>CM075862.1:48679992-48849992 GCA_037975125.1 Latrodectus hesperus | reverse complement strand
ACTATTGTTTTTCATTCTATTTTGAGGAAAATTATCCAATCTCTTAACGTTTTTTTCACTATTGGAATTTTGATTGTAATTCTTATTTTTAATACGGGTTCATTTACTGACTGGTTTGGATCCCTATTTTTTTCTCCACACGCCTTCTGGTCTCCACATGACCTTTCTCCAGTAGGAAAGCAGGGTTTCTTTACACCATCCTAGTTGGATCTTTAACGATCCAACCGGAAGATAAAGTCGTTCTGCTTCGAGGTATTGGCTATGTCCAATAATAATATTATCGAAGATGCCTTTATCAAGGCTTAATGAGAGTGATTAAATATTTTTTCATGATGAATACTGTAAGAAAATATTTCATGATATCATAATCTTTATATTTAATATTATATAATATGTGGTTATTTTTATTTGTTTATTAGTAAATGTATATTTAATTTTCATAAAATCCTGTGAATAATGCTTGCATAAATGGGATTTTTTACGTTAATATTAATTTTGATTTCCTTACATTGTAACATCATTGTGTAATAATATAATATTTCTAATCAATTGAGATTTTTATTTTTTGAAAATGATAATAGCAGTAGTAAAATATAGGTTATTTTTGCATTAAAAAGGAATAAATTTAAGCTGAAGCATGTGCGCAAATAGGTAAGCATTTAACTACAATTAGAATTTTTGTTTTATTAGGCTCTTAAAAGAATGGCGAGAAAAGATAAGGGAAACACTAAGGATATAAACATTTATTTCCCTTCGGTTTTCCATATACGGGACAGTGTCCAGCAATGGAAACTGGAGGGAAGGTGCGAAAATACAGACAATTAATTGGAACTAAAACTTTTATTTTCGCTATCTGCCAGAGTTTGAGACACGAAGACGAGATAGAATATTTGTGTCGGAGAGTGAAAGGTTGATTGTGCCGTATTTGATCACCTAGTGGAAGTTCAGCTCCTGATCGACGTAAAATACATACCTGTTTGAAAAAAGAATAAAAAAATCGTGGAAAAATATCCAAATTAATATTTTTGTGCGTTTATGTGTAATAAATGTGTCGTCTAAAAAGAACGTGTTTTGTGTTATTCAACTAACCTGGATAGGAATTATATGTAGATTTTTAATTCCTGGTATTTATCCAAACTCTTGAAATATTTTGTATAAAAAGTAAGAGCGTTTATCTTTTTAAAGTTTTCTTTCAAAATACTGTCAAATTGAAGATTTATCAACTCCATTTGTAAATGAGATGGTGCTTGCCAAGCTTCAAAATTGAATGGATTGTTGAAAATTGGGAATTCCATT
This sequence comes from Latrodectus hesperus, assembly GCA_037975125.1. Lineage (NCBI taxonomy): Eukaryota > Metazoa > Arthropoda > Arachnida > Araneae > Theridiidae > Latrodectus > Latrodectus hesperus. The sequence continues at coordinate 48,848,696 of CM075862.1, read as the reverse complement.
TCATTCATTTTATGGAAGTCTTCAAAACTATTGTTGAATTCCGTTCTCAAATTTTTCAGAAGTTGAGAATATTGTTCCAATTTTTTGGGTTCACTGTGCCAAATGATTTTAAATGAGGGAAATGATTCAAAGTTTGATTTTTTTTACCTGATTTTCCCACAGCCTCAACTTTGTTTCAAAGGCTTGAGTACATGAATACATTCGAGTGACAATCAGATTTTTACCCTGTAACTTTTTACATTTAGATCAGTCAAGTGCTTATTCATGTCTACCTAAAAGGCATAATCAATCGGGAGAACACACAATTTTGAGCTCAAAAGGATCGTACTACAATTCTTGTGGAGTCTCTGATGTCAAAATTAATTCCCGTCTTACAATCCATGCAACTTTAGCTTGAAGTGCAAGTATTGTAAGATACTTTTACAAGGAATGACCATGGCTTGTGAATTAATTTCTGAAATGCAGCATAGGCACAATGCACGTCACATGTTACTTTGACAAATAAGTTTTTTTCAAAGAAACCGCTCGTTAAAGACAACCAAGAACGTTTACTTGAAAATTTAAAATGACTTGGGTATCGACAAAGAAAGCTACTGCTGACCGAAATTTCATATCAGGACTTTTTTTTATATGTGAATTGTAGTAAAAGTAAAAGTATAGATTAGATAATTGAATAATTGAGAACATAATGAATGGAAGGATTGAAAATTGGAATTTTAAAAAAGTAAGTTTGAAACCGAAAAATATTGCTTTACCTGACTTTTCATCAATAAATGAAAATAAGAATTTTTAAGCATGTATTTCTTAAACAATTCGTACTAATTTTTTTTCAAATAGTACTTCATAAAGAGAGCAATTTAGTAAAAAAGAAAATCAGTTAAGATTTAACTTATTTTTAGATTTTATGGACTTCTGATTTTCAGAACTTTTCCCAGTCCTTACGAGTCGTAACAATAAGCGATTACTGCACATTTTTTAATGTTAACGTATCATTTCTATTTTAGATTATTCGTTATCGTATTTATTATTTGTTTTTACTTCTCACAATTATAAATCAACTTTAGATCAAATCGAAACATTTATTGTTTTCAAGAAGTGAAATTTCTGGTAATAATTTTTCGAAATAAATAAAATATTTTTTGAATTAATAAGTCATTTCTATATTTTATTCACTTATATTGTGCTTAAGAGACACTACCTATCTGCAGGAAATGTCATATGCAAGAGGAAACAGCCAAGCATATCATTTACGAATGCGAGGACCCCTTGCCCTTCCTAGATTAATTTCTTTAGGCATCATCCATATAGGGAGTTACACCTAGACTGCATTAAAGGGTTATTGGACTTTATTAATAAAGTGGGTGACCCGAGCAACTGGAACTAGGAAACATTGGGTTTGGAGTACAAAATGCTGATAAAAGCAGAGGTGCCTAATGACATACAATCCCAACTCTAAGAAAAAGAAGAAGAGAGACTACTCTAGTTTAAATTGAATACAAGACCACATTTTAAATCAGACTAGATAAAAATTTTCAGATTACTGAAATACTTAAAAACGCACAGTCCGTGGATTGTAAATAAACAACGATCAGTGTAGATTCTTTTTATTTGGCTCTTAGCCAAATGAAGACATTTCTTTTAATCAGATATAAGGAACCAGGAGTTAAAGAAAGATAAATTCTAATCGTACTTTTTTCGCTAGCATTTAAGTTTCCAGAAAATTCTTCGAATTAGGTTATATAAAGACATTGATGAGTGATAATTACTTATACATAATATACGTCTTGGAAAATAAAAATAAATTTCTGGAAAATGTTTTGGTGTCCAAAATTGGTAGACAAGTAAATTGTCCCGATGTCAAATAGGCTTTACTCAAGTCATTTCACAGCGATAAGTAATACATTATTACATATATACAGTCTGAGTAAAAATTTGTTGGCCAGTTGACATTTTTGAGAAAATGGAAACATTTACACTGAGGAATTAAAATACCATTTGATTGATAATTATTGAGCTTAAATAAAAGTAAAAAAGAAGAAAAACTAATTTGCAAATATTTTACTATTAGAAAATATTACAGAACACACAGATGAATATTTGAGCTTGAGTAAAAACTTTAAGGCCAACATAGAAAATAACATATAAGAAAAAATTACAAATTCTTAGAAGGTTGTGTAGGAGCCATTTCTTCGAATTACTTCAAATATTCTTGTTTTCATGGATGAAACGAGTTTTTGACAAAGGGTGGGGTCGGTTCAATACCATTCATCTTTGATAGTAGATTTCAGCTCTGTTGTTGATGTAAAATGTCTCCCATTTGCATAACTTGCTAAGTCATCCCAAAGGTTCTCGATTGGGTTGAAGTCAGGTGATCTAGCTGGCCATTACACAGTTTCAACATTGTTGACATGGAACCAATTTTTTGTGCTGTTACTCAAATGGATCGATGCATTGTCTTGCTGATATTTCTAACTTTTTCCAGCAAGACATTCAGCATTTGGCAAAAGATGATTTGTTAGGATATTTTGGTATCCTTGTGAATTCATTCTACTTGAAACGAATGCAATTGAGCCCACAGCATTGTAAGCAAAACAGCCCCAAGTCATGACAGACCCTCCACCTAATTGGCGCTTGAAGAATATTTCTTTTTCATTTCTTATACCATGCCAGTAGAAATTCCAGCCTTCTGATCCATCCAAATTCCATTTTTTTTCTTCAGAAAAAATAATTTTTATCCATTGGTTGCCCCAGGTCATGACTTTCTGGCCAAAATTCAAACGCTTTATTTTGTGTCTCTGCAGTAACTGAGGTTTAGTTAATTTTGCTGTATAAGTGTACCTTCCAGACCTTCTAATTAAGCTATAAATCGTTTTTTGACAAACTTTTAAACCTGTCGTCGGAATCAGTTTCCTGGTTGAGTATTTTCCAGTAGATGCAAAAAGTCTCGCATGATGAAAGAAAGTTTGCAAAAACTTTTCTATCACCATGCGAGGACAAAGCTTTAGGTCTTTCCCCAGTGTTCTTTTTACCATAATTGTTTTTCAATTTTAAAAAAAATTGTTGACTATAGTCTTTGATCATCCTATCTTTATCGCAATAGCACGACTACTTATTCCTGTTGAAATCTTCAATCTGTCCTCTTACACGATTAGTTAACTTCTTACCCTTCGACATCTTAACAAAGATCACCAATAATTCGAAGAAAAGTATGAAAAATATGAAAATTACAGCGTTGTCACAAGCTAGTAGTTGCAATGGTAATTACACGACTATATTATATTTATTTTTCAAAAATGATTGGTGGCCTTAACGTTTTTACTCGGGCAGAAATATTAATTTTGTAAATAACCACATGTTTCTCATAATTGTGTATTTACTAATTATGTTTATAGCATTTATTTCTTATCAATAAACTTTAATAATTAATATTATTTGAATCCCTTTTATTTCATTTTACATGTTCTCAAAAATATTTACTGGCCTTAAAGTTTTTACTCAGGTTGTAGATATTATGGATACTACTTTAAAATTTTTTTTGATATTTTCATATGCATCAGTTATTAATCTTAAGAATTCTGCGTCAGTGCTTTTCTGAAGTACGTTAAATCAATTCCAGAATTTTCTCAAAACTGTGGTATTCTGATCGAAAAAAAGTTCCTTTTTGAGGCATCGATGATAATCTTGTAGATATGATTAAAAAAATATATATATATATATATATATATATATATATCCTCAGCATATGTATAATTAATTGACGAACAGCCCAATAAAAACATGAACAAGTATAAAAACGAGAGTAAAGTCCTTTAGTAGCCTCAAAAGAGTTGACTGTCATAAACTTTAAAACTTCTGGGCAGTTCTTAAAGGTGAGCGGCATTAATATCACCATGATTGCACAATGGACAAACAGCAGAGTCCATTACACCTATTCGATGGAGATGCTTTTGCAGGTAGTCATGTCCAGTTGTCACCCGGAAACAAGCGACACCAACAGCTCGTGGTAAGGAGCCAGGGATTTTATTGTTCCCATCAAGTAGAGTTTTCCACTGCCTATCCATAGCCACATCACAACATAAAGGGAAACTCTGTCATACTTTATTTTACTGAGGATTACACTTTTGATGTTACGCAAAAGGGGATTTGTCTGGATAATAAGGGAACTAGCTTTTGCACAAGTCTGTCTACATGCTAATTTCCAAAAACATCGCAGTGGCTCGAGATCCATTGAAGAGCAACGTGGTCCTTGATTTTTTGTGGGATGACATTCTTGTAAAAAATGCTAGTTCGGTTGTTGACTTATTCATGTCATCATAATTCCAAATGACGAGGCAGTACGACTTTAGAATGTATTCCTGACCATCGACTTCTGCCTGTTTTGTATTTTTATGTGCGATGTCTACTTGTAAGTAAAAGGTAAATACTCTAATTATTCTAATAAAACTGATAAAAATGAAAATATGGCTCAAAATACCAACATTTTCTACGTTTTGGAACTAAGATAAGGTATTTATTCAATAAAATATGTTACGAAGTTCTTAAATTGTATTTTTATATTTTTATTGAGTATTTACGAGTTTTTTGGAAACTCAATTTATATACTTATATAATCTATATTTAAATTTTACATTAGTCTAAAACCTAAAACTATACGAATATTATTTAAAATTAATTTATTTTTGCATATAAGTCATTAAAATTTCACATAATTATGTTTTCTTTTGCGATTTGATTTCTAAAAACTTAAAATGTCATTTTATGTGATGTCATTTTATGCATATCAAGTACAACGAAATTCGGGAATTCTCACAAATTGCAATGCTAATTATTATGAAGAAATCGTTAATATGTAAATACTGAGGAATTTAAATTACATATGATAGAGCTTTTAAATATTTTTGTTTTAAATTTCATCGTAAATTTTTTTTTAAATATATATAAATGGGTATAATGTTAAATTTAAGAACAAGTAGCTTATATAAATAAATCCTTTCTGAATTCATAAAAAAATTTTGAAAATAACAATCAATACGATATTAGTAATTCTAATACATTTTACCACGGAATTTTAGTTTTACTAAAAATCAAATGATTCTATGAATTTCACATATCCAGGCAGTTTCAAAACCAAGAAAAAAATATGGAGCTTATACTCAATACTTAATTATATTTTGTATTTTTATATTGAATTTAAGGTTCACAACTAAGCACAATCCTTTAAAAACAGATCTATTAAACACTAAATCGTTACAATTTGGTATTGGTCTATTTCATATGTTACTTATACATAAAATAAAGTTCAATATACCAATTTATATTTTGGCGCTTTTTTACACGTCGCCAAAACCAATAGCACTTGAAAGTAAAAACAAAATTGATCATTGCATTAATTTCCGATTATTTCGTGCAAAAGGACATTATCTAAGTTAAAATTTTTTGATATGTGTTTGCAGATATCGATTTCTGTTTACTCCACGTGGTTAAATATAGTCAGCTGCATCAAGTAATCAGAGTAGAAAAAACTATCTCAACAAATATGTGCGCGTCCTATTCGATTAAAAAAATGCTTTACGATGTTATTCAACGTCCATAATCTTATCAATATTACAATCTCTGAATTGAGGATTGATTGCCAAAGGTTTACTTCTTAACTAACTTTGTCTTTTAAAATATATAGATAACGAATTCGTTCTAAACAAGATGCCCATTTTTTTAGCGAAATTTTAAATGCAACATTTTTCTGAGGTTTTGCTCATATAATTGAATTTATACCAAGCAGGTTTTACATAAGAAATAGATACGCGAACATCAGCAGGAAATGTCCATTAGTGTCATTTAATAGAAAATGAGTCTTTTAATTAATATTTAAAATGAGAGAAATAAATATTATAAATTTTTAATTACTTTCATTGAGATTATTTCCAAAGTAATTCAAACTCCAACCAAAACAAGTCCTTATTTGTCTTCTGGGAAATTCTCCAGATTTCAACGACAGCACGTGCAGAAACGAAAAATTGCGCCTGAGATTTCAAGGAAATCGAAGAAATGTGCGAATTCAGAAAGAGAAGTGGTTAAATTGTTTTTTTTTAAAGCCTAGCTTGTGAGCTAAAGATCATCCGTTACGTAAAAGCCATTTGCAGCATGTTACTTATTTCCACAGAGAGAAAAATAAAATTCAAATGAAGGATTGATATCTTTAGAACCTTGTGAGATATAAGGCAACCCTGTTTCTTTCGTCTGCAGTCAATCATCGTCAAATATTTTCTCTCAGTACACAAATAAAGCAACTAATCAAGCCTTTTCTCGAGTCGTCGAGCTTCTATTTTTTTCTTTTTAGAGTGAGTATCTTTCGCGGAAAAGATTCTGTATAATGCACGTTGGAAAGACACATCGTACGCACGCATTGCCATGAGGACCTATTGAATACATTTCTGCTTTTGCTCAACAATTTCTAACAGGTAATTTTTTTACTGCTGCTTGTTTTTTTCTGAAAAATTTCATTTTAAAATTCTCAGTTTTCAAAATTAGAATTGAAAGTTCTGTCCCTTAAAAAAATTCTACATTAGATAAAAGCTAAATTTTCTTTCAAAATCTCATACATTATATATGTGAAAAATGTCTTAAAAGAACCATGTGTACCCAGATAATATTTTATTGTTTATAAAAAAAATTATCGTCTTATAATCCCATTTAATATAATTCTGATTTTTATAGATAGCTATGATTTCTTAAGAGAGAAGTCAGAACGGGTTTCATTTTCTTTTTTTGTAGTTTATAGAATGTTTATCTAATATAACAGTACTATTAAAATATAAATAAAAAAATATATTTGAATATAATTAGATTGTATTTCAATTTATATATATTAAAGTAGAATTATATTACATCACAAATTCAATTCGAAGAGGAATGCCTAGTTGGAAGCTGAATGGTTAAGGTTTATTTTCGATTTAATAGTTCGTGGGTTCGATTCTCACTTCGAACTCGAATTTTTCTATAAGTACAGAATTCACTGTAAGCTGTAGATTCCTGTCTAATTATCCTAGGAATGTAAAAATGACTATTAATCGAAAACCATGTATGAATTTTATACAAGAAAGTGTATTCTGTATAAAATTCAATTAAGTCCCTTTTATTTTGGTCAAAAAATTTTATACGTTGAATTTATGTATATGGCAGTATTTTCAAAGGTTTCATTTAATTTTAATAGACTCTTAAGGCTTTTATAGAACCCTTCCCGATATATGCCTTATTGATTTTTCTTGAAATGTGAATACTTCTGATCTTTACACACACATAAAAAAAGAAAAACACATATCAACACTTAAATCATTATGTTTTTAAGAAATTAATAGAATGCATAAGAGAGTGGTTACTTTTGAAAATGGAAATCTGAGAATTGTTAATATTACAGAATGAATACAACATTTTAACTCAAAATGTTTATAAAATAGCTATGTCGATTTTATTACGTTTACAAGAACTGCCCAGTTTAATTTGATATTGTAGTGGTATTTCAAATTCTCAACTGAATATGCAAATATGAATTTCATTGAAAATATAACATATTTATTATAAAGATTATTTTCTTTGGCCATTTCCATTGACTTCTATTGTATCAAGTTTCGTATGTATTCCAGGTTTGTATACATACAAAACTTATAGTATTATTTCAAGCCCTAATTGCCAACTGAATACGCGGCGAATTTTATCAAATAATTAATACGTTCAACATTAACTAGACTAGTTTAAAAATAACTATAATGTATGCATGTACCCGTTTATACTATTTAGAGCCACTTTTAATGTAATCCAATACCTAAACTTTGAGCTATTATATACACATTTTGATAAAAGAAAAATTGCTTGTACAAATAATTCTGTTTCCTTGATGCCATACATACGGGGCGATAGTGTAAGAATTATGCAAATATCCTTTAACAAAAATAAATTATTTTTAATGTTATTAAATTCAAATTCCCCAAATCCGCTGAGGCCAGGTTGGTTAGAGAATTGTTCTCATTATCGGAAGGTAGTGAGTTTGAATCCCGGCTTAATCAAAGATCCGCGAATTCATTCAAGGCGGCTGAGGCACGTTTAAACTGGATGTTGTCGCAATGTCCTCCAAGTGAAATGATACCTCTGGGGATGTCATTCCAAGTATGATGAGTCTTCTACTTGGTTCCTGCTTCAAAATTACGAAGACTCCACCTAGTTGCTTCTATTTAACTCAGAGGAATTTTACGGAGGAACATATATTAAATTTAGAATGCGTAGGCGGCCAGATTCAAATTAAAAAAATGTACTGAATTTTTATAACATTTTATTTATTTAATTATATAATATACGGTTGTTAAAAACCATATCAAAGTTTTAAAAGAGGGTAATTAATTTGAGCTCGAGAATCCAGATACCTGACTTCTCTCTTTTTTTATATTTTGACAAGTTCTTTGATGTCTTGTATCATATTCGTCATAGTTATTTTAAGAATTGATTGGAGATTTTCATTCGTGAATGTTGTGCAATGTTTGTTCTTATTCATTTTCATGACGGAAAACATCTGCTCGTATAAACAGGTGCTACTAAACAAGCACAGAATGCGTGCTGCATGCTTTTTTTAATTGTGGGTATTTATCCAAACTCTTGAAATACTGTGTATATAATATTAGAGCGTTTATCTCTTTATATTTTTCTTTCAAAATACTGTCCGATTGAAGACCTATCAACTTCATTTGCAAATGAATTGGTGCCTGCGAAGCTTCAAAATTGAATGGATTGTTGAAAATTGATAATTTCATTCGTTTTGTGGAAGTCTTCAAAACGATTGTTGAATTCCGTGATCAAATTTTGCACTAGTTGAGAATATTGATCCACTTTTTTTTGGTTCACTGTGCCAAATGATTTTAGATGAGGAAAATGATCCAAAGTTTGATTTTTTACCCGATTTTCCCACAGCCCCAACTTTGTTTCAAATGCTTGAATACATGATTATATTTGAGTAACAATCAGATTTTTACCCTGTAACTTTACATTCAGATCAGCCAAGTGTTTATTGTCTATTAAGTCAGATCTGTCAAGTGTTAATGCAATAATAAAATTTGATTTCAGGGCATCTTCGCTCTCAGTATTAGCTTTAGTAAACATTGATTGTTGACGTTGAAGTTGATTTTAAAGAAGAAAATGTGTCCATTCTTATTTTTTAAGTGTAACAATCGAATTTTTATTTATGATTCGTATCATAGTGTCCCTTCAAGTTAAACTCCTCACAAACAGCAACTGTTTGATTGCAAATCAAACACAGTGGTCTACCTTTTCATTCTATGGAAAAATATGCAAGCGGTGACATGACTGATCTAACTGGTAGAGATTAACTTAGTTGTAGGTACTAGGAAGCATGCTGTTGCAACAACTTTCGCATTAAGAGGAAAATTTTGCTGACGAATAAACATTTCATGTTGGAAGAATGACTGATTCATTTTAAAAATAAATTTGACTTCCTGGTAAAAAAATTAGAATAAGCTCGAGTTTAAAATTGATTTCATTTACTTTTTTTTAAGAAATTAAAAGCATTTTAATTTGAAAAGTTTCAAAGCAATGTGCCAAATTTTCATGATAAGGAATCGAAAACTTTCTCAACATTTTACTGTCAATTAAACTAAAAAATTTCTCAAATGTATTTACAAATCGAATATAATTTTTTTAATCATCAATTTTTCATTATTAATTTTTTATTGGTTTCTTTTTATGTGCGAAAACAAACTAACGATATTTATATATACCTGTATATTATATACTGTATTAGTAAAATTTTTATCTTCATTATCTCTGATCTCATGGTGGCCCAGCGGCTGAGGTGCTTCTCGTAAGATTTGCAAAGTGAGGCATGTCTTGCCTCCCACATCCATTGGGAGGGTCACCACATTCACCCTCACTGGGTTACTGGAGCTCTGTGGATTGGGCACGTGTCCACGTTAAACTGACACGCTAAGAGATTCCACTAGTGTTGCTGTTATTGTACCAGCTTGCTTCTTTGTACCTTGCTTTGAGTTTGTTTCCACCAGTTAGATAGAAGTAGCCTGGCGGAGTCTTCGTGGTTTTGAACCAGGAACAAGCAGAAGACCCCTAGCAATTGACTTGTGATTCCATCATTTCACTTGGAGGACATTTCGACCACAACCTATTTAATGCGCCTTAGCTGCCTTTAGCGAATACGACCGATCTTTGGTTAAGCCGGGATTCAAGCTGACTACCTTCTGATAATGAGAACGGTGGCTTAATGAAACAGGCCACCGCGGCCAAATTTCCACTGATGAGGCGTTGATTTGGAAAGGAGGGTGCCAGCTTGGGCGCCATTTTGCCACTTGACCTTAGGGTCAAAATTACGAGGTGATTGTCGATAGGTGAGTATTCCACATCAGTTAACCTTAAGGTACTGTTCGAAACTCCTCTGATATGTACGTATGTATGTGAGTCCTTATTTATAACTTATATTTATCAGCCGTTTCTGTGGACCGAGCTGGTAGCCGAACGATTAGCGCGCTGGCCTTCGGTTCAACAGTTTGTAGGTTCCAGTCTCCCCTTAGGGTAAGATCTTTGGTTGCGAAATCCACTTTAAACTATAGGTCCCGATCTAATTAGCTCTCGTGTGCAAAAAAATGACTGTTGAATGACAAACTAACCAGTTGATCTTTAGTTAACTTAAAACATAAGCTACAGTGTATCACACATTAATTATAATGATTGTAATCATTTTAAACTATAACTGTCACTGGTTTTAACTCTCCTTAAAGTTGCTTACACCTCTATGTGCACCATTCAGAATTGGTTCCAGCTTCAAGAATGAAAGAGAGTTTCTTCCTTCCTTTCAAATTGTCCTTTTTCTGTTATTGCTGAAAATGGAGAGAAAAAGTACTGCACTGAATCACCTTTTTTTCGATATTCCGTAAGCACAGCGTTTTTCCAAATAACGATGTCTTTTTAACAGTCCGAAGCGAAACTGTTTTCAGTTTTCCTATAACACTGCTGATCGAACATGCATTGATATGCGGATGTCGGAGTCCAGACTTCAAAGATTCATAGTTTTTTGACTAAAGGGAGTTTTCCAGTTTCTTCATTTGATTTGTTTCCACCTGGTCTACTTTAAGATTAAATTTCATGGTACTAAAATGTGCCTTGAATAAATACCAAATATCATTAAAAATAGTAAACACCATTTTTTACATTCTAATGTTTTCCCAAAAGCTCAATACTAGTTTCCCAGTCGGAGCATACGTTCTCTTGAAGCTTACAAGCTTGGTAAACTAGTTGAGATTATAAACATAGTTTGGAAAAACTAGGAAATCTCGATATTTATGATACATTTCATGAACATGTTGTGATTTTATTAAATTTCCACCAACAAATCTAATATATTTTGCATCAACTACTATTCAGTTCATACAATGCCTGACATTGAAAATGCAACATCAAGGAGTTGCTACAAAGTGACGAAACTCGGCAAACAGAGATAGACAGCAACGAACAATAAGTGACCTGCATCTGGAAATAATATGCATAATACAGAGCGAGAACAGGGTCAAGTCAGTAGGTTGTAGCAGCAACATGGACTGCGATACCTGAAGTAACATGTCTAAGCACCGAATCAATGAAAGTCGGATGGAGACATGAGGAATGGCTCTCCATTCTCTGTCAACCATTTGCCAAAGTGCGCCTTCTGAAGGAAGCAGTGGCAGGTTCTGCAAATGACGTCCAATTATATCCCAAATCTGTTCGTTTGGTGAGAGATCTGTTAAGTAGGGTGGCTAAGGAAGCAGCTATACACTTGCAGGGTACGTTAGCTGATGTGAACAATGTGTAGTCGAGCGTCGTCCTGCTAATAAAGGGCACTGGGCACACTCTAAAGGTAGGGGAGTGTCACCGGCCACAGCACATCATCCAAATAACGTTGGACTGTTATAGTACCATGAATAAGAACTAGAGGTGACCTGGAATCATATGCAATGGCACGATGTCACCCAGTGGGGCATTCTCAATTTACTGTAGGATTGGATCTATCTCCACGTCGATGCCACACTCGTATGAGGCGACCACCACTGAAGAAACAGAAGCGTGACTCATCTGAGGAGACGATCCTGTGCCACTTAAAATCTCTCTAATCTAACACCATTCCAGACGTTGGTGTCTATGCTGTGGGATCAATGGCAATCTTCTTAACGGACACCATGAGCGCAAGATACTAGCAATCAATCATCGGCAATGGTTCTGCTTGATATGGGAGCATCCAGGATGTCTTGTACCTGATGGAAAATTTCGGTAAACATGCCTTGGGAGTCCATTACCACCTTTGCCTCTGAAACGTCGATCCACGCGTCTCTCTGGCTGCACAGGCAACCGGCAAACGTTCCACAATTCCTAGTTCCAATCATCTTCTCCACAGCCGATACACTGTGGACGCGTTTAGGTATCTGTCAGCAACAATTTTCAGAAAAGAACAGCCTGCCCTTCTCAGTCCGGTCTCCATGACCCTCGTAAACTCATCTGTCTGCTGGAACCGACTCCATTGACAATGGCCCTGGCATTCTCTGCAAATACAGGCGTTCCTTTGCAACAAGAACAAACTTTCAACGATTATTTTCCAAGCAGCAATAACGGCACGAATATTGTTCACTCTTCCGGTTCCTCACCTTATATTTTATCCTACTTTCGATGGAGAGCTGCGCATTTCACATCATTTGCATAACTCGGTAAGGTGCGTTTACACTGAAATTTGCATAATTTTCTGGCTACTCCTTCTTGATGTTGCATTTTCAATGTCGGGTAGTGTTTATAAAAGTATTTTTTTTATGGAAAAATGCAATTTTTTTAAGTTGTCAGATGTAATAAAACAGATAGAGTAAGGGTCATTTCTCACCAGATCAATTCATATCATAATATTTCCTGCATATGAAAGATAATGTCGTTAAAGAAAAGTCGTTTCTAGATTTTGTATGATAGACTGGTTATTTCATAAGTTCTCTTTCCGATTATCTTAAATTGATCAGATATTCTTATAGTTTAGCGGTGTTAGCAATCAGGGCTTCGAATCGAAAATTGAAAAAAAAAAATGGTTTTTGTTCGGAATGAAAACCGGAAGTGAACCGAAAAATATCTGCTTATTTTGGTTCGATATATTTTCAATCATTTTGTTACTGTTACTAGCTTAGCAATATTTTGTAATTTAATGCCAACTATATAATTATCATAACATGTGCGTTGCTTCTTAATTTTTTGTTATGATGTTCATTTGTGCCTTTTATTTTAAGATTTAAGATTCGCATGAAACCACTTGTAGAAGGCAGATTTAATTTAGTTAAATGAACTAAAAGTATATATGATTTTTGTTTTTAAGAAGGTGCTAGTCTGAATTACGTTTTTCGTATCTAAACATGCTATCGTCCACGAATGTTTTTATAGACCAGGGGTGGGCATTAAAGGGACCGCGATCGACCATTCAGCTGGAAAGATATTTTGTAGTGATCCTCGATGCTAATGTTTGTGATTCGCATACCCCAAAATATTTATTTAACCCTCAATCATCATTGACAGCGATCGTGAGACAAATAAAAAATTAAAAATCTCTAGTGGTCCAGAAAAGGCTGCCCACTCTGGATATATTATTTAGATAGACAAACCTGATGATTTTCAGGGAGTATCCAGTGCAGTGCCGCCTTAAGAAAAAAAGAGATTGTGATGAACGCGTAATAATTCGTATCTAATTGGTCAGTGACTTAAAAATTCTTGTGCCAATCGGTATTAATTCATAGAACATAAGTATGGTCAACTAAAAATAAATAGATGAGTAAAAAGAATAAATTAACAATCATGAGTATCTCTTATTTGATTTTCTGTTTTAGTTTTGCGAAATAAATTCAATTGCGGCTGTGTAGAAGCCACTTTTTTCACAAAGTTCTCATCGGCAGTTGACAGACCATTTTGTATTGTACAACCATAGATGGAATATTGCATATAATAAGTTAAAATATTTATTGGAATGCAAGGAATTTTGCTCATCTATAGAGGAAAGTAATCTCGATTATTTTGCATGCTAAATAGGTGAAATGGACATTTCTTAACGTTAATTATTAAACTTTGAAACTACGAAATGAAGAATTACTAATAAAAATTGGGCCCATTGCAAAATGAATTACGAAATTTTAAGAATATTTTTGCCGATGCTATATGACAGAGAAATTAGTGCTTGAATGGTTAACCATGAGTACAAGAAATCGTTATTTTGATTGGAAATGCCGAGATAGTAATTATAATGTTAGAGCTCTAGTTTTCAATTTAACAGTTCGCATATTCGATTTACACCCCAGGCTAAGTTTGTGATGGTTTGATTTCTATTTTAAATTATAGACAGTGGTTAAATTATCTTTCATATGGAGAAAATGATTATAATTGTTAAACCAAATTGGTACCACAGAACAAAAATGGATTTGCAAAAAAAGTGAGGATTCCATTGACGAAGGAAAACAAATCCAATATTTGATATATGAAGTATGCATTTTTAATTTTAAGTAAAATGAGTCGATCCTGTATAAAACCTCCATTATAGATACAGTATTTCTAACCCCAGTACTATTGAATTTTGGACAAATTAAAAGCGAAATTATGTGAAAATCCTTTTGATTGTTTAAACTTCATGGAAAGGGATCCCAATCCTATGGTTTGTGTGAAATTCAAAATTAATCGGAATGGAAGCAGTTCTTCTTGATAAAAATATTAAAAAAGCACTGCACACATAAACAATAGAAATGTACAGATTATTTTTTGAGGAATATAGAAAATGGCATTTATATGTAATGCTCATTAAATAATTTTTAATGAAAATTAAACGAAAATCCCCTACAAAGTTAAAAAATTAATTTACATAAACTCAATTTTTCTTTTTTGAAGAGAATAGGGCTTGCAGCCTTTAATCGCTTTATCATATTATTGATATACTAATATTATTCTTGTGTTAGTCTACAAAGGATCATCAAAATAATAAAAACACCTTAGCTTTATAAAGAATCCTTTATTAGAGTATCGTGTAGGACAGCTTTTGACACGTAGGATAACTTGAATTCCTTCTAGAAATAGATTCAAATAAGTGCTGAATTGTGTTCAGAGGAATATTGTACCATTCTTCATGGAAACATTATGAAAGTTCTGAGAGAGATTCCGATGAAGGATATCGATTCTCCGTATTGAATGTTCTAAAATAAACTAATGGTTAAATTATATTAAGGTCGATGAATTGTGGCGGCGGAGGTAGGTGTTTAACTTCATCCTCTTGTTCATTAAACAATGATTGGATATGTCCTGTTGCATGGATTAATGATTTATCATTTTGGAACACTTCATCTCTTGCAGGAAACAAAATTTGATCATAGGATGCTCTGTTTATTTTATAAACAAAGAAATAGCAACTTATAAAGATCTCTTGTTAAATCGTAGCTCTTGTTGAATAAAGGAAAATAGATTCTACCCATCTGACTTCTGCATGTACGTCTCTTGCGGTGGATGCTGCGGAAATTTCTGTGCTTCTTTCCTAGGGACACGTAAATGTAATCGGCTGTTTATGTAATTTCTTGCAGAAATGCAAATATCTCGGTAAAATGTAAAGAAATCTTACAACAGCTTTCAGCTGTTCTTCATGCCAATGACAAACAAATTAAAACATTTGTGAGGCAATGAATATCATTCTGGGTGTCTTATTCTTGATCGAAAGATAATTCAATCCACATATTTTTCATGTACTTGCTCTGATAAGGAATCAAGCAAATTTTACTGTGAACATAATATGCTTAGAAAAATTACTGCTCTATTGCACAATCCATGGAATTCAGATAGCAGCACAACGAATTCTCTTGGAAGAAGAGAGCTGGGACGTGAACACCCCGGGAAAATGAAAACGTGAATTGATTTGTTTCAAGTTTATCGATTTACATTAATTTGTGTAAGACTACACTTAAACTACAAACTTAAGCTAAAACTAATATGATGTTTGTAGAAAAATAAGCGATAAATCTTTAAATAATAATAATCAAGTTTCTTGAAGAGAAGAGAGAGAGAGAGAAGTCAAACGATTTATGTTATATTTTTATGTTTCATAAGCAATATATATATTGAAAACCTACAATGATGTACATTCTACGTCATTCAGGTTTAAAAAACATCGAGTTAGCTCTTTTGTTGCATTTCTTTTGTTATTTTGCCGTGCAGTTAGCGATCAGGCTTTTAGAATTTTTACTTCGGGATTAGATGTTTGTGGTGGTTCAGAGTTGGCCTTAAACTGTAGATCCTAGTCTAATTATCTGTCGTGTGTGACTATTAAGTGATGCGACTGTTGAGAGAAATGAACTAATCCAACTTTACGTCTTTACTTGAATTTAACAAACCAAATCTTCTTTGCACTTCAGCAAAGAAAAGGTGTATGAAAGTCCCTTTACGATGGTTACGTGTAATTTTTAAACAGTCCCCTAAAGAGTTGGAGCTGTTTCATATAAGTGTCCTTGAGTACAAATACAAATTAGCGTTGAATGAAAGCGGAAGAAATGTTTCAAATGACTGTCACTCATTAAAACGAATCATTAGGAAAAAAAATAAATATATCTGAAAGCTGATATTG
Source organism: Latrodectus hesperus (assembly GCA_037975125.1). NCBI lineage: Eukaryota > Metazoa > Arthropoda > Arachnida > Araneae > Theridiidae > Latrodectus > Latrodectus hesperus. The sequence continues at coordinate 48,832,042 of CM075862.1, read as the reverse complement.
TAGAAGCCTTTCATTGAATGTCGGGGATTTCAATTAGAATAAACATAAAGAAAAAATAACTTAACAAATTTCTCATTATTTTAGTTATTTTTTTATTGACTTTAAATTAAGTCATCAAATTTCTCGATTGGTGTCATAATAAATACTGACCGTATTTTTCTCGAATTACATGATTCATGTAATAACCGAAAATGTATATATTTCTGATGCATATCGAATTTATACCGCAAAAATTTTGCCAACACATGAAAGTTTTCCCTTACAAATATCATTCCCATTTATAAATGGAATAAAATTTTGTTTCTATATATATTTAAAGATAAAAACCGCGTAGTAATAGAAAATAATTCAGATATCTATTGTGATAAATTTACCATTCTGTGACACGATTTCAAAATATCTGAATGGCAATAGCTATTTTTGAGCCAGATGGCCTTTATACAATGACAACGCATGATATATTGGAATATATCAGTAATTTAGGTTCAATTAATATTCAACAAAGAAAAATTATCAGCACTATTAAAGATTTTTATTGGTTCCTTATTATAATTTTTAATTATTGATAATTACTAATAAATATTAATAATTTATGTGTAAGTCTTAATTATAACTTCTAGTTAGTATCTTTATATTTACGAAAATGACCTGTTGAATTCCTTATATATGAATAACTACAAAAGTAAATGAAGCCAAACAGCATACGTTTTATTTATTTTTTCAAATCCTAAAAAATTTTCCCGCGTAATCTAACTCTCAGCCTATGCATCAGTATAATCCAGCGGTCACTAAACTTAATGACTTCACAGACCAGTTGATCATAATTTAAATCCCGCAAATCACTAATAGGAATTTTTAAGTGTTAAATATATTTATAAAAAAATTGTGATCAAAGAACACATAAAATGTACCTAGTTAACAAAATGAAACTATTAATTGTTATCAAATTATGAGAGCTTTATAAATAAATTATAATAATTATATATAAAATAAAAAGCTGTATAAAACAAAACAAAAAAAGTGGTTTAAGTATATCAAACTTTAATCATTATATATTTCTAGTGTTATGGATGTTTCTGCTTATTTGAAATAGGATTCTAATAAATGTCATAAAATCTCAATAAAATTATTAATATTTTCCCAATAAATATCAAATAAAATATGTGCATGGTTAAGTTTTAAGATCATACCCGTCTGATAAAACATCAATTTATCAAAAAAAAAAAAAACTTTAATAACCCAAATAATATATTGTGAATATATTTCATATTGAACTCAATACGTCCGTCAGCACACCTTTAAACTCTTGAACTGATATACCTATGCGACATAGAGGAGAATGAAACACTAGAAGAGAGTGAAACAAAAAGAGACAAAACATGTAGCTACAACAGTGCAACTACAGCAATACGACTTATTTAGTGACGTTATTCTATGAAGTAGTGTTTTTATAACTTTTCACGCACATTATTATGAATTGAATTATGTTTCAGCATAACTTAACGAGATGAATAAGTATACTCCCCATTTTTCTAGGGACCAGAAATTTTTTTTGGGGAGTATCACCTTAACACACGCTGTGGTATAATCAGTAGCTTCAAGTGCGCGAAGATCGTCGAGTGTAATGTTCCATAGCATTAGAATGGCCTCCCGATGGTGTTCCTGCCTTGTCCGGGTGGAGAGGCTTGCGTGCACCAATGACCCGTTGCCAGCGGTAGCTTGCTACTGCATGGTAGGGTCTCCCAAGTCGGACAGGCCGAAGAACACCAACCCGAGCCAAGACAGACTTCTACCTTTATGGTGCTCGGATTACTAGATCAACAGAAGCTGCATTTCACCTCTTTCTTATGACTTCGTTGACCCAGAATCTTAATGCCATCTTAGACTGTTGGGACTTTATAGAGAGGATATATACTCATTCCCCTCGATTTCTTTAGGGTCATGTATTTTTTTAGTGACTGACTCGATTTCTTTAGTGATGGACCTTGTCTGACTTCGTCAGACATTTGGAGGATAAGCCACACAATAACAACAGAGTCGCCTTATGGAATAGACATTTTCGACAGAATGCACTTGTTAATTTATATTTGGAATAATTTGCATGCAAATCGATATCTTAGTCATTTTGACATACAAGTGTTATTAAAGTAACCACCGTAACTGGAGACGAAAACCTTGGATATATATATATATATATATATATATATATATATATATATATATAAACGATTTGAATGAAGATAAATTACGTATCCATGAATTTCGACGAAGAAGCCCATTGCTGTCCGAATTTCGTTTTAAACATTGCGCTGTGAATTGTATGCAAAACAAGCAGATAAATGGCTAAGAAATTGACAACTTTTTTTTTGAGAAAAACAGTAAAATGCTTTCTTACATAAAAAAGTGGAAAAATATGCTTTTAAAAATGTAGTTTTGAAAAGGAATTCATTTTATTGAGGAAAAATCATGCAAAATGAAGTAAGAATTGTTTTTAAATACAAATTTTTTTATTTTGAATGTGTTTCTTATTTAGAGCATATTAAATTCATTTTTTCTATTAGTATTTTATTTATAAGGAGAGCAGTTTAGTGCAGAAAAAATCGGAAATTTATTTTTTCTAATCTATGAACTTGCCATTCTAAGAAGCATTTTGACCATCCCTTCAACTTCGTGAAAACAGCGTCTACTCGCGCCTTTTTTCGATTTTCATTCTTCGTTTTTAAAGCGAAAACTACTGATTCTAAAGGTGTTGGATGCAAGAAGTGTTGATGATATTGGTAGAAATATAATTATATTGACGAGAGATGCATAAAAAAACCTCCCCGAATTAGTTACTGAATGATTAGAAAAAGATTTTAGTTCAATCATTTATGAGCTTAGTTTCAATCTTGGATATGTCGAGTCAGTTGCTGAGTGATTAGCATTCTGATCTTCAATTCAGCAGTTCGTGGATTTGATTCTTACTTTGGGCATGTTATTTTTGTAGATGTTTGGAATCAACATAAAACTAACTCGTGATCTAATTTGTTTTCGTGTTCCAAAAAATGATCGTTAATCGACAAGTAAGTCAAACAACTCTAGTACGGGTGTTTTTTTGAAATCCATTGTAATGCACTCACACATTTTTCACTGAAAGTGTTTTAAGAGGACTTATTGCAGATAATGGATTCTGTCCAAATATAAAGCAAGAGAGAAAGCATGTAAAAATTTCAATTATCCCGACTGACCATGAATATAATTAATGCAGAAGCACAACATCCATCTTGTGCTGTTCAACAGATTGTGGGATTGAATGAGGGACTTTTGCCCCAGAAGAATATCTTATTAAGTCACAGTAAGCCCTAGGCGCTAATGTTTGACATTACTTATTGGGTAGCTTAATGCCTGAAGATTTTAGTAAGGTTATTTTAATATCCAAAAAGTATTAGTCCCTTCCAGAGGAACTTTTAAAAATAGTAGACCACATTCATGTAAATACCAATCACTTACCCTGAGTGATGAGTATGCAAAAAGTATGAAACTCATTCTTTGTTGTTCGATAGTGACTGGAATCAAACCTGTAACTTTACACAATGAATATCCTCTTCCCCCCTTTCTAGATCATAATGAACTCGATACATGAACGTTTACAGAGTTTTACATACCTCTTATGGGAAAACTTGATATTAGAGTGGCAAACCGATGAACCTTCTGTTTTCATTTTATTATATCAAAATTTAATCGCGGACGCCGAGGATTTATATAACAAATAAACAAAAATCAAATTCGCCCTCATTTCAGCCTAATTCATATATTGGTTTAAAATAAGTTCATTAATAATCATTGAAAATGTAAAATAATTATTTAAATTTTCATGGCTCTTCGTTGTTAATCTGAGTTTCTTTGCTGAGTATATAATTTGCTTTAACAGAATGCTAATAATTCACATTTATAATGAACTGATATCTATACAATGAAGAATAAGCAAATAACTCTTTAGTCTCGTATGTTATATTATCAATGAAAATGAAAAATACTTTTTGAACAGCGGAACAGGAAGCAGATAAAAACGACGGTCATTCAGAATACAACTCTGAGAACATTGCCATTGAGATAACACAGAAAGTGTTATCGCGTGATAAGTTTTCCGTTTATTTGATTTAGAAAATTTGGGCGTGTACAATGGTTAGACTCTCACAAGTTGTAGCAGCAGTGTGTGAAGGGAATATACATGAAGTGCTCGTTCTTTTTGTCATGCGAATGCACTTTTAATTCTCTTTTTATACTTTGTAAATAAAAAAGAGTGGTTTTATTTATAAGTAGTGATAATTTTGCTGTTAAATAATAGAGTTATCATTTTTTTTTGTAAAGGCAAAATGTCATTACAACTTTTACCTGCACGGCTTGCAACTTCGTAACTTGTTGAAGCAAAAATCCATATCTGAAGAAAAAAATTCCTGGTTAATTGATGATTGCAACTTAATGGAATAAGCAAAGGTTATACTTTGGCTTTCTTGGGAAATATGTGTTCATCAGATTCTTGATAAATGATTAGCGCCCAGACCTTCAATCCAATAGGACGTCAGTTGGATTCTTATTTTAGTCAAGTTTATGGAATTTATACTTACCTTTGTTAATAGATAGTTACCCCAACTGCTGCCATGACACCCTTTATACGGAAAAAGCTGAAGATGTGGCCAGGGCAGTGCTCCATGCCTTTGGTCCCATATGACTTGTCTTTTTTTACCTTTTCTTTTTTTCTTTTTGCACTTGACACACGACAACAACAACAATAGATAGTTGTAATGGCTTGGAATTAATTTTAGAGAAACCTATGAGATCCACGTGTACAAAAATGTCTTTCGAAAGACAAATAAACCAAACCTACCTCAGGTGAAAATGCTTATACTATGTAATTTTAACAATGAAGATAAATAATATTAATTTTAAAAATGAAGAGGTAAATAATATTAATTTTGAAAAGAAGGTAAATAATAATTTTGAAAAGAAGGTAAATAATATAAATTTTAAAATGAAGGTAAATTATATTAATTAAGGTAATTTTTTTTAACAATTTCATTATAACTTATTTAATCTGATGAGTATTTCTTAGATCAATACCTACTCACTCTCCTTCACCCACTCACTGTCTCTCACCCACACCCACACACACACTCTCTCTCACACACACCCTCTCTCTCTCTCTCACACACACCCTCACTTTCTCTCTCACACACACTGAGCTATGAAAGGATCGAATTTTTTTTCTGAAGGCGCAACTTATGAGAAAAAAAAATTCTGTTCGCAGTGAAATATATAAAAATTATACCTCAACTTTATTTAAAAAATTTAAGATCAAGAAAAGCTATCAGCAAAAATGTACATGTCTTCTTTTCTATGGATTCACACGTGAGGATGGAGTTTTTTTAATCTAAGATATTCTATATTTCATTTATAAGCTGATAGAAGTTAATTTTTTTTTTTTTTGAAACAGTAATAGTATTAAGTATTAGTTTAATCGAAATTAAATTGTCCGTCAAATATAAATTTCCCATATTTATTATTTATTTTTTTACTTTTTACAGACACGAAACATTTTTTAACGAGAACGATTATCTTGCAAATTACAATGAATGGCAGCTCTAAAATATTAATAAATTAATTTTTCGGAACCCTTAATTTGAAGCAACAAAATCTACCCGTTTCATCATTACAATGAAATAATGAAGGAAATTCAAATATAGCAATGAACTTCCGTTGAAGATTTGCTGAATAAGGCTCAAGGTCATAAAGAGCTCGACCTTGAAATCATTTTTAAAATGTGACCTAGTGTCACGAGTAAGAGATGCGTTGTGAATTCCCTCCTCCCATGTTTTCAGCGTATGAAGTGTCTAGTAAGATAAACTATGAATTTTTTTCTAAAATATTTTGATGCATTTTGTTTTTCATGCGTCAATCGATCGCAAGTCATAAACTTGATTAGGTTTATTACTATTTCAAAATTTACGAATAAAAAAATTTTACTTTTGAAGGACTAACATTTTAAAAATAAACTTTTCAATTGATTGTATACCAATTTAAAAAATAATAAACAAAGATAAAAGGTTATATAATTGTTATGTAACAGTTCCACTCAAGAGAAACTTAAGTGTTTAATGTTTTATTTTATTATTTATTTGAATCTCATTTTTCTTTTATGATGTTTTTCCATGACTCAAGATTAATTAAGATTTTTTTCAAACTGTTAAATAAAGACTTAATTAAGATTAAACTGTTAATAATTGATGATTTTTAATTTATTCATATTTTGCAAATATTTTTGAAAAAAAAATGTTGGATATTTTTATAGTTTTAATATATTTATGTTTTGCAAATCTTAAGTAAACTGCATTTTAGAGCTGGAACAGTCATGCTGGTAGCTGTCTAATTTGTGCTCAGATTTTCAGTTAAATGGTTCGATTCCTACTTTGGCAATGGATATTCACAAGAATCAGAATCCGCCAAAGAAGCCGAATAATTTGCCCTCTGTCCTTCAATTCAACAGTCTGGGTTCGATTCTCACGCCGGAATGAAGTTGTTTTTAGAGGTTTAGGTGTCGCATTGTAGATGTTGTAGTAGGTTTCTTAATACTTTAAACTGTGGGAACGAGTCGAATTAGTTTTTCAAAAACTCAAATAATAATTGAGCGACAAACTGACCAACTTTGAATATCACATGATATTTTCTCAGCGTCTTTTGGGTGCATTAAATGTGTTGAGCAAACCTCAAATTACACTAACATTAATAAACGCAAATGTGAAAAAATATATCAATATATTTAAATTTTGTTGACTAATAAATTAATAAAATTGGAAAGTGATATATAAGCATTAGAATGTTAAAGTATTCATTGTTTTTTTAAACAATTATACTTTGATATTTTAATGTAGTAGGTGGTTAATTATCTTAATTTTCAATGCTTTCAAAGTTATGAAATTTTATTTCTTTCCTTTGCTATTTTCTTTTACAGAACAAATTTAATTTACACGATGTTGGCGCTTACTGTGTCCAAGCGGAAGTACAGAAATCTTCGGAGCATGAGGTTTCCGGTTCGATCCCATCCGCTGTTGAACAATGAGATGGTTTTTGCGTTTCTGCCTTCTGCACGCACGTCTGTCGGGGTGGGTGCTTGGGAGATTTCTCACTGGAGACTCGTGAATTCCACCCATGATCTATGAAAAATTTTACAGGAAGTTAATTTATTATGTAGATTCTAAAACGCACTTACAACGGTCTTTTGCAGCCCGACTGTATGTCCATTACAAGGTGTCAAAGCTTTACATTTACCGTGGGGTAGCAATAAAATACCGCTCTTCAGAGCGAAAGGTCATGAGTTTGATCTTCAGCCATTGTTGTTGTTGCACAAGCATGCTTCCCTGTACCAAGCCTTGAGTTGGGCTCTATCTGTCAGATTGAAGCAGCCGAGTGGAGTCCTCGTGATTTTGAAGCAGGGACCATGCAAAAGACCCGTAAGTAGTAATTGACCTATCACGCCAGAGGTATCATTTCACTTGGAGAACATTGCGATCATTCTCATTTTTAACGTGCCCCTGACGCCTTTAGCGAACACGACGGATCTTGGGTTAAGCCGGGATTCGAACTCAATGCCTTCTGATAATGAGAACAACGCCCTTAACCAACCAGGCTACCGCGGCTCTCTCGGCCATTGTTGAACATTTTTGTAGGAAGATGGACATTGCATGCATGTCTGTTGGGCTGGTTGGTTAATTTTTTGGGTTTCCTCTTTTGCGTCGCGTGAATGCTGCCCACTGTCTATGAGAATTTCCGGGAAGGTGAATTACTTTTTTTTTTTATCCTACGCCCGACCTTGGTTTTTCAACCATCAGTCTCTGTCGGGCAGCCCAATACAATCTTGAGGTGAATGAAAAGTCATCTTCCGCAGAATTTCTAACTGCGACGTCCGAAAGTCCAGGGCAAGTGAAAAGGTGGTCACCAGTCATGTCCTCTAGTCCACAAAAAGGGCAGATTGGAGAGTCCTTCAAACCCAAACGGTGAAGGTGTTTTTGCAGATAATCATGCCCAGTTTTAAGGCGAAAATTTGCCACTCTCACAGCTCTATGGAGGTTACACGGAATAGGCTTTGTTAGTACGGAAGCCCATGCTTATGTACATCTTGTAAACATTTCTACGATAGGAGGCTATGTTTGATTTAATAAGCCTTTTAACAGTAGGGTACTCCAAGGCTGGAGAAGGCTGTTGTAGATCTGAGCCAGCATTTGCCAATTTATCAGCTGCGTCATTTCCGGTGAATTACTCGAAGGACATTAAAATGCCCTTAGGAAGTTCACTACATAAAGTTGTCAAAGTTTTCAAATTAAACTCGCTTAAGACTTCATTGCTATGCAAAAAATTTCAATACTTTTAAAAATTTAAAAAGATTCGATACAACCTACGAAAAATTGGAAAAATACAGAAATCATCCCCAAAAATTTAGAAATGGTTTTAAATTGTGCTTTAGATGCATTGCAAATATACATATCCGATAACGCGTGATCTCCGAAATTTCTACTCTAGTTGAAAGTATCAAGTCATTTGTTAGCCAAACGCAATGAATAATTAGTTGACATTGAAGCAAGGATAATTTTCAATAATTTAATATTGGCTACATTTTGGGCGAAAATAAATACTTTAAAAATAACTGAAACTTTCTAATGGGATTTTTCAATTCTTAATATTATACATATATTACTGAATTTTGTTTTACTCATCCTAACTCTATTTAAAAAAAGCAGATTAATAAATTGAAAGTGGTATTCCGAGGTGATATAAGGCTAAAATTAAAATATTTAGAACTAAATATTGCTAATCTAGTCTAGTGTCATCAACCACATCCTTACAATTGATCCATCTATTAATTTAATTTAAGAAAAACAAAATTTAAGAAGCGATTCATTTTTTTCTTTGCCATTTTTCTAAGAAATAAGAGAAATACAAAAATTTTAGTGGTTGATCATAAAGGCTCGACTGATCTTGGTCTACATGAATTCTAACTCTTATAGTGACTTTAGCTGCAGTTTGTCCTTATTTGGACCTTGCACCATTTAACCCAACCTTAAAGTGTATGACTTATAATACCACGCTTTGTAGTTTGCGATTATACGTATTTCGCTGTTTCATTGTGTTAGCATCAAGCTGTAATATTACTTAAAAAATGAGTGGCCACTAGATGGCAGTGCTTAATATGCCATGTTGAGAGAGATGTACAAGTAATTGAGAGGGGAGATGGTGTGAAGGAGCTAGCTAAAATATGTCTGTAAATAATCCAATTTGTAAATAATCTTTAAATAGTAGTATATAAATTTAAGAACTTCTTCCTTCCCCACCTAAGCTACTCACTCGTCATCTGATAAATAAAATGGAATTGATAACAAATCAGAAGAGGGATATAACTCGCGATGCTTTCGGAATTGAGGTCGGCGAATTTTAATTGTTTCGTTTCGAAATGTATATTAACAAAGAATATGAGAAAAAGTACAGTAATTAAATTCCATGATCTGACATTTTTCTGTTGACAGAACTGTAAATAAGATAAGAAATTTGTATTGGTTTCCTTATATGAAACGTTATGTACGAAGGCACATTTCGAAATGTTTTGAATGTTTAATGAACAAAACGCCGTCAGGAAAACAGCCTGGCTTATTAAATCCAATTAAAGCTGGCCGTAAACCTTCTGCAGTTATACATATGGATCATTTAGGACCTTTTGTTAAGAGTTCTAAAGGTAATCAAGAACTTCTGGTCATGATAGATAATTTCACAAGATTTGTCCAATTGACTCCAGTAAAGAGTACGTCAACATCACATGTGCTGAAGGCTCTGAAAAAGTTTGTAAATATTTATGGTCTACCTGAGAAAATAATAACAGATCGAGGAACTTGTTTCACTTCGCATCAATTTCAACAATATTGTGCTGAAAATGGTATACATCATACACTCAATTGTACGAAGCGACCATGTGCAAATGGGATGGTTGAAAGAGTTAACAGAACAATATTGTCTACCATAACAACTGGTATGGAAGATCAGAATCATAAAGATTGGGATGTTAAAATACATGAAGTTGAGAGAAACGGGTACAATTTTGTAAACAAGCCAACGAACACGACACTATTTAAATTGCTCCGTGGTTATTCTCCACGATTCAACAATGGAATTTTGAGAAAGTTAGCTGATGAAGAAGCTCAGAGTTGGCAAGATCCATCTGTAGTGCAGGAAGAATCTCGAAGACAAATAGAAGAAAGTCAACAAAAAATGAAGCAGTATTATGATAAAAAGAGATGTAGAGCAATGACGTTTGAACGAGGAGAGATTGTCGTAATGAAAAGAGCCCCGAAATCTTCAGGCCAACCTACGAAGACACAATTTAAGTACCGAGGCCCTCTTATTGTTACCGAGGTATTGCCGAACGATGTCTACCGTGTGACTCAGCTGGAAGAAAAAAGAAAGGCCACTTCTACGCAACAACAGCTCACATTAGTCAACTAAAACCATGGATAAATGAACCAGATTCGGATGAAGATAGTGATATCGATAGTGCCAATAGTGATGATGATGACTATTCTCTGAACAGCCCTAGATGCAATCCACATAGATCCACTCGCAAGGACTAAAGCTGAATGAGGGATCTTAAATTGTGAGATCTTTCCAATTTTATTTAAAAAAAAGTTGCAATTAAAAGGCAATGAACTTATCATAAACTATTGACTCTAAAAATATAAATAACTTTAAAGATCATTTACTTTATACTGAAATATTCACCAAACAATACGAAAATCTGTTAAATTTATTCTGTGAATGATTTAATACTCCTAAGTTCATTTATTTTCTAGTAAACTTTTGTTGTAAGTAGTTTTATTAGAATTGTATCAAGAATTACTTTTGTGGAAAAAGTGTATTATATATTATTATAGTTTTTTTTTGTAATCTAATATAATAATTTTCTACTTTTAATGGAAGATGTGTATTATTAATGATTTTAATTACAGTATTTGTTTGCGTGAATGAAAAATAATGATAGTTATGTAGTTAATAATTTTATTTAATCTGCTGTGTTTAATTTAGTTAATGTTAATATTTGTGTGTGTTGTATTAATTAGTAACTGAGTATTATTATATCAATTGAGGACAATCGTAAGGTCAGTCTGGCCGAATGTTAGCATCAAGCTGTAATATTACTTAAGAATGAGTGGCCACTAGATGGCATGTTGAGAGAGATGTACAAGTAATTGAGAGGGGAGATGGTGTGAAGGAGCTCACTATGAAGGAGCTACCTTAAAGATGTATGTAAATAATCCAATTTGAAAATAAATCTTTAAGTATTAGTAAATTTAAGAACTTCCTTCCCCACCTAAGCTACCCGCTCCTCGTCTGACAAATAAAATGGATTCGATAACAATTGGATCTCTTTGAAGTTCAATGTTCCCGATTACAAATGTTCGGATATGATGTAAAAATTTTCCGAATAGACATAAGGCATATCATGTTTATGTTTGTATATATATATATATATATATATATATATATATATATATATATATATATATATATATATATATATATATATATATACTTACTATATGAATTCACAAAATCAAAAAAGATTGAATTCCTACTTCCCACTTGTTGTATCTTGTGATCAATATAATCAAGCGAAATTAATTTAGAGCAGCCTTTGCTGCCTCTATAATGAAAAAAAAAAAAAACTTAATAATCTTCCTAGTTAAAGATGCAATTTGAGTGGTTTTTAAGATACTGACCTATTACAATTTAAATATCGTAATTATTTTTCCGAAACTCTTTACATTTTAATTGGACTCTTGACATTTATCTTTTTAGTTTATTTTTTCTAAATATCGCATCAGACGATATTTTTAATTTTCTAAAATGTTCCTTTTTTATTTTTTTCTAAATTTCTAAAATGAACATGATTATTTTCTTTTTGGAATTTAATTTTCCATTATATGAAAATTTATCATGTCATCGGCTTATTGTAAAATCACTTCGCAAGTTTCGCGTCGATCTTTTGAATTTGACATCACCTTCAGCATTTAGTAAACTGAGTTATATTAAATGTATTTCCAAATAATATCAGCCATATGTTTCGGTGCTTATTACACAATAAAATGCAGTAACAACACGAAATGTATTACTCTCATTTTAAATATGATTAAAATGAGAGGTTCGGTGAAGAATCCCTTGGTTTGGCGATTCATTTTGAAGACAAACTTTAATTTCTGGTAACCCTGTCTTTGTGTAACGACCATCTTGTTAGTCGCATCTTGGAACCTATCTTCGCACCGAAAAAATCACCGAAGAATCAAGGGGTACCATTATAATTCTTGAATATAATTCTTTTAATCTTTTTTTGATGAATGCCATTCGTGTAGGGGAGATTTCGAATGTAATGATGTAGATTCAACGTAATCAAATGGGTATCTCTGAGCAGATGCTGTCTTCTTTTTTATGATTCATATTGCAAATATTTTTAAAAGAATCATAAGCTTTATTTAGTTAACTGCGGGATCAGAAATAATAATCCTTTGTTACTTTTTTATTTAAATAATTGTTATTGTGCTAATCCTCGCCGGTTAGACATTGAGCAAGAACAAATTCATGGGCCCATAATCATAATGGACAAAGTGATATCGCTTCTGTCCTTCATGTGATCTGCATCATTTTAAAGTAGCATGCTGACTTTGCTCCGTCAAATGAGTCTTCATAATTTGAAAACACTGATTAGGATGAAGTCCCTCACACTAGAAGATCATTCCAAAATATATCATTTTACTTGGAGGACATGGCGATCTCGACCTATTTTAAGTTTCCCAGCTGACATTAATGAAAACGAAAAAAAACTTGGATTCTAGATCGTGGAAAGAATCTGCTACTTTCAACTAACGAGGACGATGCTTATCCAAATTGTGGTTATTTTTTAAAATTTCTTTTAAAAGTTTACAATGCAGTGCCATTTGTGGGGATTTTTTTGACGCCGAGATTAGCTCCCAGATGCGACTAACAAGTTGGCTGCTACACAAAAGCTGTACAAAGGTAGGGTCACGAGAAATTAAATTTTATCGCCAAGATATATCGCCAAATGTTTCGCCAAACCAATCACATCTATATCGAACCCACATTTTAAAGTCTTGAAGTTGTAAAACAAATGAAAATTTATCCGATGTCTGTATGAGTTGCACTAAAGATTCCCCAGTTACTGAGGCGAGATATAATTAGTTAAAACATTTGTACGAACAGTGTGGTGAGATGTTATGAACTCAAATTTTTTTTAATGATGCAAGATAATTTTGGTTTAACGAATATCAAAACACAATTTAATGTAATAAACAGGTGATTTTTAAACGTACTGCTGTATTCATGAAATTTTTGCTGTATTCATGAAATTTAAATTAGTTTAATTTTATTCCATCTATGCGTATTCAAATTTGAGAAAATATTTCGTAACTCAAACGCAGTTTGAAAATTATGAATAAACCCATAATATAAAAAAATTGAATAATTACTTAAAGTACGTTGAGTGATGGGTTTGGGTATTTATAATGATTACAAATTTCGTTTTTAAACTGCATATTTTGGTTGAATAAGTTTTTATGCAAAAGGTAACCGTTAGTGACAAAAGCAAATTATCAGTGTAAAAGAGCCAGCTATATAATATTGCTCTGCCATAATATAATGCTTTAAATCATTATTTAAGTATGATTAAACTTAAAATTGCTAAACGTATAAAATTTCAAATGAAAAAAAAAGAAAATCTAAACAGCATTATTATATTTAAGTTTTAACTAAAAATTAAATTGAACATTATACACAAAAAAATTTCACGACAAAGTCAAAAATGCAAATTTGTAATTCCCAAAAGTTTTGAAATTCAAGTTCATATGAAATAAGCATTTTATGTTTTTATTAATTTCTTTTTTATCTATTTCACTTTAATTAGAATAAATTATGGATAAATTTTTTACATGTGTGAGTTTATTTACACAGAACAGCTAAGAATATTTTTAAAAATACCATTATCTCTATTTTTATAAATACCATTTAAAAAAATGGTATTTATAAGAAATAGAGAAAAATGGCATATTTATAAAAGAAATAATACTATAGAGCAAAAAAAAAATCTTATATTGATGAAACTGTTTCTAATGGTATTCGTTTTTCATAAATGTTTAAGTTAATGTAAATATAAATCTATTTGATGCCTTAAAATATTTATTTAAAAATGTGTTCATGGTGTATTAACTGATAAATAGTAACAAAAAGGAATAAAACGAAATTAAAAGCGGTAAATCGAGCAATCACTAAAGTGAAGATGATGGTTGTTTATTTTTCAGAGCGCCCCCTATGAATTTTTTAAATAGTGGATTTCTGCCAAAGTCTGAGATTTAGAGGTCAAAGAAAGCGTTTCCTGCCAACTAGTTTCATCTGGTTTTTTCACTTAAGCTTGTACTGAAATATTTAAAGATAGATTTCTAGTTAAAAAATTGATTAAATCTAGCGTAAAAACTGGAAAAAAAAAGGAAAATGATATTTATCATTAAAAATGGAAGACTTTCAAAATATTTCTAACTTATATTGCTCAGTTGTTAAAATTGAAAATAAATGATATTTGAAACATTGGAATTATCAGTTTCCAATTCAGTATAACTGATGACAAACTCCATTCTAAATATTAGTTCTCCGGCCTATAGCGTAACTGATCGTAGGTTCGATTCAAACCTCAGTTGTGGATGTTTATAGTGATTCGGATTTTACTTTTAACTGTAGGTACGATTGGAATTAGTCCCCTTAAGTTCCATTCGAACTTACGTAAAAAGTGGCCGTAGACTGACGAAGATATAGCCAAAACAATAAAACTGATATTTCATAAACGTAAGTCATTTTCAATTACATATAAGTAAATTACAAATGTTAGATATAATAGATGGATATATTACGATGTGTGAAATTTCTGCATGTTCAAAAAGTATAGTCAATAAATATTTTATTCTATAAGGTTAAGCAGTTTGAAGCCTAATATAGTATGCATTTTTATTATAAATCTTCAATAAGGATAAATTTTAGTTTGAAATAAAAAAATGTTATTGAGTTTGAATAGAATACAAATAGAATTCTTTAAAATTGTTTATTCACATTTCTATCACCACACAAGAATTATTTTCGAATAAGAGAACATATCTTTTGTCAAGTTATTTTCTCGTATAATGATTACTAAAAATTTCTAAGCTTCCCAGGAACTTATTTTTATATGATTTACATTTTATTAAAAACTAATATCAGAAGTATTTACTAAAAATTTATTATAATAACATAATCAAATGTTGCTATATATGTTAATATTATATAATATTTAATCATATTTTTTTCAGGATGTTAAACGTAATATAAATGTTAGCAATAACATTCTTGATAAAAAATTAAAGAATCAAAATATGAACACTTATAGTTTATGATAGTTTTTAAGGGAAAAAAAATAAGAATTGTATTATATACAATGTATCTTATATTGTTTGTTATTGTTGTAAATTTGTTATTGGCAAAGGTAGTTCCCCAGCTTAATTGGTTTGTAGGAATAAGTTTTCATTTTATAGTAACTAATTTTTGAAAATTATGTAATATCTCATTTTTTCATGGTTTCATTATTAAAACGACGCCAATATTATCGCTAATTTAGAACTATTTGTATACAGTCCATTCTCAGATTATTTTTAAATCATTAAAAAACTCTTATTTCTAAGGATTTTTGTCACTTGTATTCTCTGCAAAATACGATTCTAGATAATGGATCATCTGAATGCTTCTGTAATTTTACACTTTGCATTTTCACATACTTTCGTTAACATATAGTTTTATTCTTTTATTTAAACATTGTGAAAATTTTCAGAGAGAATGAGGTTCACGTACTTTTATTTAAAGGTCGCGGTGGCCTGGTTTGTTAGGGCGTAGTCCTGATTATGAAAGGTAATTAGCTCAAATACAGATTTAAACAACTATCCATCGTTTAAGTCAGGATTAAAAGTGGCTGGAGCACGTTAAATAGGCTGTAGTCACAATGTCTTCCAAGTGAAATGATGCATCTTAGGGTGACACATCGAATTTGAGGCTTTTACCTGGTCCTGGATTCTAAATTATATGAAGACTTCCACTTTACATCTTCCACTTAAATGGTAAAGCCCAATTGTGGGCTATGTACTGGTAAGTATGCCGGTACACATACTTTTATTTTTTAAAAAAAATATAAAATAAAATTTACAAATAGCGTTAGTGTGTAGTTTAATTTAATTAATAAACTTATCTTTTTAAGCATATACACATTAAACATAACTTGTGTAAGGAAAAATTTTTTAAAATTGTAATTGAGGATATTTTTATTTCTAAAGATTGTTGTTCTGAATTGTGACCTAAACCAATCCCAACGATTGTCAGGTCTACTCAATTTACCCTTAATTTTGGTGGCGGTAGTAACAGTGATACGATATCTATTCCCCGTTAGGTACGGAGTATCTTGAGGTTGCGGACTGGTTTTGTTGCGGCTAGTGGGACTTCATAATTTGGAACTAGCAACCTAGAAAATACCCGTTAACTTTGCACGCCGCGTTCACTGGTATCATTTTACAGGGACGTTGTGGTCAGGACCTATTTTACGTGCTTCAACTGAAAAGACGATTCTTCTATTGAGCTTGGTATCGAACCCATTGCCTCCTAATGACGAAAACTGCATTTTTACAAACTAAATACTCAAGGATCAGAGTCTCTAATCCACGACACTTCTCTTAATCGCTTTATTGATGCCAATCATTCTGAAGTACTCTTGACTGTCTTATCTGCTAATCATTTTGACTACTCATAATAAGTAGCCGAACTGGTAGCAGAAGGTCTCTTTAATTCAATAATTCGTGGATTCGATTCTCACTTCGGATATGAAAGGCTGGATTGTTTCAGACGTCCCAGGTCTCATCATAATTAACCCTTATGTGCAAAAAAATTGAGCGTTGCGAAGCAAACCAAACCGAAAAGCGCAGTTTTACCATTTGACACTCATTCATCTGGTTTTTGTTTTAACTAGAATTCATGTTGTGTTTAAATAGAAAGAAAAAACATGTATTGCAATTATTAAATGATTGGTAATTTCTTTAGTTTTTGAATAAGTGAATACCATCATCGAAAGCGACTGAAAAACATTCGTATGGTAATCATAAGGAAGATATTGGTAAAACAAGAGAAATTAATTTGGTATAATTCGTCATCTTATATTTATAAATTAAGAATCAAACTACTGTTAATAGTTTTTGTAATTATAAGTCGGATTGTTTTAATTATTTCCACATGTTAGCTATATCTTCTGTTCCATATTTGTTATGTATACCCTTGGCTACGGAGCACCCTCCTTGGCGCATTCTGTAAGCAAGCCATTCACGGCAAACTTTTTTCTTGCAAGTCTTAATGTTGGACTCTTATGCAAACCCGCGCTGCGGAAACACGCAGCAAAATAAACGCTTTATTTACAATTCCTTTGTATTTAATTAACGCAACCTCCGCACATTTTCGTCCTTAGCGACCCGGAGGTGAATCAGATCCTATGGAATAAACAATATTATACTTTATAATTGAATTTAAGATAATAAATTCAGATCACTAGGATGACAGACGTTACACCGCTACATCGGAAGCGCCGCGGCATCAAAAGCTAGCTGAGAAAATTAATTAATGTCCTCACAGAAGGACAAGATGATATTCCTGAGCTTCAGGTTCAATTGGACATCTTACTCCCTATGCAACTGAGATTCGAAGCGCTTAAAGATGAGTGCTATAATATTCCCAAATAAGAATTCCAAAAGGTCGAGGACTCTCTTATCGAAGTAGACGATGAAATTCAAAAAAATTAGAGGTAAGCCTCAAAACCTCTATTAATAAATTAAAAATTATAAATATTGACTCTGATTAAAACAAAGATATTGAATGTATTATCAGAGATCAACCTAAAAAAGCTTTTAAAAAACTTCCGAAAATCCCACTTCCGTTTTTCAGTGGAAAATATGATTTTTGGAACTTATTCAAAACTCAGTTTAATAGCTTAATTAGTGAAAATTCTGAATTTACTGAAAATGAAAAATTATATTATTTACGTGGATTACTTAAGGGAGAAGCTAAAATCATAGAAACTGTTGACGATAACTTTTCATCTCTCTTTAAAGCTTTAGAACAACGATATGAAAACAAAAGAATAATTGTTAATTGTCATATCAAAAACATTTTAAATCTTTATCCCTTAAAACAAGAATCGGGTAAAGATTTACGCTATATTCTAGATTACTATTTTGAAAAATCTTATATCATTAAAAATTTTAGGTTTCGCAAGAGATAAATTATCTGATGCTTTGTTATTAAACATTGTACTTGATAAATTAGATACAGAATCTCGCAAACAATTTGAATTAACATTGAAAGATAACAATGTACCTGAATTCGATGATTTCCTGGAATTCTTCTAAAGGAGGTGTCAAATTTTAAATAATATTCAAACAAACATTACATGTAAATTTAATGCCGACAAATCGAAATATTTTTTTGTTAACTCTGACAAATCTCCTAAATTGTGTATTGCTTGTAAAACACAAACACACGCTCTGTATCACTGTAACATATTTAAAGAAATGAAATTATCAGAAAGATTAGGTTTAATTTTCAAAAACATAGGCTTTCTAAGAATTGCTTCAGATGATATCATTCATTAGCAAGATGTAAATCTAAAAGTTCTTGTTTCATTTGTAAAAAGAAATTAGATCATCACACACTCCTTCATAAATATTCCACACCGCTTATGACAAATAGTCACCAAGAGAATGAACCCGTACAATTGAAGCCTATGCAATATCAAGAGCGAAATCAGCAAATTAACAGTTCAGAATCCATCGATAAGCAAGTGCCCGAAAACACTAGATTTTCGTTTTTCTGCAACGGAAAGAAGAGCATTGTAATAAACACTAATAATAGATGTCAGAGACGCTTTGGGGTATTCAAACCCTTAAGAGGGGTCCTTTACTCTGCCAGTGAGTTATGTTTCCTTTCCTCCACCGCCGCAGATTTATTAGATCTGTGAGAAAAGAAAAAACAAAATATTCCAATTGCCGGTTTGAATGATACATCTGTAAACATAAAAAAAGGTTTCAATTTTTTTCGAAGGAAAATAAGGACTCGCTATGGGAAGAAGATTTATTAATTGTTCCTAAGATTACTAGTTTCACGCCTTCTAAAAGATTAAATATTTCAAACTTAAAAATTCCAAGTGAAGTTAAACTAGCTGATCCATCATTTTATATTCCTTAAGAAATAAATATTCTTGTAGGTGCAAAATTGCTCTTTTCATTGAATGAAGATAAGATAATGATAGATAACAATTTATTCTTACAATCAACGTTTTGGTTATCTTGTTTTAAGTGTTATTTCAGACAATCCTACTTATAATACTCCAAAATGTTTTTTAACTAAAAACTTAGATATTCCTAATAAAATTCTCAAACGTTTTTGGGAAATTGAAGTAGACACTAATGAAACTTGCAACGATGATTTAAGGTATTGTAACGATCATTTCGCAAAACCTCACTATAGAAAACCTAATGGTAATTCGTTGTGGAAATCCCATTCAAACCCGATTCTTCTGAAGATATGTTAGGACATTCTAAAGCAATGGCATCAAAAAATACAGGACCAGTTATGTGTACGTTTAGAACGCGATCTCACTATGAAAACTCTTTATTCAGATTTTCTCAGTGAGTATGAATTATTACAATATATGGAAGAAGTGAAAGAATATTCAAACACTGAAGACTGGTACTACCTACCGCATCACGGTGTGTTACGCCCATCAAATAAAACAACTAAACGTGTAATTTTCAACGCGAGTGCTAAAACGTCTAGTGGAAATTCTTAAAGCGATCTATTAAGCAAGGGAGGAGTGTTTCAGGAAGATCTCTTTTCAATTCTATTACGATTTAGAAAAACGCTTATGCATTTACTGCAGATGTAAAACATATGTTCCGAATGATTGCGGTTAATCCTTCGCAAACTAAACTTCAAAAAATTCTATGGAAGAATAGTAAAACCGCACCCATTAAAGTTTTTAAGTTACGAACGGTTACATGTGAAACCGCATCCGATCCCTACTTAGCAACAAAGGTTTTGCAACAACTTGCTCTAGATGAGGAAAGTGACTTTCCGTTAGCTTCAAAGACCGTACTTCAAGATTTTTATATGGACGATTCTCTCCGGTGCTTCAGAACTTTGCGAGTTTGAAAAACTCAAATCAGAACTAACCCAGCTGCTCCAACGAAAAAATATGTCTTTGCATAAATGGTGTTTCAACAGAGCTTCATCAACTGATATTAAGGAATTCACATTTTATTGAAATGATGAGGAAATAATGGTCAAAACTCTAGGGATGCTTTGGAACAGTTTAAGTGATTCCTTTACGTTTAAGGTTAGCACCAGCACAGATTGCAATTATACTAAACGGGATGTGCTTTCAAAAATTGCTCGCATATATGATCCTCTTGGACTTCTAGGACCGATCATTGCGAAAGCAAAAATATTCATGCAGCAACTGGTTACTCAAACTGGACTGGAACGAAATTCTATCATCAGATGTGTCCAAACAATGGGAAAACTTCATAAAAACTCTGCTAGACTGAGAATCCATTATTGTTCCTAGATGTTTTTTGCAAGTTAGCACATAACTCGTAATGTTTCATGGATTTGCAGACGCGTCTTCAAAGACATGGTGCTGTGATTTACATAAAAACTGTATCCAATACAAATGAAATAACAAGTCAACTTTTGTGCAGTAAATCCCGGGTGGCCCCAACAAAATCCGTGACTATTCCAAGACTTGAACTTTGCTCCTGCCTGCTTCTCTCAAAACTCACAGAAAGTCATTGCTGCAATAAGACTGCAAATGTACTCTGTCACACTATATTCGAACTCAAGTATAACCCTCGCATGGATAAACTCTCCTTAACACTTACTCAAGACATTTGTTAGCAACCAGGTGTCTCAAATTCAGCAGCTCTCAAAAAACTTGCAATGGCAGCACATTTCATCAGAGCATAATCCTGCTGATTGACTTTCCAGAGGACTCGATGTTAAAGCTCTTGCAGCCAGCAAATTGTGGTTTAAAGGACCAGACATTTCAAAATTAAATTTACCTACCTTTTCAGACTGTACAAATTTCTAGTGTCTCAAACAACAAACTTTTTATCAATGAACTCAAGCCTACTTCCAAAATAACATTAACTTCAATTAATGACTCTAAACTTTTAAATGATTTACTCAATATCACTAATAATTTTCATAAACTAATCAGAATTCTAGCATTTATTTTAAGATTCTTCCAAAATTGTAAATTTTCTGAAAAGAAAAGGGGACTCCTTGAACAAGAGGAATACAAAAACGCAGAAAATGTACTTTTAAAAATAGTTCAGGTAAGGTATTTTTCTCCGGAGATATCTGCTTTAGAAAAGGGATTGCCCATCCCATCAAGTAAGTTGAAATTTCTTAATCCATTCATAGATCCATCCGATGGATTGATTAGAGTAGTTGGCAGACTTGCGCATTCTAACTTAAAATTTAATCAAAAACATCCTATCATTCTGCCGGCTGGAAAAATAAATTAGTTAAACTTATATTTCAATATCATCACAAATGAGATTTTCATGTTGGCCCTCTAGCCCTTCTAAATACTGTTCGTTTAAAGTATTGGCCCATTGGTGGCAGAAGTGCAGCACGCAAAGTAGTTCACGAATGTGTAGAATGTCTCAGAAACAAGCCAGTTGTCGGAAATCAGATTATGGGAAACCAACCTGCTGAAAAGATTTACCCTTATTTCAGCATTTTTCAACATAGGCATCGACTTATGTGGGTCCTTTGAAGTAAAATATAAGCGACAGAGAACTCGACAAAAATTAGATGTCGCTTTATTTATATGTATGGCAACCAAGGCTGTACACATAGAATTTGTTTCCGACTTAACTTCTGAAGCTCTAATC
Organism: Latrodectus hesperus; assembly: GCA_037975125.1. Taxonomy (NCBI): domain Eukaryota; kingdom Metazoa; phylum Arthropoda; class Arachnida; order Araneae; family Theridiidae; genus Latrodectus; species Latrodectus hesperus. The sequence goes on along the minus strand of CM075862.1, from coordinate 48,809,951 downwards.
GCTACATTGAAAAAGTTTTTGGCACGTCGTGGAAAAAGCTCCATTATCTTCAGCGATAATGGGACTAATTTTACAGGCGCTCTCGCAGAGATTAAGCGCTTATACAAATTAATGCTAGGAGAAGACGTTTCGAATATACTTTCCTCCGAAGGTATCAGCTGGAAATTTTTGCCCCTAAGGGCTCCCAACTTTGGCGGTCTTTGGGAGGCGGGAGTTAAATCTTTTAAGTATCATTTTAAAAGAGTGGTAAGCTCCGCAAGACTAACGCTAGAAGAGTTTCTAACTGTAATCACTCAAATTGAGGGGATTCTTAATTCACGACCCCTAGTTCCTTTACCCACCGATACAGACGAATTCTCAGTTTTAACTCCCGGTCACTTCCTAATAAGAAAACCTATAAATTCTATCTCAGAAACTAACTTCATCGACAAGGGATACAATTTACTTACTAGATGGCAAAGGACTAAAAAATTTGTACAAACTATTTGGAAACACTGGCAAAACAGTTATTTGAGTCATTTACAACAGCGCTCAAAGTGGCTGCTTAAAAAACAAAATTTAAATCCTGGCATGTTAGTTTTAATAAAGGACATTCAACTTCCAACTTACCAGTGGCCTTTAGGTCGAATCATCAAAGTAATTTCAAGGCCAGACAGCAATGTCAGAGTAGCATATATACGCACGGCGAAGTCAAATATTAGAAGATCTATATCTAAAATTTGCATTTTGCCTATTATGAATAATTTTCAGTCAAATTGAAAGGCTTAATCTTATTTGTTAAATCTATATGCTAATTGTATTCATTATTACCGTTAATTATGGTGTTATTTTTGTGTTAATATGTCAATGAGTGATGTAACTTTACATTTTTCTTTGGAACATGCATATTTCAACGTCGGGCGGGATGTTCCGTGTTTGTTATGTATACCCTCCTTTGCGCATTCTGTAATCACGTCATTTACGGCAACCTTTTTCTTCTAAGTCTTGATTTTATACTTTTAGCAAACCCGCGCTGTGAAAACAAGCTGCTAAATAAACGCTTGATTTGCAATTCCTTTGTATTTAATTTAAGCAACCTCCGCACATCTACTGTTTACTGAAAATAATATTATTTCAGATTGATTTTTCTTCACTTATGAGTCAGTGGAACTGCATGTGATGTCGAAAAACTCCGGTAGTTTTGGTGCTGGGGGCGCATCTTTGGCCGTTTCTGGAGTAACTCAACAGAAATTTCATGATGACCCGTCAGAGGCGAGTAAACAATGTTTTCCAAGTAAGTTATTTCTCTAAATTAAGTCAAATAACATGTTGTGAATATATTTTTTCATAAAAAATGCATTCCTAACGAGTAACTAACACTTTGTTCTTCGGTTAAGTAGTTTATAGGTTCAACACCAACCTCCAGCTTAGATATTTATAAAGATACGAAATATACTATCAACCGTATGTATCTTTCAATTAGCCATCGTGAGCAGCAAGCAAATGCAGGACGAGTATCTAGCAATTCGGTACAGGGAATTTCAATACTTCCATCCACATATTTAAACTTAACATTTATTTGAATTTGCTGAAGGCGACAGTGCATCATTGTTCTTAAAGCTAATTGTTAAGACAACCCTTTTTAGAGCAAAGAGTCTCTGGATCTATCTCAGCCATTGTGGAACAACGGGAGTTGTACGTTGCACTTCTCTTTGCATGTTTCCTGGTTTCTTCCCTTGCGACACAAGAACACAGCCCACTATCAATAAAAAATTATCCTTCGGTGTGGTTTCTATCCATCACAGAAGAATAGGTTTGAGTTTGTTATGAAATTATTGACTGCAGTGTTTAACAAACGCCAATGTGCTTGCTGTTAGAAAGCACCATTCTTTTCTCAATCAAAACACGAAAACTGAGAATTTAATTTATATGCCACATTATAAATTGTTGGCACTGTTCTTCGCAAATCACACTGCTTATCATTTTTAATTTGTAATTAAAATTTGAAGTTTGGTATTATTACAGCGTAGAGTAGATTACCTAACAGCTTAAGACCTAATAGTAAAATTTTTCGAGCATTCACTGTAAATTCTTGTTATGTTCTTAGAACACTTGCCTTAATGCAGGATATCTTTCACATGGAATACTCGCATATGTGAATCGACGAAACACAAACTTTCCAGCATTCTCATCGAGAGATGCGCATGCTCAAACGAAACTTGCATATCTGACAAAAATATTATTGGGATTTAACCTTGAACTATTTAACTGAGGTTCAAAGTTAAGTTTTATTAATATTTTGATGCTTAAAGATTAATTCATATTTTGTTTTTTTTCCTTATAATACTTACCAAATAACGACTTATCTAAAATAGCTTTTAAACAGCATTTATCTATTTTTTCCTTAACGTGACTTTAAAAGTTATTTTATTTTATGGAACATCTGGCTATAAATAAAATATTTATAACGAAAACTGATGAAAGTAATGCACTATAAAGTGATACAAAATAAAATTTCGCCTTAAAGTCATCTGTTTTTCCAACTAACTTAGTAACGAATATAAAACGGTATTAATATCCAAAACTTAGTGTTTTGATTGACAGAACACGAGTTCTCCTATAAAACCACGAGCAGAATAAATGGATTTCTGATGCTTTAAACAGGATAATTTTAATCAATTAACTGAGCCATTTTCTTTTTATCCCAATAACGCATTTTGTTTTTTAAATAAAAAATGTTTTTAGCTTATTGTCTTTAAGAATTTTGTCCGAATTATGAAGGACTTAAATGTTGTGTAATAACTGAAGAAGTATTAATTTACTAATAGATTGAATTGCAATAATATTTATCTCAGAATTTATAATATATTTATAAGTTATTTGAATACACATGAGAATTCTCGAATTTTAAAATTTCTAATTTATGCAATATTTCTAAGGGCACTGAATTTTACAAGAGAGAAAGACGATGCACACACGAGAATAAGACCACTCTTTCATCTTAAATTCATGCAAAATTTTCTTTTTAGGTAAAAAGTTTGTTTTTATTGAAATAAGTTTTTTCAAAGGAAATTTCGTACAATTGATGAGGATTTTCGGCTAAAAGACTGTAAAAGAATATTATGAATTATTATTTATTGAAATCTTGCTCTGAAATTTATTCGCTGCTAAAATATTTATTTCCTTTAAGAAATGTACTCAAAATTTCTTAAATATATATTTAAAATACTTTATAAGTTTCCAAAAATGAATAGCACCCGATATTTATATACTAAAAAAATTTATAATATCACAATAATTTAGTTATGACACCAAAACAGTAATTAAATTAAATTGTCATAACAAATAAAGAGAAATTTCAAAAAGAATTTTCAGATCATAATTTTTTAAAGAAATTAATGTTCTAATTGGAATTTTCACTTCAGTAAATCTCAAATAAAACATTTAGCGATATATTTTGCTAAGCAGGGTATTACAAAAAACATGGTCGATTATTTTTCATAAGTAAGTTATTAATACTCAAGATAAAATTTAAAAGTTGCCGCTCATCACATGCACCCCCTCCTTCAAGTCCCGCACAATACACTTAAAATTATATTTTGCCACTAGAGGGCCATTTACAGTTGCAGGCCGCCATATGTTTAAGAACTTGAACGCATTAAAATTTCTATGTATCTATTTTTTTAAGTTCTTTTTATTACAATTAAAAAAGTCATGGAACCAAGAAACAAGCCTCATTATGCATACTTGTCTCATGGTAAAACCTTATAAAATGGGCCGTGGTAGCCTAGTGGTTAGGGCATCGGCCTTCCATCCGGAAGGGCGGGGTTCGATTCCCAATGCCGTCAAAGACTCACCGAGTACATGCGATAAACATGCTCGTTAAATCCGTGGAATCGAAAATCATGTGGCCGGTCGTTGAGTAGTTGCCATGGGTGCAATGGTCTGGAGAAAATTTCCTCCCCCTTCCGATCAATGTCAATATTGAGGGAGTGTATCCTCTGGTGGTGCCATCCATCTGGAAGGGCGGGGTTGGATTGCCAATGCCGCCAAAGACCCACCAAGTACATGCGATGTACGTGCTCGTTAAATCCATGGAATCGAAAATCCTGTGGCCGGTCGTTGAGCAGTTGCCATGTGTGCAGTGGTCTGGAGAAAATTTCCTCCCCCTTCCGATCAATGTCAATTTTTTATAAAATATTTGCGGTAGCTCTTACTCCTTTTGAATGATTTTTTCATAGTGTTACGATGAACTATCACACTTAAGCATCCTACTGGGGATGGACAGTTGTAAGTTTGAAACCTAAGCAATCGAAAGTTCACTGTGTTCTCTAATGGTGGCTGGGAGATGTAAAATATAATCGGTGGTTACAATGTTCTCCAAGGGAAAAATATTCCTCTTGGCGTTGCTGGTTAAGTCTGGACTCATTAACGGAGCTGGTAGCCGAATGAGTAGTGCTCTGGCTTTCGGTTCAACTGCTTGTATGTTTAAATTTCACCTTGGGTTGAGGTACCTGTACCCACTTTAAACTGTAGGTCTATCTAATTAGCTCATGTAAAAAAAAGACCGTTGAACGATAAACCAAACCTGGAGTTCTTCAGCTTCTAAAGTACGAAAATTTACTTTCGGCTTTACGTTTACAATATCACTGGGTGCTTCCTATGCAAATAGTCATCAATTCTGCCTCTTGTAATGCTGAAATGTTTAAATGGACCAGAAATAGTCGGCCATAGAAATAAATGTATTTGTTGTTAAACATAAAAATAGTTTTCAGATTCAAACCAGATAGATTATTCTTTTACGCTTTTTACTACTCAAATTGAAAGCATCACAGCTATGAAATGAAAAATAAAGTACTTAAGACTTTATTGGTCATCTTACAGTATACATATGTTGGTAATGCCCACTTGAGGTATTTTTGGTATATATTTACCATATCACTAAATTGCAAAAATTCTGAGCGTAAAATGTTTTACTAAAAAAATTACACTTTTTTTTATTCCAGATTGCATCCCTAAGCGATTCATATTTTCTTTCATTGGTTTCCTGGCGTCCACCTTGGCAGTCACTCTGAACACCAATCTCAGCCTCACCATCGTTGCCATGGTGGACAGATTCAACGAAACTGTCACTCAAGTCAAATCATCCAACGAGTGTCTTTCAAATCAGCTTATTGCTTCTGATTTGCCGGAATACCAGAAGGTGAGTAAACATTTCATTTCTAATTTATAGGGTTCATTTCATTTACAACTATTATCTATTACAAAAAGTGCAATCTGCACATTATCCAGCCAGGATTTATTTGCAATTTGATTACAATTACCATTAGACCTGTGACAAATGCTGTTGTCTCAAACATTACTGTAAGATCATGTCTGATCCTCATCATCTCTTACATGCTTTGACTCTGACTCCTAAACTTTAGATATTATACTGATTATATGATGCTCGTCCCAATAGCATCTCATATTTAATCACTGGAACAGAAAAGTTTCTGTTTTTGTCAAACCAGTGGTCAGTCCATTTTATCAAAATAGATATGTTATCACATTCGCCTTGGTAGACTGGGGAGGTCAAGTTGGTTAGAAGGTCGTTTTCATTCGTTAGGTACATACATGCATAACTGTGTGGGGAGAACCCGGACTGTACCTTAAGGTTAACGGGTGCCGTCTCCCCAACACCTAGTATGCTCCACACCTCTAACGAGGTCCGTGAGGGCGCCACCATCGTGGCATTTAACAAGGCAAAGAAATTGTGCTTGCAAATTGGTAGCAAGAAGTTACAAAACATTTTAAGGGGCTTTAACCCCTGTTGAACGTCAGGCAATAGCATTAAATATTTTCTCTGAGTTAAAAATAAAATGACACATACAACAAGCAATGGAGAAACAATTTACAATCAATGAAAAGACAGTTAACAATTTTTAGGGTAATTATGGCAATAAAAACATTATATACATTGAAAGCAATATTATAAATAGTATGAACACTTAATTATGAAAAGGAAAAAAATGGCATGATACGAAAGTTGATAACTATATACAGGCAGACAGCTTATACAAGTTTAATAAGCACCTTAGCTTTTAAAAGCATTTTAGGTTCAAATAATATAATTTAAAAGGTTTTTAAGGTACTAAAAGGGAATAGGATTCAAAAAGTTTTTAAAGTTCTAAAGCGGGCTCATAATGTTCGAAAAGTCCAAACAATTCGGAACATATAGCTCATAAACTTCATTAAGTTCACAAAATAATTTTATACACCATTACTAATTGTGGAAGAAAGTTAACTTGAAGAATAGTTTTCTGACTCGTCTGTGGAATCTTCTAGATCCTCTGTGGAAGCGTGGCCTAAATCCTGACAAAGTTCTAATCCTCGTTTGTTGAGATTACACCATCAGCTTAGCTGATGAGTCATCTGCGGTGACGATCTTTCAAGCAAAATCTCAGGAACTCCATGTTGGTGAGTTCTTCTTTAGGTGGTATTTCTCAGTCTCTGTGCACTTTAGGACATAGTAGAAAGGATCCCCTTGAACTCCACAGATACAGGTAATGAAATTGCCCTTCCGAATCTTTGGAAGTACTGTGGAAATGAGCCATGAAATGTTAGCACCTGGTTGAGGTATGGATTATCATACGTTAGCTTGCTAGAGACTTCTGAGAGTAGATGTTTGGTCCTTCGACCTGTTGTGCATTGTCCCACAGAGACTGCCATTTTTGAAGTGTGAAGTGCTTCAGTTGTTTGATAAGTGAAGATCTTGGATATGGAATCACTAATGCTTTTGATTCATCAATTTTTGTGGCTTCCATTGCAGCGATGTCTGCAGCACTCATTTCCAACATCACCTTGATGCGCTTTAATCCAGCTTAGATTGATGTGCGAAGTTGCAGCTGCTAGTTTTTCCTGTATGGCATGTATTATTGGTGATGCGTGAAGTGGGTTAAGTAACGCATGCAAAGTTGATGAGCTATCAGACCAAATGGTTACAGATCTGAGGCTTTGAGCATCAATGATGTTGATAGCTTCAAAAATGGCTATGGCCTCTGCCTGAAAGACTGAGTTCTTATTTCTCAGCTTAATTTTGTATTCTTGAAGTTGTTTGTCTTCATGGTAAATTATTAGGGCTGCACCTGTTTTACCGTCAATATGTGATCCATCCGTATAGATATTGTAAGGTGTGATTAATTTGAATTTACCTTGTGCTGGCGAGGAGGGTTTGGAGGACAGATTGTGGATGTGTACCCCCTTTTGCTTAACGATGGATGGACACAGTCCTTATGCACAGGATATTCATAGTCAGACGCACTGAGAGTTTGGTCTCCAAGCACAGTAGTTTCCTGCAGTTGCAGTATACTAGTTTTGTGTGTTAGCTGGATGCAAGTAAGATGAAGTGGTGGCAGGCCTGCCAGTGTGTTGAGGGCAATTGTGGATGTGGTCCTGAAGCTTACCGTGATTAATAATGTAAAGTAGCGCTGTAAGCTGTCTAATTGCCGTTGCTTCCTAACAGTCATGGGTAGAATCCACAAGGATGAGCCATAAGTAACCATTTTCTCCATGACAGAGAAAGGTAAAATTGCGTTAGTAATTTTGCTTTTAATGCCCCAATCTCTAGCGATCATGGAGCGGAAACGCTGAACTATTGGTATCATTTATGTCTTTAACTGCCTGATATGTTGTAGGAAGGACATTTTGCTATCTATTGTTACTCCGAGATATTTTAGTGTTTTAGTATGCTTTAGGCTATTATTTTCTAAGGTTATTCTGGGATTTGATTTTAAGTGTTTTCTTTTCTGGTGCAGGATAAGGATTTGCGATTTAGGATGAGAAATTGTGAGCTTCAAGTTGCTACAGTATTTTGAAAAATGTTGCAAAGATTCATTACAATGTCATTGCAGAGATGCTTTTGTATTGCCTTCAACTACTAATAATGTGTCGTCGGCAAAGGCCATTACTTTAGTATGTTCTGGCCAGGAACATGCTAAATGTTAATAATTCATTAAAGATGTTCCACAAGGTGGGGCCGCCAACAGATCCCTGTGGACATCCCCTGCTGTGAGGAATTGTGACGCACCCTCCATCATCTCTTGCCTTCGGTTCAACAGTTCGTGGGTTCGAATCCCACCTTGGGCATGGGTGTTTGTAGTGGTTCGGAATCCACTTTAAACCGTAGGTCCCGGTCTACTTAGCCCTCGTGTGCAAAAAATGACCGTTGAGTGACAAAGAAAATAAAAAAACCAAACCACCCTCTATCATGAACCGTGGTGAGCGATCTGTCTTCCAAAAAGCTGAAGATAAAGGATGTTATATTACTTTGACATCTAGTTTTTAGCAGTGCTTGACGCAGCCCTGGCCCCCAAAGTGAGTCAAAAGCCTGCTGGATATCCAGCGCAATCAGTGCTACGTAGTTCTGCTTATGGAGTGATTCGTCAATTAGGTTTCTAAGTTTTTGAAAGGCATGTTCTATCGAGCTGTTGCTTCGAAATCCGTATTGGTGATTACTAAGGAAATTTGTTTTATGCAAGTGATGTTTGAGCCTTCCTATGGTCAATCTCTCCAAAACGTTCCCTAGGGCTGATAATAAGCAGATTGGTCGGTAGGAGGTAGGGAGACTAGGATTTTCATTCTTTTTTAGAAAGTAAATAACCTGCCCCTGTTTGACCGGTTTGGGGAAAGTTTTAAGCGTAAGGCAAAGATTAAAATATTGCAGGAGGAAAGTTGCATTTGCTCGAAAGAGAAGCTTGACAATCACATTGTCTATCCCATCTAGGCCTGGAGCTTTTGAATTGATAAGATTCTTGATAATATACTTTAGTTCATTGAATGCAAAGGGTGGGTCCATTACGGTTTTGGGATTTAGGGACAGACTTCTGATTCTGGGGTGGTGTTGATTGTCAGTTGCAATGTCATCTGCTGGAAAAGTAGCGTTCAAAAGGTCCTGAAGTATGGTTATGGTAGTCTGACTAGTATTAGTTGTAGTCGTGAGAGTCTGAAACTATGTGGGCTGGAAAGTTTTGTCTGTAACAATTCGTCGAATAATGCCATGCTCTTTATTATTAGTAGTGCAGAATCGTGACCAGCTCTGCAATTTTGCTTCTAAAATTGATCTTTTATAGCTGGCCAGGTGTTTCTTATACTTAAGATGTAGCTGATCTCTAATGGCTGCGTCTAATGGTGTAGCTGTGTTTTTCATTAATCTATGTATGGCCCTTGTTTTTTGCTTTTGACTCCTCAGGCTGGTTGTCCACCAAGACTGTTTCGTTTTCTTAACTGGATTTCGGATACTGAAGACCTCTTGTGACGTTGATTTTATAACATCCATGAGTTGGATGGTTATTTGTTCTGGTTCGTTGGGTGTATTGACACGTTGAAGTTCTATTTTAAGTTGATTCAGTTTGGGCTTGATTTTTTGAATAAACTTGTGTTGACCTTTGTAGGTATTGTAACGTCTATTAAAAAGTGATGATTGATTTCGAAGAGATGCGAAAAGTTATACATTTATGGTCAGAGCATAAATACTGCCCACTGATCTATTAGGCTGGAGGCAAAATCGTTTACTATGGTCAAGTCTGGCCATCCGATACCAACAGGGCCTTGCCGAGCTGGCAGCCGAAATGGTTAGCGCTCTTGCCTTCGGTTCAACAGTTCGTGGGTTCGAATCCCACCTTGAGCATGGATGTTTGTAGTGGCTCGGAATCCACTTTAAACCATAGGTCCCGGTCTATTTAGCCCTCGTGTGCAAAAAATGACCGTTGAGCGACAAACAAACAAAACAAACCAACAGGGAATTCGAATGTTGGTGGGCAGCCCTGATCGTTAGCGATAGAGAGATGGTGCTGTGGAATGAAGTCTTCCAAGAGGAGTCCTCTATGGTCTTTAGAAGTGTAGCCTCACAGTATGTTATGCGCATTAAAGTCTCCTCCAATAATTATTGGCATTCCCGCATAGCTTTCTAAGATGTTATGTAACTGCTGAAGAGCAATTTCAATTCTTTCATAGGGTGAGGCATACAGGCTGGCAAGAAGTAAAGGACGTGGTTGCAGACCCAGCTGAATCACAACAAGATCTCTTGTTTATTGAATTATTGGGGGATTAAAGGGTGCATTGACAATGATGGTCGCTCGTGGGTTGTCCGGCCCCAGAGTCCGGCATGGAAAACATTTCATCTAAAAGGAATTTCCCTGATGCTTCCTTTCAATGCTTACGGTTATTGTATTAAACTAATGTCGATGTTGTTGGTGGCTATGTATTGTGAAAATTGGGCAATTTCCGATCTGCTGCGTTGTAAGTTAGCTTGGAGACAAGTTATATTGTTGCAGGTTAGATTAGTTAAATTTTTATCAGTTGGGTACTGTACAATTGGTACTGATGGTGCATTGTTTAAGTTGTGATTATTGGTAATTGAGGTTTCGTTGCTGTTATGAGTGGGCATTTCAGTTAAAGTAATTGGCTGATCAGTTATTTATCGATTAGTGGTGCTACGGTAAGGGATTTGATTGTAGTATGTTCTTTTTGGTTTTTCTAGCTATTCGTTGGTAAAGTTGTTATATGATGGGCAGCTGAAAACATATGCCGAGTGATTAGTAGGGTACTGACATCCTTTTTTATTATTCTCAAAACAATTGATGCAAAAAGATTTATTTTCGGTACATTCATCAGTCATGTGTTGACCTCCGCATTTTCCACAATACTTGGCATTCCTGCAGTTGGTAGTTGTGTGGTGGAGAGACTTATAGTTTTGGCATCTACGTACTGTTAAAAAGCGGTCGATTCTGAATCTTCCTAAACCTAGGAAAATGAAGCGATTTTTGAGAAGCTTTAGCCCCAATGGTATTGGGAGTTCAAAGATCCAGTTCCACAAGTTGAATTTACTTAGGGTTTTCCTAGTTTGGGGAATCCTAATTTCCTGTGTATTTTTCAGACTTAAGTCCTCCTGAATTGCGTTGAAGATTGATTCGTCAGTGGTGGTTTCTGGAGTGTTAAGAAGAATTAGCCATATTTTCGGTATTTCCTTAGGGACTGCCGTATTTTTTTTATTGTTAAGAATTGTTGAGAGCTGTATTTTGTCCTTATGGTTCCTGCATTGGATTTCGACATGGGTTTTTCTCATGTAAATACCTTTAGGTCGGACATCACTTTCAATTTGTGGCAGTGTTTGTCCGATATTGTCTGCTGGAGCTCTTTTTATTATTAGGAATGGCTGAGATTTTACCGCTTGACTATAAGTTTTTAGATTTTGCTGGTTTGGTTCCAGGTTCTTCCTTAGAGGTTATGGAGTGGACTTTTGAAGTTTGTTGTTTAAGGATTTGATAGCATTTTCTAATTCAGGTATGCTCTGTTCCTTTAGGTCTTTTAAATTCTGTAAGAGCTCTTTCGATATTGGGTCAATGTTTTCGACGGGGGTTATTGGTTGAGGAGTTGCGAATTTAAATTTCTCTCGTAGGTTTTTAATGAAAGTGAGGGCTTTATCGCGATTCTTAGTCGGGAAAATGAATCTGCCTTTATTTTTTGATTCGATGATTTTTTTCAAGGTTTGCAACATTGCAAGTGGTGTTGCATCCTTAGGTTTTTGTTTTTTCCTTCTTTTTTCAATTATTGATGGTGATTTTACTATCTTTAGGTGCAAAATAACCTCTTTGCTACGAGAATTAAGATTATCAATAGTGCCAAGGTCTGAATCTAAACCATTTAAGTTCAGGTTTTCCGGATCATTTGTGTAGGTATGTTTCATGGGTGAATTCAATTGAGACATTAAAATTTGCGTGTTCAGTTCTAAAAATGTTGGAAGTTGATTAAACCAATAGGTTTATTGTTAAGAAAAAACAATATGTAATGATGAGACTATACTATTTATGAAAGAAAACACTATAAATATTAAAGCTGACAGTAGATATAGCTGAAGTGATCCAGATGCCATGACCACCCCGTCCCGTGCATCAACCCGCACATCCAACGTACAGACTAAATGAGGCAAATTCCTGATATTTAATGTAATAAAAAATAAGTAAAATAATACAAAAAAAGAATACAAAAACAGACAGCGTCATGAAGGAAACCCCATGGGACGCTTTTAGCAGAAAGTCCCATCAGTGTAACCCTACTGTTGGTGTTCTGCTAAAATTTTTAATAGTCATTGATTATTAATCAAGGGAAAAAATATTATAAAGTTTAAACCGGAATCGGTAGGAGGGAGTCCATCAGATAAGCCTAACGCTGAAAATTGCATGTCTGTATCTTAATTTGGGATAATCTATTTGTTTATTATTTCATTTTCTTTCTTTTTTAAATAATAACAAATAATAACATAAACATCCAACTCAATGAGACATGGACCAATTTGAATTGCTCTACAATTTGGGTAAAATTTCACACATGTAATCCCATAGTCTTCTTCTAACTGCTATGTACTGCAATGCCACTACAATTAATTCCCAAGTCCATTAAAATAAACTACTCATAACTATTAGGTAAAAAAAATAAAAAAAAAAATATATTATAGAATTTAACTACCAGAAAATTCAATTTAAGCGAGTTAAATATTTTCTTTAGGTAAAATTAATATTCATATTATTTTAATTATATTGAAGTAATTAAGATTATTAAATTTATAATAAATGAAGTTCACACACACACAGCAAAACAAATAGCAGACCTAACTTTATAGAAAAAATTTCAGGGTTTAAAATATCATGCCTTTGTAATAAAACAATTATAAAATATTAAACTTTAATTTATTTACAAGATAATTTATATAGATTAATCAATTTTACAAGTAGTTATAATTGTCAAATTAACAATGAAAAATAATTATTAGACATATATAAAGATTATAAAAAAATGTAAGACATTAAATGTTAATGCTAAAAAGTACAATTTATAATCATAAATTATTATAAATCTCAAAGTTAAAATTAACGTGTTAAAAAAATAAATAAATAAAATTTAAAAAAAAAATTAAAATAAAATAATAAGAAAAAATTAAGTTTTTTCAGTTATAATATTAATAATAATTAAATAAAAATAAATAAAAAAGAAAAATTTTGAAGTATTTAAAATAAGTTTTTGGAAAAGCGAATTTCTACTTTTCGAAATGCCACACAATTCACACCAATTGTACTTGGGATAAATATCTTCAGAGCTACAGTGATAACCAGATAAACTAATTAATTGCGATCTTCTAATTAGCCGCGAAAGCAAAATCACAAAACTCCGTTGCTGGGGCTGTACGAATGGTTGCTATGTGGACTGCGGCAGCAAGATAAACGAAGAAACACATAAGCTCGGTACAAGAGCTGGAAGCAAACTCCCATTCTGTAGGTAGTGAGTTAGAATCTTGACTTAACCGAAAATCCGTCATGTTCACAAGAGAAGGCTGGGACTTGTTAAATTGGTGATCGCAATGTTCACCAGAAATAATATGGGGTGAGAAAGGCTAACTATTGGGTGTCTTCTGCTATGTCCCTGTTTTTAAATGGCGACAACCCCCATTTGACTGCTTCCTCCTAATTGGTATAGCCCACCTCTTTGGCTAGGTACAAAAATATCATTCGCCTTGGTATGATCCAAATATAACCATAATCAACAAATTTGTTTAGTTTAGAGTATATTACTTGGATACAACTATTTCTGTTTTTTGACAGCCTTTTATCACATTACTGTCAATATGTCTTGTATACGCTGATATTTAAGGACAGTTCGAAAATTGCAAGGTATGTGGGCTATGATGCATTTTTAATTACGAGAATACCTTTCAGTTACAGCTGCCATACGCCCTGCTTCATCTTCACCGTTGAAGTCACGACAATATACCAAACGAATCAGCTCGTGAATAAATACAAATTCTCATAAATGGTGCTCATATCATATGTTGACCGTTTGAATGTCTTGGACACTAAAGGTTGATAAATATTTGAAAAAATCAAATATTTATCAACCTAAAGTGCCTAAGATTTTCCAATCACTGGATTCCTTTGCTGACGAGAAATATAAAATACTTTTTTGTTGGATACCAGGGTATGCAGATCTTATTGCCAATGGAAGGCTAATGCAGTTGTACATCGAAGCTGTTTCTGCCATCGCATTTACTTTTTGACGAGAAAGGATTTAAAAATGCTGATTCAATATATAGCAGGAATCGGGGAATCTGCAGATCAACAAAAATTCTGCACACCGTTTTCCCATATTTTATTTCATCATCAGTTTCACCACTATGAAGTATGGGTAATAGATTAAATGTCCATCGTATCGGACACACATTTCACTCATAAAAATTTGATTTAAATCCATGGTATAAAACGTAATAAACCATATACTGTCAAACATTTAAATTTGATTTGAAGATTTTAACCAGTATCATTTTCTTTTTTTCCGACTGATATTTCAACTTTTTGTATGACTTGTTGAGCAAGCCATCCTGCAGAAACTTTGCATTTTTAATGTAAATAAATAAAAACACAATTAAAATCTGTTCCGCGTTCATTAAAATATTAGTGTTACTTGGGTATGTTGAAAAATAATTACCTTTCTTAAAAATTAAATTTTGACACAGCTTGTTTTTTTATGGACTTTGCGCCACAAAACTCGACTAACCAATCTCTTAAGAATAATCCTAATCATTAAGACAGCTACTAATTTTTTATTTGCCGAGTAATTATTAGTATAAAACTAATTGCTGTGAAAAAAGTAAATATATAAATAGTTTTTTCACTCACTCTGTTTATGATGCACCATTACAGCTTACGATGGATGAAACTTGTTGATTATTAAAAGTGAAGAGTTCTCTCCATATGTGCTTGATTGCTTCAGTTGTACCATTTGTTAAATACATGTAGCTGAATGCATAGCGCTAATATAAATTTATATGAATATACATTTTTATTCACTCTAACTACTACATTATAAAAAAATAGTTTTTAATATTTTTGAAGCAGTATTTCAGTTTACGCTTGCTGATATTTTGTGTTTTATTAAATTGTTACATTATAATGACTAACGAAGTGACAAAACATATCAAATTATATTAACGTGATAAATGTGAATTTACATTTTATAATAATTATACAGTAAATAATGAATAATGGTACAGGTGCCGTATAATCCATGATTCCAAATTCTGAGATTGGCGATTTTTTGGCGGATTTTCTTATGTATCTGGCAACCTCGTTTTTATTACGTCATACATATGGAGAACTATAAAAATTATGCAGAAAATTCTATTTTGATAACTCTAGTATTTACGTCATCGCTCACGTCACAATACGTCATCTTGGCAACATCATCGCCAAAAAAATTCAGAATTTGGAATGATGGATTATATGTCTGTCTGAATAATGTACATAAGTTTCTTGTTTTTTAAAACATTGATTATATAAAAGGGAATGTTAAAAACCAATTTAACATTTATGTTAAAAACTTCGAAGCTCTTGATGACCGGTACAATACCTGTAATCCATTATGCAATGACAACAATTTGGCTATGAATTGCATCTTTTTTTTCTTATTTTATCAATTTGTTTTTACTAAACTTTAGGTCATTTGTAAAGCATTATTTTCAGCAGATTTCTCAAAGCTAGTTTTATGCAGTAGCTCAAGTTAGATAATTATTCAAACTTTGCTAATGATATAATGATTCTGACTAGATCGGTGACTTTATTTGTTGTAGCTATCTCTGAAACAAGGTGAATTTCACTGGATTCCTGAAACAGAAGGCATTCTGCTGGGCTGTGTGTACTACGGACAGCTGTTCGGATTTCTGCCTGGTGGACGAATGGCTGAAGTCTATGGCGCGAAGAGGACACTCATAATCTTCATATGCCTAGCTTCAATAAGCACATTTGTGGCTCCTTTTGCTGCTAGACTCTCTGTTTATGCTTTTGCTGTTTCTCGTTTTCTTGTCGGAGTTGGTACAGTAAGTTTTCATATGAATCACATTTCTCAATATAAATTATGTGTAAAGTTCAAAACAAAGCCAATATTTTCAAATTTCCCAATAACAGGACACAAAAAGAGAGTACAAAAACGTCAATAGAACTCAAAACTTGAAGATAGAAGCCAACAATTAACATTTAATTAAAGACCATAACATTTCATAACTTCACTTTATGCCAGCTAAAAAAGGAAACCCTTTTTTATTGTTCTGTATGGAAGCTAAACTTTTTTTGCCATTAAACCTTAACTAAAATAGTAGGAGTCATGGTACCCTAGTGATTAGGGCATCGGATTTCAGTTCGGAAGGGCTGGGTTTCATTCTCAATGCCGCCAAAGACCTACTGGTTAATTCTGGAATCTACTAGTTAAAATATGGCAACCTTAAAAATTGTATCCAGAAAAGCGATCTATTATTAAATCTAGTAAAACAGTTATTTTCTTACAGCAAACCTTAAAGAAATCTCAAGCATTCATTGGACGAATAGAACGAATTGCTGAAATTTGACTGTGACGTCACGTAATGTTAAGTCTACGGGAGTTGCTCAAGCTGAAATATCGGAAACTCTCTGTAATGTAATAGGAGCTTCAGTCTTCATGAGCAAAAAATTAACATTGGGAGACAAACTACTTAAATCTATCCAATACAATGTATATTCTTATATTTATTTCAAAGCGATGAACAACCACTCTAGTCATTTTACCTAGTTAAATCTAACTTTTGGTTATTTTATAAAAACTAATCAAGAACAAAGCGTGGGTGCCATTTTCATTCTTAAAATAATATTTCATAGGCCCAATAAATCCATAGGCCCGATTTACACAATCATCAATATCAGAGATATCGAACACGGTGATATATAGCAATCCCCACTTAAACCAAATTCTTACCTCTTACAGGCCATTCTCAATCTACTTCTATAAAATAAAGTGATATCTCCAACTTGCACCTGTGGAGGCATAGAGGATTCATTACATTTTATCTACAATGACCAGAAACAGTGTTTCCAACTCAAGAAAAGTTCGGAGCAAGCAGACGCTCACTTTCTAAAAATCTGGAACCAGTCACAGGCGGAAGATACTTGTTCAGTTACTGAAATACCTATCTTCAATAGGTCGTGAACTGTGCATTGTTGTATTCCATCTGATATCGATCTGTTTGAAACTTTCAATTTAGATTATTGATAAAAACCTTTACGACTAATTAGTTTGTTATTTTACTCAATGAACTATTTAATAAGCAACTAAGAAGAATCAGCTTTAAGAACGAAAATTATATAAACTTTCGAACACTTATACTTAACTAGACTTTAATTATTTAAATTGATATTTTGTCTCCTTATCAATGCATTTAGTTAAATCTCTTTTATATTTATGAATTTTACTGGGATTACACTGCACCTTTTCTGTATCGGAGCAATATGCTTCCAATTTGTACATATTTTGTCCTTACAATGAATGTTCAGATGGTGTCAGGAAGAAGTAATCCTTAAAACCTTGTTAAAGTCATATGCAGTTGTCTGTCTATTCCAGGAAATGAATGGGTTGAAGTACTCAATCGAAAAATTCCTCCCCAGAAGTCCGTTGATGTTGGATTAAATTACATTTGGACATTTTTCATAATGTACATTTGACAAATTATAATGTTAAATGTAAAAGTACGCAAAAAACAAAACAAAACAAAGTGATGCGTATTATAGAAAAATTAAGATTATTCTCATCATGCATTGTGAGTGCAATATTCTGAGCATCTTTAATTTTAGGAATTCTTAAAGAATTGTGTTTTACTTGTGTTTCTGTGCGTCTTTCATATTCTTGAAAGTCTAATATTTTGCATCTTAGCAATTGGCTATGGAAATAAAGTCTTCAGAATATTATAAAGAAAATGCTGTAGAACTTTAACTAGAAATTTTTTTTCCTAAAAGAACCAGTTTCTGTGCTTGTTGATCACTAAATTTATATTTTGTATAGTTTGTATACATGATATGCAGTTGTAATAGATTTAACATTATAATGATATTAAACAATATAAGCTTGAAATGCATCATAGAATTCCAACATTTTGAAATAAATGAGAGCCGCAGTTTTATCTTGTGTTCATTTAAAAACTTAATTATTTCCATCATTACAAGTCTGAAAATGATTTGAAAGAGTTCAGGTCATTTATACCAAAGGACGATCTGTCTATCAGAAATACAATTGCTTAAGAAATCAAGATAATATACATCTCAAGCATAAAAATTATTTTAATTTAGCCTTACTATGAAAACTGTTTTGAATTCTCAAGGATTAGACAAAAACACTTACTTAAAATGTTTTATAATTTTTACTGTCTCCCTTGTTTAGAGGTTATATATTATTATTAAAGGTTATATGCTAGCTAATTAAAGGTTATATGCTAGCTATATAACCTTTAATTGTATAATTACAAAAGTATAAATTTAAAAATGATTTTTTTACTTAGATGCTTTTTATTGTTTTTAACGCTGTGTCTAACACATAGGTTCCCAAAGTGGTTCAGGTGGACCCCCAGGGGTCCATAGGAGAAAACACAGGGGTCCACATAGAGGTGGAAAAAAACAGGGGTTCACAAGTTGTAAGTGGGGGTCCACGAAAAATTCTCTGGTTTTCATAATAAAGAACATTTTGGCTTGGATTTACCTATCAACGTAAGCAGGTAGCATCCTTCACTATGTAGGTACTCAAAAACATTCGCGATTCAGTTCAAACACAGAATTGAATAGAATAATAGATAATAGTACAAATGTACACCACATGTCGAGACTTGCAAAGTGCCGCCCTGCGCCATCTCATTAAAAGTATGACTATTTTTTTGTTGTTTATTTACATTTTAGAGTTCATTGTTAATTTTTTGTCAATTGTTAATTGTCTGTAATAATAAATGTTTATAATTTTGTATAACCACAAGTATTATTTTAATAAATAGAACACAAGAAAATGTGCTACTTTTTTTTCCTTTTTAACACTCCCAATTTAGGGTGATATTTTTGAGGAGTTTTGGCAATACAGTAGAAATGCAGCAACAGGGAGTCTACCGAAAATAGTAACTTTGAAAGTGGTCCACGAGAAAAAAATAATTGGGAACCCATATTCTAACAGTACAAAAATGTATTCGAAATGTTTGATGTAAAACGTGTGCTATTTATTTCAAGAAGTTGTGAAACAAAAGTTGTTTATTTACTGATTTATCAAATTTACATTTAATACGAATTATCTATATTTGCAAGTATAATCAAATTTTATTCGTGGTTTTTCATTCATGCGTTTTAGATATTTAAATTGTAGTAATTTCCACATTTCAATGTTCAGTATTTTCAACTATTCGCTTATGATTCTCATGTTCATACCTTTGATGAAAAAGTTTTCACTCAAAATTCAAATGATAAAAATTTATATCACTTTCTACTAAACTAAACTCTGTGCACGACAGCCCATATTGGCCAAAGCCTAATGTGCCTACCTCTGTTTTCCTGACTGAGAGCCCTGTGTTGCGAAGCTTATGTTCCGATTAGATGGTCAACCTAAAGTGAAACTCCCAGTATTTAGTTCCCTAGCAGGCTTGATACTCTATTTATCGACCCACTGAAGGGAGGAAAAGCTGAGTCGACCTTGCCCAGTCCGATGATCGATCCTTGGACCTGTGCCTTGGGAGAGGGTAACGATACCATTATATACCGTACTTTATTTCAATTATTACAGTATCTTATTTTTTACTGCCTTATGTAAATTAGTATATGACAGTCGAGAGGAATGTCAGTCGTTATAAATGCAGGTCCACTGCGAACATTCAGGAATCGTAACACGTACAATAGCGAAGAGAAATGGACGTGTTGAAGGAGCTCGTTCGATGTTGTTTGCTTTACGTCTTCAAAGTGGGCTTATCACCTGCTGCATCGATTCGCGGAATAAATCAAGCGTTTGGGGATAGTACTGTGGGTACGGCAAGGCATTGGTTTCACAAATTCTGGTCGAGAGATTTGTTCTTTGTCAAGAAATTGGTATCTAGTAGACTAATTGCAAAGCGTTTCCCTATGAGGTCATACCAACGAAGCAAACGGTCACTGTAGACCTGCACTCTCAAAAATTTTAACGTGTGCAACAGGCATTGGTACAGGAGCCAGTACTCGCAGGGTGTACTGTTCTTGGCCGATAACGCGAACCGAATGGCTCGTGAGAGGCCAGGAATACCGTACAGTGACTTCGTTGGGTGACTTTGTGCCATCCTCCTTACTCAGCTACCATGCACCATCAAATTACTGTCTCTTCCATTCCCTGGATAATCCTCTAATGGAAAATCTTTAACCAATGAATCAGACTTGCTCCAAGTTCTCAGACTTCTTTGCGACTAAAAGTTCCAAGTTTTACCTCAACGGGATTGCATAGCCGGATATACGTTGGGAGAAGTGTTGGATGCTGATGGTGATTACTTCGAGGACTAACAATAGGCAAATTACTGTAGATCATGTTCTTTCGGGTAATTAAAAACGGAAAGAACTTTCTTGTTTACTTTGTATTGTGCGAAGAGCAGAAAGGAAATGAGTTTCTAAATGCATGTTATTGTTGACCGATTTTGCTTTTTTATCTGACAGGAGATAGATATAGAAGAAAAGATTTCTGGGGAAAATCCAGTATTTATCATTCGTGTAAATCTTTAACTCCATGAAAAAAACATTGTCTTGAATTGGCAAACAAAAAATAATTTTAGCAATGTTGTCCTCGGGAATATCACAGCTTAAATTGTGTGGTGCTGGTATTATCCTAAGGTATAAGATTTTGCTTATAAAAAGTAGTAATGACATTTAACAAAAGCAAATCGTTTTTTAGCAAAAAGGGAAATTTTGTCATTTAGTGGCCGGAAATTTGTAAAAAATATTATTTTTTTTATGTTATTCTTTCTAAAATTATAAATGAGTCTAATATTAATTTACAGATTATTCTGAGCCTTGCACATCAAACTTTAAAATTAATGAAATAACAAAATAACCGAAATACTTTCGATTTTTAACTATAAATAGTACTTCTATACTATCAAGAGTAACATTTGCCATTTGTTAATATCTGATGAAAATATATCGTTTTGAAGAATAATAGATGGTGTGTTGTGCGTATGTTGAGACTTTTTAATTTTTAAGAAAAATGTAATTTTTACTTACTACAAACTTATGAAAAAAAAGTAACGTCTAACTTGGAATCGTCAAATAAAATTCAGAATTAAAAATTAATTTTTAAAGTAATCATTTAAAATTTTGAAATACATAATAAAAGTTTCTTACTTTAATTTTAAAATATTTCTTGTCCATTATTTTATAAACCTTTTGATTTTCACATAGAGTAAATGATCTTATTTAAATATGTGATTTAGTTTTTTTTATTGCAGGCTCCTGTAGTTCCCGTGTTTTTCTACCTTTTGTCCAGGTGGATTCCTGAGACAGAACGAAGCTTCAGCGCTTCTTTTATTTTAGCTGGATTTGGAGTTGGTGCCTTTGTTTCCTTTTTAAGCTCAGGATTTTTATGTGATTCGGAGATTTTTGGGGGTTGGCCAGCTGTATTTTATCTTGGAGGTAATAACTTTTCATATTTCAAGATCCTTGCGTTTAATTTATATATGTATATATATATATATATATATATATATATATATATATAATATATAAATTCATAAGCACTGCAGCCTGTTACAAACCAAGCTTCCAATTCTCTTCAAGCTTCTTCCACTGGGTAGATAAGTAATGGGATTCATTGTATAGCAACTCTTGGTAGCCTTATTGAAATGCAGACAGTTTGTATTTGAAATAATTTATTGATAGCTATTAGATATTATTTATACAGTAGAACTCCAATTATTCCATCTTTGTCTATCCGAATCGAGAATTTCAGAAAAATAAATTTTTTAATAAAGAAGAGAAGGAAGATGAGAAAAAAGGAAATACACATATCCCAAGAAAAGGAAAGGTAAGAAAAGATGAGAATGAGAGACAAGTCCCTTGAGAAATTCACAAAAATTCCTTTGAATGTTCCTGGATGTTCAAAAGTTAGTGCTGAAGATACAGAAGAAGAAATTATGAGTGACAGTCAAATTATTGAAACTTTTAATTAAGAAGATAACCTTAGTATCCAAGTTAAAACAGGCACCGGACCATCAGCTACTGAAGCATTTACAGTCTTTAAAACAACTTTGAAGTGAATAGATCGTCATCCGAGTGTGACCGCATTCAACTTCGCACTGTCAAGCAGATGCGCGATTTGACTGCTCAAAAATGTATGAAGGCAATAAAACAGCTTACTGTGACTGAGCTGTTCAGTAAGCAATGATTTTCTTTTACAGTACTGTACAAATATACTGTATTGATGTACAGAACAATTGAGTACCTTAACATGTAAAAGTGTTGCCTTTTCATATAATTGAATTAAGTTCTTAAATATGAAGTCTTTCTCTTCCATTTTCAGGGAGCAATAATTAAATAAAATCATCCATTTTTTGAAATAATTCAATTAACGGAGTTTTTAATAATTCGAATGGGCTCTGGTTCCAATTGATTCCATTAATTGGACTTCTACTGTAACTGTTGATGCTAAGATCTTCTATTCATATTCATGTGGGTTGGAACTTGCTCTGTCACTGGACTTGATGGACTTAGCTCAGGTGGCGGTGCAATACTCGCCACTAAGAGAATTTTTGTGGTTTGAGTAAACTTGTATACGTTGGGATGTCAATGTGCATTTTTAACATGTTTTTCTGTTAGCAATCCTTTCAGAAGGAGACAAGTCTGACCTTTTATCGTGGAGTTGGTAAAGTTCCTTTGTGAGTGTAACTGATCGGAATTCCTTATAGATGCCCTAACGACAAGTGAATATGGCTCATGATCTGTGAAAAATCCTCCCATAAGGAATTTAAAATGCCTTAATGCAGTCTGAGGTCATTGATCAGTCCTTCTGCACATATGTTAAAATATTTTACAACGGACTTTGACGTGTTACAGTATGGTCTTTCAGGGCTTACAATGGCCTATTGTGTGATACAGCGGTCTTTAGAACATAAATTTTTATTTTGAGCCCAGTCCTTGTTGAACAACGGTAAAGGGAAGTTGCGCTTCAGTTTTCGGCTTGCTTCTTTATCAGTGTGGGTGCTTACGAGTTTTTCGGTTTTTTTTCCATTTTGTGACACACTAGTACCTCTCGAGAAGAATACTTCTACAAGGAGTGACGAATATTACATTTCTAATTTCTGTTTGGACATAGATCAAGTTAAGTGTTCGGGAGTTTTCCAGATTTATCCTCTTACGAAATATTAATTCGGTACTTTGTCTATGAAAAGTGCTTTCAGAAAACCATAGATGTTAATTTGTATTTCAACATCTTTCAGATCTTACAGCTTCCCCTATGATGCGTAAAATCATTTCTTTTCTCAGGACGATATATAAAACATTTACGGGCTTTGTTTTTCTTAGATGGTCACAATCAACTTTTCTTAAAAATGTATTTGGCTTTCAGAAAGTCTTGGAGGAACTCTCAGCTTACTCTAAAGCTTACAATCTTTTCAAACTTGCTTCTTATTTTACTTCGTGTAAATTTATCTTCATTTGTCCTTTTCGACATATTTCACAGACAACTTCACTCAAACTGCAACGGAATATATTTAATAGGTCTTTTGGTCTCTTAAAATCGCTTTCAAGTCTAGGTGTATTCACCTAAGAGTAATTATACGTGCCCTTTTTGAACCTCATATGTTTTCATACTCATTGTGTACAAATTATATTTCTACTGAATTAAATGCTCATTGTGCTGATATCAGATTCTTCTTTATAATGTGGCGCAGCATGTCCATTTTTGGACCTTGCGCCATAAAACCCAACCAACCAACCATCTTCTTTATAATGTGATATAAGCTCATTAAAAATATACTGATAAAATCTTTAAAGAATATTAAGTGAAAAGTTTCATGAAAACATATATATGTAAAAAAGTAATGTGTAAAGCCTTTTTCAAAATTATTTAAAAATATTTCTGATTATTAATATAAATTTAAAATTTCTAGACTTTTCGATTATTGTTTATTATTAATTTGGATTTGGAGATGGTTCATAAGTATTATTCCTCAAACACAGGGGTTTGTGGATTTGCCTGGTGCCTCATCTGCTACCTTTTCATCTCCGATAATCCGAAAGATCATCCCTCTATCTCAGAAAAAGAAGTGAAGTATATAACTGAGAACCTTGGGTCAGCAGAACAAAAACAGGTAAAAATGAAACTTTCGTGAAAGGAAGTTCATGCATTTCAGAATAACAATAAAGCTTTAGAATACTTAAAATTTCAGTACTACGAACATTTCAGAAAATAATTCTGACATTTCAACTGACATATTTATAATAACTACAGTAGAGAAAATTTTTTAAAATGACAAATTTTAAAAATTTAATGAAGTTTATTATTTTATTGGAATTTAACTGCCTTTTCAAGAATTATAGTTCAGTTATTTTTAATTACTGTGTAATGAAAATACTAACAAATTTTAAATCAGTTGCAGATCTGATTACTCTTACTCTCCTTTCATTTCAGATTAAGAAGATTCCATGGAAATCCATCATGTTATCAAGCCCTTTTTGGGCATTGGCCATTGGGTACTTTGGCCAATTTTGGATTTTGGGCTTTTACTGTACTACTCAAGCTCTTTACATGGGAACTATACTAAATGTTGGGAGCAAGATGGTAAGTTATCCAATAAAAATCATTTTGTAAAAACTTTTTTAACTATGGTTATTCCCAATTTGAAGAGAAATAAGAAATTTACATCTGTTGAGAATGAATTTGTTGTATTACCGAAAGCGTAAGAAAATGATTCGATGGTGGATGCAGTACCTAAAAATTGCATTATAATATTTTTAGGTGTTATGCTGTTGTAATTTTTACGATATATTCTACAGATTTATTCTTTATTTACCTTAAAACTGCACGAAGAGATTTTCTCTCAGAAAACTACCTTTGTCGGAAGCTAAGAATGTTTTTTTTTGTTTTTAGTTCATAATTTTAACATGAAACTCGCAGAATTGTGATTTATCACCACTAAAGATAAAACAGGTGATATGAATTTTATAGGAATTCATGAATAAACAAGTTAGGCTTAGCTATAAAATTTTTCATTTAAAATCAATAAAATTAAGTTTAACTCGCGCCAAGACAAGTTCTTAGGAGAGATTGCCATTTGAATTATTGAGATAATTGTACTTTTGCGATAATATAATAATTAATATTGTAAGGAATTTATATAAACACTGAAATATAGAATACTTTGCGAATCAAAAGCTGAGCAACATTGGTTTCCACTTTGCAAAATTTTCCTGTTATTACCACAATTTTGAAAAGCTGTAAATGAAATGAAAATCAATATTAAGTAAAGAAAAGTTAACATTAGCAAAACTAACAAAAGGGTAATTAGGTTGTTGTTTTGTGCCAGCTAGGTTGTCAATATGGAGTGCGCTGCTCCACTTTTTCAACGGAACCATAATTTGGTGTGGAGTCCGATTTTCTCAGTACACGCATGCCATAGGTACCCGTTTATAGGGTAGGTAACCATTCATACAAGGAAAGGACAAAGATAGGAGAGAAATGGAGAGAATGTGCTTCTATGATCGAACTGGGATTTGAATCAAGGACCTCCTTATCCGCAGTTAGCCACGATGACCACTAGACAGGGGAAGGGTAATTAATGCATTTTGCTTTCACATAATGGTTAACATTTGTTGCATAATTCTTTTCCCAAAATTGAAAATTAACCTCAATACTCGTTAGGAAATCATTTTTTAAAATACTTATGACATCAATGATTGATTTATTCCTTGTCATTGAATGTACTCAAGTTCATGATTATGTAAAATTTATATAGATTGGAAAAAGCATTAAACATTAAGAATGTATATTAATAAGCTTAAGGCTTAGATAATATAATAGTTAAAATCGACAGCATTTTTTTCAATTTTAAATTGCTTGCTCTTCCTTTTTATTATAAATTTAGACTGTGCTGAAAAATATAACTGATATATTCAGATTCTTAAAAGAATGCTAATTTTTGTGATGCTTTACAATAACTAAAAATGAGATTCTTTTTAGCTTAATCTTCAAATAAATCTAGGCACATTTCTCATGAACTTCTTTTGGTGGGAATTTATGACCAATATAATATTTGTAAACTAAAAGAATAAGAAAATAAAATTCGAATTCACAAGTAAGAAAGAATCGGAATCGCAGAAGCGAGCAAATATGAACACAAATTTAAAAGTATAAATCTATTATTAAAAAAACAACTATAAAATATTATAATTTCTCGAAGCAAAATTAGGTATAGGAAAATAATACAAATAAACTCACAAAGGAATCTCCGGAAGTAAACACAAATTTTGAACAAAAGAATAGAATTTCTCATAGTTTTTGAACAAAATCACAATTGTTTTGATTATTATAATATTTAATTAGAATTTATTAGAATAAAAATCCTATATATAAATGAAAGGTATTAAAAAAATCAATTAGGAATTAATATAAAAAAATTTCGATTTCAATAAAAGAATTAGATAAAACTAATTTAAAAAAAAAAAGTACAACTAGGAAATTGAATTTTGTGAAGGTAAAAAATTATCCCTAAAATCCAGTTTCAATTATTTTTATTCAAGATTTGAAATAAAAAAGGAAAGGCAAAAGAAAGGAGTGTTCAAAAGTACCCGCTTTGACGCACGTATTAGAGTTGCCAAAATAAGTTATTGGCAGGAAATTGAAATAAGTCGTTAAAATAATTTGACCGAATTCGAAATCCCGCCGAAATGATTATATAACAATCACTACAAAATTTAAAAACAATTGTAATTTTGTAATAATTTTTAATCTGTACATTATTAACTTTCTTTGTGCATTTTAGATAAATTCTATTCATTTCAATCTGTAAACATGCTAAATTTCTGAGCATTTTAGAATGGTGAGCTCTCCTGCCTCCCACATTTAACTCGAGGTTTGTTCGCTTGCATATGTGCTTTTCCCGCGGATTGGATGCTGAAGAAGGGATATGCAAGTAAAGGGTTCATTCGTAAAGCAGCTACAGTTTCAAGTAAGAACCAAATTTCGTTTTGTAAAAAGTTTCAAGCCAAAAACACCAAGAAACAAATTGCTTAGAGACACCAAAATGCGAAGTGCTTTTTAGATTCTCCAAATAAAATAGAGGAATAATTCTTGTTTATTTAAATTTAATCTAAAATCATATTACCATAATTCGTGCTTAATTTCTTATTTGTAATTATAACAGTACTGTTCCATTTCACCGGTGTAGGTGATGTTACCACATGCTATTTTACCAAGTGAAACAAGATATCACAAATTGCTGCTTAATAAAAATAATAATAGTAATAATTTTTAATAGTTTTATGTTTTACTTTTCACAAATATTTTAAGTAGTTAAATATGCCTTCGAAATAAACCAATCTATAATTTTATTTTTTTCCCATGAATTGTCATCAAAAATAGCAATACGGTGACATTAGCGCTGGCGAAATGTAACAGTACCTTTTATAACTTTCAAATTGCAAGTTTAATTCTGTTGGCAATTGCTTGTTTTTTCTGTTCATATTATATTATTTTTTTGATGTTTAAAAAATAATATAATATGAACAGAAAATCTTTAATAGTAATATTTTTTCCATTTAAGAACAAAAATTAAATTCGAGCTTTTCAAACTTTAAAAGGACTTTTGAAAAAAATATTTGTCATATTTTAAAGGATAGCTTAATCTTGAGGTCCCGGTTTCACTAGCTCAAAAAGTGTCCATTGAGAGACGAAAAACTGAAATTTATAAGCCATTTTTATCTGTTAGATTGTAAACTATCGCAACAATATTATTCAACTCATTTTCAAACTAAAATTTTGAAATATCTTTTTTGAGAAATTTTGTTTCTGACAATTGAGAGAGTTTTCTTTTCCATATTATTTTATCTTTTAAGATCTAATATTTTTCAACTTTTTATTTGGTTTCTTATTTATGTAACGCCTGAGAACTTGATTCAATCTTGAATAGCAACGAAGTGACACGCGCACGCATTACAGACATCGTAGGAACATTGGTCGAAGGCACTTCGATATTTGATCGAATAAAAGTGGTGCCGAATTCAACTCCTTTTCTTACTCTGTGTAAGAACATAGAAAGAGCTGAAAAACTGTTTAAAAGTTTGAGAATTCTGTTGATCTGTAGTTGGTTTCGTTTCATTTGAACAACTCAATCAATGAAGTTTCGTTTGTTGTGAGAATGAGATGGAGCTGGTTCCGTAGAGGATTTGTCGTGGATAAAAAAATGAGCATGTTTATCAATTGAAGTAAAAACAAAAATTCCAAAAGAAAAAAATTAAAGACAAATTACCTAAGAATATGGAATTCCAAAAAACACCCTCTTGACAATTTAAACTCGAAAAATAATCCTTGGAAAAGGAAACAGTACTAGCGTAAAGGCTCTTCCTCGAAAAATATTGTAGAGAGGCAAAATATCCTAAACTGGAAAAACTTAGCTTGCTTAGCTGAGAAAAATGAGTGGTATGAACCTTCCTGTTAATAAATATGTCATCAAAGAGAAATCCAGCTTTGCTATAAAGCTGAACAAAAAAGGCTTCAAAACATCAGATGATTGGCTCCAAAACTTTAAAACCAGACAAGATTTGATCTTAATGTGGTGAAAGTGGAATACCAGCCTTTTATGCCTTAATTTAGTGGATAAAATTGAGTACTAAGCGTGATTAGGAACTAAACACTGGGGATTTCACTTTAGATGAACCACCTAAGTGAGACATGCTTCGCACCCATGGGCCCTCGGGGAAGAAAACTGATATGGACGCTGTAGGCCTTAACCCATAGGAGTTGTCGTGCCACTGAATTTAGTTTTAGAACGTGGGATCAATAAAATGAAAGTAAGTTGTTTTTAAGTAGGAATCCTATTTTGCATGCTTTATTTATAAAGAAAAATTAATTTGGAAATCTGATACATTATTCTTCTATTTTACGAACTTTCTATTTGAAATACTGTTTTACCAATCCTTATGAGTTTTTAGCTGATTGTAGTATGCACGATCTATCGGCCTGATAACGTCTTAAACTAAAGCCAATAAACGAAAAAGATCCATCAGAAGGTTATAAACATAAACGATATTTAATTAACACTATATGCAAATGTGATACATATAGGGCGCGATAGTGACGACAGCTTCGGTCAGAGTTTACAGTCCGACTGACAGTTCGTTCTTTTTCCCTGAATCACTGGTGCGGTACTGCCATCTGGTGTCTATGTTGGATTTGACATCTCTTGTGAGATCCCTGGTATTGTGCTGCCATCTGGTGGAATGTACTGGATTTAATGTTGTATGTGCGTAAAAGCGAAAAGTCTACTGTATTTCAGAATGCAGTGGCACAGGATCCATTTTTATCACTGTTACACAGCAGGAATTGTGTTTGTGCTTTCTTAGTACAGTCATGTCTGTTGGATTTATTTTGGTCTCCTTCCGTGGGAGAAGAATCTGTTATTTCCAAAAAATTCCTTCAGGAAATAAAACCTGATTGATATCAATCTTGAAATCTCAATCTTTGCGCGCGCATTTAACTAGGCAAATATTTTAACTAAAATCAAATCATTTTGTTTTCAGTGACTATGTGGAAATATTGATTATTTTTTATTATGTTAGATTTACATAAAATTACTTTTTCAGATTCTATCTTCGCTTGTCTTGGTTTTCTGGCAATTATTCTAGCTGGATGTGATGCCCAATTGAATACACTATTCTTCACACTGGGAGGACTGTTGGCTGATTTCATAACATTTGGTGTTTGCATGGCTGGCGTAGATATAGCTCCAAATTTATCGGGTAAAGTTTATTCCTATAAATGTTTTACGTAACTATCTCAGATATTTACTTTCATAAGATTTACCTTTAAACTTATTGAAATTCGTGCAAAAATTAAGATGATTAAGAAAACTTACATCACAGACCAGTAAATTGGAATGGTTCATTCGATTAGGAAAAATGTTTCTCTAATTACAGTGAAATGAAGAAAAAAATTTCTCTTGCTTGTATTTCTACTTCTAGCATGGCAAGGTTTTGCCAATAGTATTTAATAAAAGCATTTATTGCAGAATCTTTATAGCCGACTTTCAAATCCCTTTAATAGAAATCACTCATACATTTTGTTATTACTTACATATTTAGAAATACGATTAATCATATCATGCCTCTATAAAAGATCACTTTCATATGAAAGCGAATTGAGTTACAATAAAACCATCCTCAAAATTGTATCTGAAGAAAATATCTTTTCTTTTCCGAATTACTTTTCAACAATAAATTTTTTAAAATGCTGTTGGTTGGGGCTACTTTTTGGGGTTTTATCATTGTGCGCGATTTTTAATTTACTAATGTATACAAATGAATGTCAAATTAAAATTTAATAGTGTTAATAAAAAAAAGGAAGCCCGCTGGTTTAGTGGTTTGCTTTTCACGCTCCCAAAGCACAGGTCCGAGGTTCGATCCTCAGGCTAGGCAAGGTCGACTTAGCCTTTCGTCTCTTCAGTGGGTCGATAAACTGAGTACCAAACATGATTGGGAACTAAACACTGGGGGTCTAACATTAGGTTGACCACCTAACTGGGACATATGCTTCGCACCTCAGGGCTCTCGGTCATGAAAACAGTTATGGGCACAGTAGGCCATATCCCATATGGGCTGTTATGCCACAGAGTTTAGTTTAATGTTACTCAATATATATATGTATATAATTAATAAATAATAAATAAATCTTGATGTAGTAAGAATAATAACTTAAAACTCGACAAGATTTAAAGCAGCTTGTCTTGTTTTGGATCTTACGCTCATAAACCCCAACCAACTATAAGCAATCTTGTTAATGTTTTGGCAAATGTTTTTAGTCGTAAAGTTAAAGTCATGATTTTTTGTTATTAGAGATTAAATATCAAAAAACATGTATTTTATTAGTCTTGTAGGATGGAAACACATTATAATCAAACAAAATGAGCGACGTTTGTAATGTACATCTGCATTATTATCGGTATGACCACCTTTATGTATTCACTTCTAAACTGAAATATAGAGATAATATTTGATAATATAGATGATAATATTTAGGACAAGAGAATTGGATTTTGTTCTAATCATGTTTGCTTACTCTTCTAGAGAAAAGTTCACAAAAAGAAATGCTTAAAAATAATAAGATATAAGAAATATTAGTTTACTTTCATGAGATTTCTAATATTTGAGTATATTTACCAGTCCTGAATATATTTTTATTTTAATCAGTTATATTATAATGATGGAAGTATTTTAAATTTTTTTATTTAAAATCTCTATTGTCTCCTGAAAATTCATATCATCTCTGCACATGATTCATGAATCAGTAGAGCTAGCAAAATAGAGAGATCTATTTTTTTTTACCTTTTAGAAACTTCGTTTATTCATTACCTCTGCAGTTTGCCTGTTTGAACTTCGTATTCCATTAGCTTAATGTTTAACAGTTCTCACCAAGAAATATTTGGAATGTGATACTTAGCTCACATAAAAGCATTTTCTACACTATGTAAAATCTCTTCTTTGAATTGTTTATTGAAGTAAAATAAATCTTGAGAGTTCTTTAAAATGTTTCCGTATTAGTATTGCAAAAACCAGGAGACACTAGGGCTTAAAATTCATGGTGGATTATGTGGCTTAACAATGCACACTTATTCCAACGTTTAGGAAACATTGGTGAAATATATGAGTTATGCTAATTTGAGGATTTTTATCCTTAACTTGAAAATTAGTAAAACAGTGCATACAAAATTTCCGTCCTAATTATGTTGAGTTTATGGGAAGAGTAAATTAGTTTTTACCCGATTCATTAATTCCTTCGTTCGTGTTTGCAAGTGAATAATTAATGCTCATTTCAAAAATTTGTGGATTTGGTTCCCAGTTGAAGCGAGCTTTTAGTAGATCTAATCCATTTTAACCTCTAAGTCCATATCAAATTAGTCCTCATGTGCCTGAATTGTCACTAATGTGATGAACAAAACAAAGTAAACTATTAATTGCTGTATTTGCATAAAACTAATTTTATTTTGATATCTATATTTAATATCCTTTATATTTTTATTATTTCATTTAAATTTTACAAAAGATTCCCTTCTTAAGATTTTCAAAAGTAAAATTTGTAAAAAAAATTATAATAATAAATAAAAGCTTTTGAATAACAAGAATAATAAATTAGAGGATTTTAATTGATAGCATTGGAGTTCCATCAAAACTACAATCCAAAACTGTTAAAAATAAAATTGTATTTAGAATAAAGTTATTCAAAAGCTTGTGATCGGTGTTTATAATTGATCAGTTGGGATGCTCCTTGACTTTTTAAGAATGCGCACCATATTTATTGAATTAGGCATCCAGTCCCTCTCAAAGTAAATCAAATTTTTATGATACGCAGAATCAGTTCAAAAATTTTCAAATACAGCATGCTTAGCAATGAAAAAAGTGCAAAATAGAAATAAACAAAAGCTAGTTAATGTAAGAAAGCCATTTTCTTATAAGTGTGTTACATCAAAATTCAAAAATAATTTCTACTCATTTTTCAGTCATTTGAATGTAAACAATTGAATCGTTTTATAAAAAATGTAATTGTTTTATTTTGATCTTATTAAAAAGAGTATTCATCTTGCTTATTTTTCATTTAAATGTTTTTCAGTTAGATGTTGAATAACGCAATATAAAAATATATATTATAATAAGAAATTTATTAATTTAATATACACTATTTTTACACCTTTCAGGAATTAAAAAATTCTTCAGACAGGATAAGTTATATATTTATAAATCTATACGTGAGATGAATTATTCATTAATATTTAAATTGACTTCAAAGTTTGATATTTTCAGGTACGATATCAGGAATACTCAGCCTTATTGGAGTGATACCATTTTTTGTGATACCAGCATTAGTTGGATTATTTACCAAATATGAGGTAACGCTGTTTATTTTCAGAATTACTAACAAATTATCCTTTCATCTCACAAATTATCTTATCTCAAAATATTATCAATTATATTTAATGCTGTTTTCATAAATAAAGTTTTGTGGTTTAAAGCAGTAGTTTATGCGGTCGAAATTCCCAGACATGTTAAACAGGTTTGATAAATATTTTTCTTTTAGTGACTCAGTAAAATCCTAAAAATGCATTAGTTTTTTTTACACATGTACAGCCGGATCTTTTGAAGTGCCTGGACACTCTAAGCAGTAGTTACTAAAAATTTTTGAACTGTAATTACTATAATTGAACTGTAATTTGAACTGTATTTCTAGTATGTTTGATATATCATACAAGAAATATTTACAAAAGTTTAAAAAGATTACAAATTTAATTTTTAATTTATAATTTATAAAATTAAATTTAGTGCTAAAATGTTTTTCAACTGTGACTGTGGTCAACATGCATACTTTCAATATGAAAATGAAGTTACTTTTGTAAAATTTACAAAAATTGTTCATATTTAAGGGAAAGAATTTGACTCTTTGACTATCAACTGCACATATTTTAGTTTTTAAGAAAATGTTTTTTAATAAAAGCAAATTCTTAAGATGTAAATAAAAATATTTGATAGGCTAATACAAAAGAAGTGTCTACTCTACATTTTAAAAATAATTCTATTCTCAGCTTTTTTAGCATTTTACTCCAGTATATACAGTTTACTATGTTTTTTTAATTTAAGAAAAACTTTTTCGCTTTCCTTTTTATATTAATCTTCCACTTTTTATTATTTAGAAGGCATTGGAAATAATTCATTTGTATTATCTGTTTCCCCTTTAGAAACTTTATACAAATGAATTTAAAATACCTTTTCCATTATACTCTGTTCCCTTGAAGAAAAGTGACACGAATTTCTTACACTTTGTTTTTCAATAATGTTTTTTTCAATCTTTATTTTAAATTTTTAACTTATGTTTTTAGTCAAGTCTCTTTATATTTCTTAATGTTTTGCTTTATATCCTATAGAATTCAACTTGTTCTCAGAGCATACTTTTTTCTAATTTCAGAAATTCTTTTCTGATATGATTTATCTGTCTACTCTATTTTCTAAAAAGAAGTCTAGGAAAATTTGCATTGCTAATTGCTTATTAGTTATTGTTAAATTTTGAATTTATGTTGTAATTTTAAACAAAATTAACATACACATAAAAGTAAATATAATTTACATATTTAGCAAAGATAATCTCATGCTTTTCTGTAATTTGCTTTTTATGAATTAGTGTCAAATCGTCTTTCAGCGATCCATGGCTCAGTGGAGGTCCATCTACTACACTACCATAGGCGTGGTGGCGTCTACTACATTGATTTTTGTCATCTTTGGAACTTCAGAGCCCCAGACTTGGGGTGTGTTTGATAAAGAAACAGAATCAACGGCAGATAAAAAGACTCAAGAAAAATAAATTGTTAGAATTGTTTGAAATTATATTAATAAATGTAAATAGAAAGTTTGATTCTTCTTCGACTATTTTAAACAAAATTTAATCATGAAGTGGCTTGCTCCTGTCACTTAAATGTCTACAAGTAAATCATTTCATTTTTTTATAATCTACGTATCGAAAATATCATCAGGCGGACTAGCATTACACGTAAACAAAAGTTCCGTGTGAACGTTAGAGAATTTAAAATTTTTGATTGAATTGTTGAATGCAAAAAGTGGAATCAGTTGAGATTAAATGCAGTGCAGTTGCCTCTAAAATGTTTAACTTCCATCTTCCTCTAAAATGATTAAACTCTCAATTAAATTTATTTGAGTTACTACTCAATGTTATAGAGCCTAAAGGCCTCTTAAAAAGGATCATCATGACACGGGAGAAAGAACCAGGCAAAGATTTCAGAACTGGTCTGTTACTCTTAGAAATGCAGTTCTAAGTCTGAACCTATCAACATTTGGAAGAAACTGCGACATCCCAAGTGATTTTATGTACTCTAGTTGTCATTCGTTATCATGATGAATCTTCAAATAGGTAATGTATATAGTTCGCTTCCTTGTAGTGAGGGCATGGATGTTTGTAGTGGTTCGGAATCCACTTTAAACCGTAGGTCCCGGTCTAATTAGCCCTCGAGTGCAAAAAATGACCGTTGAGCGACAAACAAACCAAACCTACCTTGTAGTGACAAGAATGAGACATAGTAGACCATCGTTTCCCTAAAGGTATTGGCTGATTATTTAACATCGTAATGAAATTATTGTGTAATGTTGTATATAAACGTATAATTTCTAATAATTTTAGCTAAAACTTTAACATTTTGTAAAAACCTTATAACATTTTAACATTTTGTACCTCATTAAAAAGCGTAACTACTAGATATACCTTAGACCATTTCCTGTAGAACGTGTTTAGTAAGTCTAGTTGCTGCCTGTAAAGATTTATTAGTTTTTGCTCTTAACTCTTCAGACTGGATGGAAGCAGAGTAAGCTTTTGTCTAATCAAAAAATGTGAAGGCATCAAGGGAGTCTGTATCTTTGCTCATAAGAGATCTTCGGTCAATTTTATAACATTTGTTTAGCCAGTTATAAAAATTCTTGCAGCTTACAAATGCACTGTTTTGGGTATAACAATATCAATCTAGTAAATAAAGGTAGTACTTAAGTGATTGGCACTGTTCTTACAAATTGAAACATGTTTTTTCATACATTTACGCAAGCTTTTTTCTTATGAGCACATCTCTTTTTTGTGTGACGGCGTCCAGTGCACAAAAAAAATCATCCATTGATAGGTTTTAATTTCTATATCTTTATGCATATCCGTCACAGAATTGCAATGTTGAGGCTAATTCCCGATCGTTTCAGAAAAGAAACGAAAGGGGAAAATTTTCTTGCTTTTAATAATTGGCTTAGAATTTACATTGAAGTTTTCTAAACTGTAATTTAAGGAATAATCAGAAGCTAGAAAACCTTTAATCTTGCTTGTTATAAGAAACCATCTATTTCATTGGAGAGAAAATGCATTAATTGTATGACATCACCTGAAATATTTTAGGTTTTGCATGAATCATCGGCAACAAATGTCAGGAAATGCGCGTAATATTTTAGGAATAATATATATATATATATATATATATATATATATATATATATAATATATATAAGCAATCACATGTTTAAACTCCTAAAATTCAATGTCCTATAGAGTATGTTGAGCTTGTAACTTTTTGTTGCATTCATATATAAACTTCATTTGAATCATGAATTGGTTTTCAATTTCCCAAAAATTCCAGTGAGTTTGAATTCACTATATTTATTTATTTATTAGAAGACATTCAGTTTCTTGTTTATATTAACGCTGACACAATCGACTAATCGTCTTGAAAGTAACCTCAAAAAAAAAAACTTTTAATAGTTGAGAAGTTTGGATTGTTGAAGTTTACAGAAAATGTGGAATTGTTCTCAAAACCTTTGTCAATTCATTAACAGGCATTATCAATTTACAAATTAAAATTATTGCTGACAATTTATTTTGGATGATTTTTTAGGCATTAAAAATTGCGCATACAGCATTATATGTATTGGTTGCACATTGGGCGATGTCATCTTCGTTTGCATCCGTAAAAAGAACATGGATTTTATTAACAACAATTTTTTTATTCACAAGGCACATGTTAAACGATTTATCGCACGTTCCACGTTTTCATTTGAAATATCTTTCAAGTTGTTAATCTTAGTTGAGAAACAAGTTCTCTTACTTCGAATAGTTTTCAGTTTGCTTTTTAATTGTAACATTTATTCTTGCGTTGCCATTTTTTCTTTTTGGAATTCAGAATTCGCAGTGTTCTAAAAGTCAAAGCAGGTTCGTAGTACTATGTGGATATTTCTATAGAGTATTTCGTGCTGCTGTATATAAACGAGTAACAGTCTATAATAATTGCATTGCACAATATAATGCAGCATAATAACAATCGTTTTTACTTACATAAAATTTTTTTGTTGCTAAATGGTTTTAAGACAAGAAAGGAAATTATAATTCACAACCTAACATTATACAGTTTGTGCATTTTTCTCCACAGAAATTAATGTCGTCACAAGCATGCAACGGCATATCGAAATACTGGTAGCCAAGGACATCCATTGCTTTGCTGTTACCTTCTTACTTTAAATCGAACAAATAGCTTAGAGAATTTTTTTTTTTGCACGTAAACCACAAAGTTGGAATTTGGTTTCAACATGTCTCACTTTTATGGAAGAAGTAAAACTGATGACAAAATAACAATTGATGAACTTTCCAAATTTGGAATTACAGGTAACCCTCCTATAACACGGTAGTTAGGTTCCTAGAAAATGCCGTGTTATGTGAAATCGTGTTGTATGAGACCCAGAACTAGTACAAAAAGGGGGTTACGTTACAAAAACTTATTAAAAACAAATATTTTTTTTAATTCGACATAAACAACTTAATTTTTATTAAATAATAAATGTATATCCAACACAAAGTAAGAAAAAAATATTTTAATCTAACGCAACCCTAATTTAATGAATTTATTCGTCGTCACTGCTCAGTACAATCAACCGAGAACGTTTTTTGGGTGAAACCATATCGCCTTCACTTTCAGAACTTTTTCTCTATTTAAAGTTTTTGTATGTCCCTCTTAAAAAATCTGTAATCGAACTTTGCTGACTAGTTCTTACTAGGTCATTGTAAATTTCGCGGTATGGAGTTAAACAGTTTTGCAGCTCCCTTTTGAATTTTCGACTTCTTTCCGTGGAAGGGTTTGTTTTCAAGAAAAATGACTCGAGATTTTCCGCTAAGCATAGGCCTTCTTGTAATTCTTTTAATGTTAAATTCTTAACTGCACAATCTTCATCAGAGCTAGCGTCCTCAAAATCTATTTGATTTGCATCCAGGGATGCCATTTCCATCAAATCCGCTTCGTCAACTTCTTCTTCCACTAATAATTCTTGAATGTCTTCAGTAGCCATATCCACAAAACCTTTGCCTCCAATTGATTTAGCGACTTTTAATATGGCACCAATTTCGTTTTCTGGTGTTTCACGCATGTTTTCTGTTTCAACTGAAGAGGGCCATATCTTCTTCCAACACGCATTTAAGGTTGATGTTTTTATTTCTTTCAGCGACAAAGATATGATTTCGATACAGTGCTTGATTGAAAATTTCTTCCAAGCTTCCATTACGCTAATTGATTCCGAATCGGTTGCGACTAAAATCCACTGTAAGGATCTTCTTATATAATACGTTTTAAAGGTATAAATAATACCTTGATCCAATGGTTGGAGCAACGAAGTAGTGTTAGGTGGTAGGAACACTATTCTGACGTTGGGATGGGTCAAATCTTGTGGGTGGCATGGAGCGTTATCTAAAAGTAATAGCACCTTAAAGCTCAAATTTTTCTGCCTTAAATAACGCTCAACGCTTGGCACAAAACAATTTGAAAACCAATCTTTAAATAAATTTCCTGTTACCCAAGCTTTTGGATTTGCTTTCCAGTATACCGGAAAGTGTTTTTATTTACGTCTTTTAGCGCACGAGGATTCAAAGATCTATAAACTAGCAAGGGTTTTGTCATGAAGTCCCCCGATGCATTACTGCACAAAAGGAGCGTTAGACGATCTTTGGACACCTTAATATCCGGGTGCAGTTTTTTCTTTTTTCATACTCTCTCTTTTCTTTTTTTCCGATAACAAGCTCTAACATTGGAACAAAACCGTTTTATAGGATGACGTGTTGTAGGAATTTTCTCGCAATTTACGAATCGTGTTATAGCGAAACCATGTTATAAGATACCGTGTTATAGGAGGGTTACCTGTACTTTATTCAAAAATAACACATCTGATTCTATAAGCTAGAATTATAGGATTATGAATTTGATTTGAGAAAGAACTAGGGACACTGGACACATCTAGATGTAGGACGGCAAATGTACTCTCATCACTTTTACGGAAATCGATGACAGTGGAGAAATGTATATAAAACGTGTATCAAACTCCACTATATATTGTTTATAGGTAAATTTGGGTTTTTAAGGGAAGTCATATTAGCCGTTGTGTTGAACAAATAAGTACATTATGGAGAATATTTACAATTCACATTTATTATATACATATAAGCATTTCTGATGCTGTTTTCATCGCGTTACTGATAATAAGATATATGCATATAGAAATTGATTGTATTTAATATTGATTAAAATATTTTAATATATTTTATATTTTTAATTGATTCCTTATTATGTATTAAAATTAGTATTTGTTTTATATTTTGAATTTTAAATGGATTTGCTTAATACATATTGTGTGAAAATTTCCTAATGTTATTGAATAATTTCTTCCTTTTTAAGTTTTCATTAAAAAATTGTTAAGTTCATTTTGCTTTCTTCAAGCATTGATTGGTATGCATACTTTTTGACACTGCCTAGTAGGACAGCCTAACCTTAAAGCATATTTGATGGCCACCGCATAAATTACTTTCTGGGAGGACTTTTCATATAGAGGCCTATTCACTTCCTACAAGAAAGGGAACTCCTAAATTTTGCAAGTACCTGCCCGACAGATATTCATGCAGAAGACACAAGCGCCGCAACATACCTCTCCCGTAGTTCTACATTGGCTGGTATAGAATCTTGGAGCTCTTTTCTATTTAAAATTCAAATAGCGCTTTCCTACTCTAGGACATCCTAGTATATATACCATGGGCTTTTACCAAGTTTAATGAAAAAAGGAAGTAATATTCTGTCTAAAGAAAGAAATGCTTAATTTATCAGGAATATGTTAGCCTTAATACTGTTGCTGTGCAATGTTGTTTTTATTACATTATACATAAAAATGAACAATAATGTTTTTACTGTGCAATAAAATTAATATATGTACAGTATAATGGAAATATATAAAGAAAACATGCATTTTTTTTATACATTTTGAATATACAATCACGCATTTTATCATGCTGTATACATTCCTTAAGTAAATAAAATCAAGAATTTTATTTTAAGATCAAAAAATGTTTTCTTGCTTAATCCAGAAAATTCTTAAAACTATAAAATTAAATATTTTACTATATACTTATTTCGGAATTGAAAAAGTAAAAACTGTTTAGTAAAAACGTGATAAAAATGTTACTGAAAACTAAAGTGCATGTGTGTGCGTTTAAATTTAAATGAAGAATTTTTTCAGAATAAAAATGTTTCTTTTAAATTTTAAAGAGGTTTGTATCAGTGTATAGAATACATGTTACGCATTCCAGTTAACTGTATAACGATTTTTGTAGCCAAGCATACTTGAGTACATGTTGCCATTTACTAAGAAATATTCCAAATATTTTTCCTTGCTTATTGGTATTTGTATTGGTTGTAACATTTAAACGACACATTTTCTTCTTTTTCTAACTGTTGCTCTCATTTTTGTGTGATAGTTGCTGTTTCTCTCTATTTGACGTTGCACTCATATTTCATTCATATCCAGATTTGAGTATAAAAAAAAAATTATAGATTTTTTAAAGAATTTTTTA
Organism: Latrodectus hesperus; assembly: GCA_037975125.1. Classification (NCBI taxonomy): domain Eukaryota; kingdom Metazoa; phylum Arthropoda; class Arachnida; order Araneae; family Theridiidae; genus Latrodectus; species Latrodectus hesperus. The sequence goes on along the minus strand of CM075862.1, from coordinate 48,769,493 downwards.
AGACCATATTTAGAATGTCACTAATTTTTTTTATGATCTATAAAATATTCTGCTTTATGTATGAAGATTATGCTACAGAAAAAATGCAGCACTGAATGTTATAAATATGCAGAATAACGCAGTACTGAATGTTGTCCTCATAGTCAGTTTTCTTTAGGTACCAAGAATTTTATATCTGTATAAAGCCAATACTTCAATTGATCTTTAACAAACTTAAGACATTTGTTTGATGGTTGCCGAATGAATGTCGCACCACAACTTCCCAGTAAATATAATCGATTGACTAAAGATAGAATTGGAATAGTAAGGATTATTGTTGCATCAGTATTTCTAGGGATGAGACATAGTTACTTTAAAAGCAATGTTTCTCAACCCCTGTGCTGCGGCACTTTTGTGCCGAGCTGACAGCCGAATGGTTAGCGTTCTTGTCTTCGGTTCACAGTTCGTAAGTTCGAATCCCACCTTGGGCATGGACGTTAGTGGTTCGGAATCCACTTTAAACCGTAGGTTTCAGGCTAATTAGCCCTCGTGTGCAAAAAATTGTCCGTTGAGCGACAAACAAAACCAAACCAAAAAGCACTTTTGTGTGGTACCAAATTTTAGAAATGTATACAATAAAAATTATTGTACTTTTTTTATTAGAAATGAAGTAATAAATGTGCTATTGTTTTTATAGTATATATTATGTTATTCTATTTTACATTCAAAATTATATATTTATACATAAAGGTTGAGAAATTAACCAAATTATAAAAATTAACCATACTTTTACTTCAACTTTCCGAGTATCTTTTCATGGTGCTGCCATCTCTCGGATAAAATATATAGTAAGCAATTTGTATGGTTAAAATAATCAAGTAATGATAATTTTATGATATAATGTATATTATTTAAAATTAAGGGATATAAATAATGTTATATAAAATCCTTTCTATTAATATTCATTAAATAAATTATTTCTACTGCATAATTTCTTAAATGTCTGATTAATTAACATAGGAATTAGTTTTTTTTTCTTTTTACATATTTATCTGTATTTTGTTAAGTATATATCGAAACATTTTCTGTTTACTCAATAACATATCAAGGATTTTAGAATTTAAGAATTACGGTAATTTCATTCAATCAACTTAACATTATTTTTATTCTTTGAGAAAATTTTCCAATTATGCAATATAATATTTAGTTTTGTTATAATTTATGATGCGCTTGTCTAAAATGACTGAAACATGCTAGATTAAAATTTTTTATGTAAACTAGAATAAAACATCCAATTTATAGGAATATAAATTCGGTTATTTTTTTTTAAGTTTTCAGTTTATATTTCCTCTTTTAATTCTGATTTTTTTTCTAAAAACAAAGAAAAATAAATAAAAAAGAGCTAAGCAATTTTAAATCGTTTTTGCTATTTTATACGTATAGTATTAAAAAAAAATTATAAGTATAAAATTTGAAATTTTTTATACATATATTTTTATACATATATAAAAGAATTCTATTTATTATTTTCTCAAGTAAAAATATCAATTTTAGGAAAATTAAACAAATTACAATAAAACATTACAGATATCTGTAAGAAATAATGGTGTAAAAAACGTAAAACACGAAATTAAAATGTGAATGGAAAAAAAATATTCAAATTTGCTCATGATATATCAGAAATAATGATAAATTAGCAAAATATTTATTACGATCTTCAATTTTTCTCAACTCATTTGCTTCATATTCTATGATGGAAAGAAACAATTACGAACATCATTTTATACTATACTTTGCAATAGGAACGGAAAGAAATTTCCATTCCTATTGTAAAGTACTCCTATTCTGTATTAATCATTGTCATTTATACTTTTGTGTTCACCATCTTAAATCTTCTCTAATTAACCCATCTACAATGATATATCGATGTTCTACAATGTTCTGGTATTAAGTTCATTTCTGTCATTGACTAATCTCTGTAATCAGGTATATTGTCTCTCTATTGACCGTATTGCATGTTCGATTAATTTCAATTTAGTATGCGGCATTTATTGTTATAAGAGTTTGGCATGCAATGTATATATATTTTATATCAATGATGAGAGGGATAAGCATCTGATCAGTGACAATAATGTACAGTTAAAAGAACAGTGTTTTAAAATTTAAACTGCCAAACTATATCAAATTGCAATCTTATATTTGTCATAACTTTATGAAAACTATTTATTAAACGAAAGAAACGTAAGAAACATAAGCTTTAATAATAGAAATAATAATGAAAGAAAAATAATTAGCTAATTTTATGAGTTTTAGTGTTTTATTCAAAAATTGATTTAGTTGTTGTTCGACGGACATTTTTTGCCCACGATTGCCAATCAGACCTTGCAGTTTGCAATGGATTCCGAACTACTACAAACAGGCGAACACCATGTGGGATTTCAACCCACGCACTGTTGAATAGAAGACATGGACGGTAACCACTCTTCTGCCGGTTTGGCAATTTCGGGACAAAAGAGATATTAGTATATGTAACAAATTTGTTCATAAGCTTACAGTTTCCGTTCTCTTTAACAAAGCTTCAGAAAAAAAAATTCAGTGCAAAATATGTCCTCTATTTATTGAAGTAATTCGAAAATTCATTAAGAAAATTATATAATAAACATTATATTATTAATAAAATGCAATAGTGTTTATTAAACTCACTAATGAACATTGTTGTACTAATAAGCAATGTGTTATATCACTAATAAACATTGTTATTTATGAAGTGAAATATAATGTTATCAAACTCACTAATGTGAAAGAGAAACACCACATAAATATATAATACATATATAATGTAAGGAAATGTGCACGTTTCTTTAAATTTGCATTTAATAAAATTTTATGTACAACATCATATGGTATGGTGTCGTCATCTAAAGAATAAATGTATCACTAATAACTTTTACAATAAATATTTAAGTGATGTATTAAACGTGCAAAAAACTGTTGAGATATTAACATTTATTAAGTTATAAAATATAAGTTAATTTTAGTCCTTTCAAATTCATTTAAAAAAATGAAAATTACATTTTCTTTGATTATTCAAAATCTACTTTGACACGATTAAATTTTTTTTAATAAAATTATCTTCTAATACAATTTAAATTACGAAATTATGATTGGTTTAAAAGAAAAACTCTAATAAAAAATTTTACTTTTAAAAATAGTTTGTGCTTGTATTGAATTCAGGATATAAATTTATTTTCTTCATTGTGTGTGGGATATATATATATACATAGAAAATTTATCATGAAAATAAAAAAGAAAGGAGATACATTGTATCTCCTGATTACTGTATTTCCTTATGTTTACAAGATGGTCTCTAAGTGGAGTTTAATTCAATTTTCAACTAAATTTTACATTTCGACAACGTTGGAAAGAGGACGTCAGAAGTAGCTAATATTTTTAGGAAAAGTGCCACCACTATTTGAAAAAAATTGTGAATTTTTTTTAACATATTTATAAATATAGGAAGGTAAAAATTATTTAATTACTGGCAGATTAGGAGATTTAATAGATATAACCTCTTTGTATGTGTGTGTGTGAGAGAGAGAGAGAGAGAGAGTTTAAAAATAATATTCGAAGTTAGATAAAATTACAGTTGTAATAAACAAACTTTTTAAATATTCAAGTTTATGAATAAAACAAAAATGTGACTATAAATATTTATTTCAAAGCAATTATTAAATAGTCCGTGATTAATTAAAACTGCTTTCGAAATTTGTAAATTTTTTTAAAAGACTTCAATATTAGAGATTTTGCTCTTGATGATAATAGCAAAATTAGGAACTTTAGATGCTTAACAGTTATTCACGAATGATATTTTAATTTTATTTCATTCAGAAAGAAAACATTTTTTCACACAAAAAAATATTGATTTATATTGACACAATATTTTACATCCAAATTGTGTAAATTTGAAAAATTGCTTGTTCCATTGCAAATTTTCAAAATTCAATATATTTTCGATCATTTACAGCTGAAATATATAATTTCCTTATAATTCAAAACATTTCCTAAACATGATAGTGTTTTCTAAAATTTGTTTTAAATCTTTCAATTATTTTTCAACAGCCATTATGAAAGTGTTTTTATGGCACTTGTGCGCAGCGTATCCCAGCTCTATCGTCCGTGGATTCAGTGTTAAAGATTATTCTAAGTCTTGTTTAACAATCACTGCGAATTTTTACCTTTCTGTGCCTTTTCACATACAGTGGATCATTTACAGAGGCCTAGAGGTAGGTTACAGAACAGTACTTTCCCGAATAAAAGTTCCAGGGGTTCGATCCAAGTCAGTGTTGAACAAGAGGGACATGTTGGAATTCTGCCTAGTTGTCTATTGGGGTCAGTGTTTGGGATTTTCTGGATCTCTTTCCTTGCGACTCCTGACTACCGCCCACTCTCTGTATACAATTTCGGAAGGCAGCTAAATGGGTATATATTGAAAGATCTTATTCAAATCTTAAGCAGGTGGCTGTCCACTACGAGATGTGAAAATGGTGGATCGCTATGAGCTCTCCTTAGATTAACGCTCTGCGTTCTTTGGAACAAAGGGTTTGAGATTAAATCCCAGTCACAGTTGGAGGTTGCGCTTCTGTTTTCTGCATGCTCGTATGCCTGGTTTGGTGGTTGTCATTTTCCAGGTTTCTTCCCTTGAGATACATGAATAAGGTCCTTTATCGATGATAAGTTCTTCCAGAAGTCATACTTGAAAGGTCTTTACAGTAGTTTTCATCCATTAATTTATTTACTAGGCAGGATTTCAATAGAGAACCGTATTTACATGGCGCAAACCCGGAAAATTACTGTGCATCACTGGAACAGACCGTGAACAGTAGAGCAATACTTATCTCTCCTCAATATTCTCCGGAATCAAATCCGGGACCTTCCACTCCAAAGATTAGGATCCTGTTAGAAGCCACTTGAATTTCGAACATAATATTGCCAATTCAACTCACATCTGTTTCTTAATTACAAATCAATTTTTTAAAAATTCAGATTTTGGGGATTTTTTATTAAGCAAGGAAATATGTAATGTGAAATAATTTGTCTAGTTTAAAATTTAAAATCTATTGGTGTTTAATTAGGTAACACAATTTAAAAAAATACATTTGTAATTCTTGCACAATGATAATAAATTAGAATAAATAAAAAAATTATGTGAAATATAACATGCGCGATTATAAAATAGCTGAGAAATTAAGATATTTGAATCATCAAAATGAGAATTATTTAAAAGCTTGGTGAGAAAGGTGAAGCCTAAACATTTTATTTACCTATATAGATTCAATAAAGTTATTTTTTTGGATTCTGGATTTTTTGGAGTTTTGGATCACAAAATTAAGTCACAAGTATAAAATTTTTTCACAACGCTCTTGCAATATACGTTGGTTTTCAAAAAAAAAAAAAAAAAAAAAAAAAAAACTAAAAATGGACTAAGTTTGAGTATGAGAAAACTGCTGTCAAATCTCTGGTTTTATACACATTGTAGATGTCGCTACTGTCACCTGTTCTTTGTATGAATGCGCTGAAAATCTAATCATTTGCATATCACAGCAAGTTCTACCTGTCATGCAAATTCCTGTCATGCAAATGTGGTGTGCCGCTTTCCTGGTGTAGCAATTTTAATGGCCAGTAGTGTATATCAAATACAATTTACTTTCAGGAATATGTCACAATATCAAGTGTTTATCAGAGCAAACTCTAATGAGTCTTCTCAAAACACCTAATATCGATGAATTAATAAATCGATATTTTTTAGCGTGCATACGTGGCTAATAATTTGATGTTTTCTACTGTATCGACAGCTGAATCAATTATTGCTAATATAGTTTCAATGGCAATTTTTATTACGGATATCGATCATGAATATGTCATTAAGTTTGTGTGTACCGCGTATCGTTATTATATAACATTTAAATAACAATATACATGCATAGGTAAACAACAGATTTCATAACGTGCACGATCATCCAAACAAAAAATCGAATCATATTTATTTTCATGAGGTTTCTTGTGCTTCTTTTACTAAAAAAATATATTTCTTTTTTATAAAAAAATATAAAATGTTACAGGATTTTTGTTCTGATTTAAAAAGCTACCCGATTCTGAAGCTATTTTTATCGTGCTAGCCGTTTCTTGATTTTTATTGTTACATATAAAATAATGTACAATTGGAACATGATGTGCGTGATATATAATAAAAGAAAGAAAATATTCTTGGAATGTTCATTTTTTCCACATATTGTAAATAATAAAAACAGTTTTAACAATGAAATTTAAATGGAATTGCCCTTTTTACATTTTTTCCTCAAGATTATTTTAATATTTTTTGGTTTTTGGGGAATCTTATTCTTTTTTTCCTTATCAGTTCAGGAGCTTATTCGACGGATCGAACACATTAATAAATTTTTTAGTTATCTCAACTTTCATAGATCCATTTTACCTTAATTTTTTTTATAGATTTAGCTGTTATAATTTGTTTGCTTAGAAAATTATTGTATCAAAATAATCAATAAATTATGTTACTCAAAATTTATTTAACAATGGGTAAAGGTAATTTGATTTTTTTAAGTATAATTTTTGTTTCTTTTATAAAATATACATTCTAAAAAATAATATAACTATTAAGATTTTATTTAAAACATATCTTACTTTAAAATTAGTTTAACGCAACTATTTTTGCAGAGAGTGCTGGACAATAATTTTGTAATTATGGTATATATCTTGTGATACAAAAGCTGTTCTATAAAGAAAGAGTTACATTTTATATAATGGCAACACCGTGAAATATACAGAAATAAAAGTGCATCTCGCTTTTTCAAAATGTATACTGAATGCTTATAAATATTCTATACGAAAGATGATTTTATTTTCCAAGTTCCGTGTTTAGTTAAAGAATTGTCTTTATTTGTCCTTTAAAAAATAATTGTCTGCAAAACTTGCTTCTAAGCATATGACTGGCAAAGTGTTGTGAACGATACGTAGAATGTAAAATGTCGACACTTTGGAAAGGTTAGTTGATGCTACTATCTCCTTGCCTGACATTTGTTGGTTTTCTTGCAAGATTCCAGGACAGTAATAATATTTCTATCATTCCCAACACTTTCTGATGGGACAGGAACCAGTTTTACAGAAATACTTCATTTTTTTCTCGCTGTTGTACCACTTAAAAATTTGATGATCCATCAAAACATTTTAATTTCATGCTTTTTTCATTAATATAACTATTTTGTTTGCTGTTTTTCAAACGAAAATGTTTTTTTTATGACACAACGTATTTTTTCTTTTAACTGTGAATCACTCATTGTTTTCCTGTTGTAAGATGAAAAAATGATTATCGATATCGTCTGCAGTTTTACTTTTTAATTTTGTGGTGTTGCCATTGAGCAAAACACAATTCTCAGCTATTATGCCATGCTTTTTTACGTGCGAAATAAAAGAAGAATTCTACAAAGTAACGTGGGTTCTGTTTTCATTATCAGGAATAATGACCGATAAATGTTAAATTATTTTAATTATATTTTCAAAGAACAAGATAAAGCTATTTACATATTTACAAATGAATATGAAATCATATTCTATAACATCTTAAATTATAATTCGAAATTAGTCCAATATCAATTCGCATCTTTTCTTGTCCATCACCTCGTCGTTCTCTTTTCTTCTGCTGATGTCCAACGGCGAGTATGTGAATGGCCCTCTGGTGGCGCTTTCAATCCCACAGTAATATATATTATCTGGCAGGTGAAAGGATGTTATATGATAGATAAAAATTTCAATTCTCAATAAAAACTTAACATTCTAAACTAATATTCATAACATTAAGCAATCAAATTATTATATTTAACATCGAAATTTTGATTGGGAATTGACTCAAAATGTAAATTAATAATAAAAAATTGAAAATTTGATTTTCATTTGTTTTTACAAAAATATATTTTTATTTATGAGAGAATGCAATTTGCGAATTCTGTTGCTTGCAAATAAAAAATATACCATTGTTTAAAAATTGTGCCTTAATTTTCGTTGTACTTACATACTTAGAAATTTTTTATCTTGAATATCTTCACATATTATAAATTCTTATGAAAGACTGCACCCCAAATTAATTATCTCTCCTCCACCATCATTTGGTTTTATTTTTTCTCAGCAAAAAATTAGCTATTAAGATAATTCATAACTTATTTTTTAGTTCAGATAAACATTGTACACACTTATATATTTCTTATCTTAATTCAGGGAATACAAAAAGAAACACATTCCAACACTTTTTGTTATGCAAATAAATAAAAGTTAATACTGTCTTTATGTTAGAAATTGATCGTTTGTTAATCGTGAATACAGATGGTGATAAATTAATTTCCGAATGGACATTTTTAAAAAGCTTTTATTGTATGAAATAAGCCAAAAGTGTAGCTCTATACCATATTGTAGAGGCCGCGGTGGCCTAGTTGGTTAGGGCGTTGTTCTCATTATTAAAGCTAGTGAGTTAGAATCCCAGATTAACTGAAGATCTGTCGTGTTCGCTAAAGGTGGCTGGGGTACGTTCTTCTTCTTCTTCGAGTTGTGTTTGTATGTCATTGAGCACCTCTGCTTATGTTAAAACTGGTAGTGGTCGCAATGTCTTCCAAGTGAAATGATACCTCTGGGGTGTCAGGCCAAGCACTGGAGCCTTCTGCTTGGTTCCTAATTCAAAACTACGAAGACTCCACCCGTCTGCTTCTATATGACTGGTAGAGGCCAACTCAGGGCCAGGCACAGGGAAGCATGCTGGGACAACAACAGCAACCACATAGTAGACAATCTAACGGCCGAAAGTTGTTTTAAGGCATTTTAATATCAACCATATAGTTTGTCTTAAGGGAGAACTTTTCATAGATAGTAGACCATACCGTATATTTTCATAAAGGTTTCATAGTGTATTCACGCGTGCCTCAAGAACGTTGTTGGATAGTGGCTGGAGTACATCTGAATCCGAAGAGCTCTGTCCTACTATTAGGCCACAGTGAACAGTGGATCGAGAAGGAATACACTTGGTGTGTACCAAGGGTTAACTAGGATATTCCATTCCTCCTCAATCATTAGGCCACAGCAAGCCCTTAGAACAAGGTTTTGAATATTTTACTATCAACAAAATGGAAAGTTGGTGGGTTTAAAATCTGCTTAAGCAGAAGACATCCATATTTTCTAATGATGATTATAGTAGTGGCAATGTCCTCCAAGTAAGATGATACCTTGCTATGTTTTCTGTTTATTTCCAGCTTCTATATAAAAAAGCACCACTTTTGAAATAACGATGTCACTCTTACTGAGTGCTTAAGATATCAAAAATGGTGGGGCATAAGAAAGTAACTGTATCAACAGTATAAATGAATAACGATCATATATGGTATGATTAGTATTAGTTATCATCCACACTACTGATTTTTAAGTAAGAAAATTGATGAGCAATATTTGAAATCTATCACATAGTAAGTATGTGCATATATGACATTTTTAACTTAAAAACAGCAAGTTAATGTGCTTGTGTGGTCAGGATTTTATGTATCCAATACAAAAAGTGTGACAAAAGTTAATCACATATTATGTAAACAATACTGAATTATAATATTGGCAATTTTATTTACTTTTTAAAGTAATTTAATAAACGTGATATTTTGATTATCTTGCTGTACATTATTAGAATTACCAAATTAATAAATTTTATAAGTATTTCTCCAACTGTCATTTTTGTTGAGTTAAGTGTATTTCCTCTCTTCTCCGATTGCATTTTTTTACATAAAATTTTCCTATTTTACTATAGCAAAATGTACACAAACTTTGAATTCTAAGAATCATTAAAAAATCAAATACTTGAATCAGAACGTTTTTTTCATTATCTAAGTGTTGACTCTTTAAAATTTTTAATTAAAATCGCTTATTAATTCAGAGAAAACTTTTAATAAGCATATTTCTTGGTAAAGTGGAATATTTTACATTAAAAGCTGATGAACATTCAACACGAAATTCTCATTAGGTGCTTCGGCACGCAATTTAAGCGAATCGTTCCATTTAATTTACACCCTGTAATATCATGCGACGTAATTAAACTATGTGCCAAGGAGTTTGTAAACGTAAATTTCTTGAAATGTGTTTTCTTTTATTTCCTTAAAATTTCTTGACAAAACTTGAAATTGTTTAATTTGAGAAATATTCGTAATTTTTCGAACGTTAGTTCTATATAAGTTATTCAAAATAATTTTGATAAGGGAATTTATACCAAATTGAAAATACATTTGAATTATTAATGCATTTGAATTAAAAAAGACTATTACATACATCAAGTGCTGTAGTTATATTAAAAGTACGAAGTTATAAATGTCTAATTAGACAATTCGAGTTTTATTTCTTAGTAATCTTCTTTTGGGGTCGGTAAAATTAGTACAAAGTTTTGCTCGGAATCTAAAGCTTGTAATGCTTTTCACATTGGTTTGGCTTTAGTGATTAAAGAATAACAGATTCTTGAACATAGAATAAGGTTTTACGTGCATCTGTAATTAATATGTAAAAACTTATTAGATTCATAACATGTACGTTCACATACATACATATATGATGCATAATCAATAAGTTAACCAAAATATTTTTTCCGATGGCGAGCACTTGGGTCACGAACCCTATGCCTCAACAAGGCCAAAAACTGCTACTCATTTGTCGTTACCAGCGGGCACCTGTGAACCATGTCACGGAGGCGAGTAGCGTTGCCCGCGCCATACCACCAAAATCCATTTATAAGGTAGGCCACATTCATACACCATCAAAGAAGAAAGGACAGAGAAACACATAGAGAAAATAAAAAGAAAGTAACATCCATGCCCGAAGCAGGATTCGAATCTGGGACACACAGCTCATTAGTCAAGAATGCAAACCACTCAGCCATTGATCAGCGTTAACCAAAATATTTTAATCGATGAATCAACAAATTGATCACGTTAATAGCTTTTCTTTCCCAAATTATTTTTTAATTTATTTGAAAAGTAAAACTAAATACTTTTCTGCTAACATTTAGGAAACTAAATGTTAAAATAACAAGCACACAATAAACACAGCATGTTAAAGAATGAAATTATTTTCAACATCTAATTTTGGAATTTACGTTTAAATCTACTTAAAAAAACGAAGAGAATCGCATACAACATGAGACATTAAAATGTAAATCTCTTTCTCCCGTTTACGTTGTTTTATCAAATAAGTATACAATATTTAAAAATGAGACAGTATAAACTAGTATATTAATGATTTTCAGCTGTAATAATTGATTATGTTATTACCAGCTGCTCTAATTTGGCTTAAATGATTAGGACATTGAAAAAATAATTTTTTTTGCTATTATTGATAATATTAGAAATGTATTATGCGCTGTTTTTTTACAATTCGAAAGGGTCAATCAAATCATTATACAGTTCATCGATTTTTCATAGAGTTCTAATTCCTTTTCTTTAATATTTTTTAGAATTTCTAATAAACTTTTCTCTTTAACGAATTAAAACAAATGGTCTGAGCTTAAGTTTGGTAATCAATTCATTTTGAAGCTGTGTTATGTCACCTTTAGCGTCTCCGAAATATTATTCTAAATTATTTTTCCATTTTTTGTTAGAGTTAAGAACCCGGTTAGAAATTTCTATCCCAGATTTATTTGTCTATTTCAGTTAGTAAAGCCAGAGAAATAAATTAATTTCTCATTAAAAATTAAGAAAAGCTTAGAGATTATCTGTAATTATATATATATATATATATATATATATATATATATATATATATATATATATATATATATATATATTTATATATATATATATATTTATGTATATATATATATATATATATATATATATATATATATATATATATATATATATATATATATATATATATATATATATATATAAATTTGTTATATAAAATTAATTCCTCAAACTCAAAAGATTAATTAATGGTTAAATAACTTGCTTCAAAGACCTTCACACACAATTCATAAGAAAACAATTTTTATTTCTTTCTTTCATATTAATTTCAACAGTTTGAAAGGCAACAGTTTGGTCAGAGTGAAATTTTTCTTAAAATACGCAGCGCCTATTTCCAATCGCTTCTTGTAAGCGCAAAAATAGCACTTCCATATTTCTCTTTCCCTAACAAATCAGAAACAGATATAAAATATAAGTTTTAAAGTTAAATATTCTCTCCATTCATTTGATTTAAGTCCTCTTATTTCTGTAACCCCTAGAGAGCGCGTCCCCAAGGTGGAGGATAAGGGGAACGCCTCCACTGGTCTTCATGTGGGTGGTAGGACGGAAATAAAATACCTTCCACTTACCAACAGGCAGAAGTCCGGTCTCCCGAGACAATGGCAAACCCCCTTTATGACAAGTGCAAAACCGGAGCTTAATCCTGACCGTGGTATCACCTCTACCATCAGCAGTACGCTGACTGGGCACATGAGGGGTATGAAAATCATACCCAACGGATCCAGAACATACACAGAACGCAGACACTGCACAGGAGTTCCACTGGATCCGAGCATCTCTTCAAGTGCATCTCTGTTGCCTCGACCCTCTTCAGCATCGAATCCCAACTGCTGCCATAACACCCTCTATACGGAGAAAGCTGAAGATGTGGCCAAGGCAGTGCTCCATGCCTTTGGTTCCATATGACTTGTCTTTTTTACTTTTTATTTATTTATTTTTTCATTTTGCTATATGTCACACGTAATAATAGAGAGAATGTTTGGACTTATATATAATTTTTTTATTAGATATAAGTCCTGTTTTTGCACCCAAGTGCTATTTAGACCAGGAATTGTAATAAGAGAGCATTCTGACCCTCTATAAGCATTCACACTCAACGGTCATTTTCTGTACACGAAAATTAATTAGATTGGGACCTAAAATTTAACATGGATTTCGAACTGCTACAAATATCCATGTGCAAGCTGGAATTGGAACCTTTAAACTGTTGAACCGAATGCTAATGTGCTAACTGTTAGGTTTGCCGCTTGAACTGAGAATTTAAACCATGATTTTTTGAGCCGAAGGACAAGACACTAACCATTTAATTGACAAATCAGCAGTAACATGACTGGAATACCGCCTTGTACCGACATCCTAGTGTACATTTTCCATAAAAAGCATGTAAAATGATACTATTTGATTCATTTCATTCTGCATTTAAAACTGTAATATTTACATTATTTGAAATTAATAATAACTCTAAAAAATTTATTAGCTACGTATAACTACTTAATATCAAAGATAACTTATAAGTTGAATATAACAATGTTTTAACATTAGTATGTGGTGAAGACACAATCAATATTTGTCTTATTTTCTATTATATCTTTCAAATTTAACTTGCATCTTTAATTTTGATTTTGCACTTTTAATGTTAGCAACAATTTTTAAACAAAAATTATAGGAGCTCACAAAATTCCTACCACACTATTTTACCGATAATCGTGAGAAAACACCAAAACTAAAACAGACAAGCAGTCACATTGCACTGCAGGGGTGTATCACCTGCGTGAAATCACGACAGTAAAAGAATAAAGTGTGAATCAAAGATAAAATTCTTTTTGAGAATAAAAAAAATGAACTTTGATTTATGTTCAAAAAAGAATTTCTTTGAAATGTCATTCCAATGATGAAACCCTACCTGTGAATGCATCTCGTGTTTTTTAGATTGAATTACTTGATACTTTTTATTAAGAAAAGGTAAAAGTTTTTTCATTTTGTAATTTGTGTATTATTTATATTCCTCAACATATTCTATCTTGATCATTTAAGGAAAAGAGAAATTTAAATTTATGATTGGATATTAGACAAGCATTGATTAAATGGAAGTATTAATTTTATATTATAATCGATCAAATTTGATTAATTAAATTTAATTATTTAGTCTAGAGACAGAGAGAGAGAGAGGCGTTCCACTAATATTTTACTACCTCTTATATTTGTCCAGTCGTCTAATCATGCAACATATCTCATAAATTTTCCTATGAAGTGGAGAATTGATGTAAAAATCTTTTAAACAGATGTGAAGTATGCATATCTGTATTACAAATATATGGAAATTGGTAATTCATCTAGATCAAAAGCAGCTAGAAATAAAAATTAACAAAATAATTAAATATTGAAGCTTGTGAATCATATTCATAGAAAGCAGTAACGTATGTATAAATTAAAAATGTTTAGCACTGTCAGCTTTATTAGTGAGTGTTGACAGTGGTGATATGGTTAATCTCTTTATAACACAAGGACAGGAACCCATAAACAATGTAAATTATATATATGTGTGTGGGGGGGTGTATGTATGTATAAATGTCTGACACACGTATTAGATATGTATACATTTCACGCAAACTCTCATTAATTAATGCAACTAAAAAGAGGATCATATGTAATAGATCATATGCAATAGTATTAGGTTAAAAACGATTTAAGTAGAAAAGTGAAAAAGGTTTTTATTCAACCTAATATTCGTCTCTCATATATGGTTTAAAAATGAAATTTTATTTCAGCTTAAAGGTTTTAATCTCAAAACAATATTGTCATGCAATTTGTCCCACTGTTCTCGTGTGATGAATGTGAAATATTTCGGAAATCCTTGTAGCTTAAGAGCATATATGACAATAATTGCATTGAAATTAACAACTTTTATGGAATTCCCTTTTTTATTTAGAAAATATTTAAAGTGAAATCTAAAAGTAATAAGCAAAATATATATACAAGCAGGCAACAGTTGTAACTCAAGATTTCTGTTTCATACGCAAAGTATTCTGAATTTAAGTATTTTCATATTAATAGAGGAAAGAAGTGAATACCATGTTTCAAGTTACTTACTCGTTGAAATAATTGTCATTTTTATGCAATATGTGTTATTTATCTATCATTTACAATATTATTTGTGTTCTCATTTTTTCATCAATCCAATGCGACTGGAAATGAAACTCGTCAGACAAGTAATGTTTTCAGTAATTGACAATTCAATGGCATAGTTGGTAGGTTTATTATGCCATCCTGTCAATAACGACAGAAGTTGTTGCACCAGCATGCTTCCCTGCACCAAGCCTTGAGTTGTGATCTACCAAATAGATGGAAGCAGCTGGTTGGAAATCTTACAAACTTAGAAGCAGGGACCAAGCACAAGACTCCCAATACTTGACCTGCCACCCTGATGTATCATTTCATAAAGGCAGAAGCTTCAATTCTGAATTTCTGAAACAATTCTCCCATTTTAAAAGATGATCCAATAAACAGTTTGCATGCTAACACTGATGATCCAGGATTTAAATCTGCGAGTTTGAAGAAGTGTTACACGCGCGCGCGTCTATATTTCGCTTAAGAATTGGAATTAATCCTCAATGAATCCTTTCTTTTTAAGTCTTGTTCTAGATGCACGTCTCTCTCTGAAATTTAATCTTTTATCGGATGATCGATACCTACATTTGTGAATGGTTTGCGGAAATTCAAATTACATCTCCACCTCCATGGTGCTTATATTCATTTTTCGTGAGCTAAGTATAACTCCAAACTCTCATTATAGCAGCAGGACAATCTGACTTCAGAACTTTGTCAAACACTTGCCTTCTTATATAGGCTTTATCTGCCATATGGCATCATTGATTGCTTGTATCTTCCATTATTATTGTATGCATATTTATGCCAGTTTTTTTGGTGCGTGAGTATTCCAAGTTGAGTTTAACTCATCCCAAAAATCAGCAATAGTCGACTGTTACTTGAAAATCGTTTTTTTTATTTTCTATCAGATAAATTATGCAAATTTTAATTACTATAATAGGATATATCAAATATTATTATTCTAAGTATTCAGTTAAATAGGCTGATGATTACTGATAATCAGGCAAAAGGCTAAAGTAATCGTAATATATTAAACAAAGAAGCTGAAGTGATAGATAAATTATTCATAAATTTTAATACAAGTTATTTCATTCAGGAATTCCAGAATAAATGTCATATATATTATTTAGAATTAAAAAAAATGTAAGCATTACCCTGTGTTTCTTATTTAAAACACTAGTTAAAATTAAGAGAAGAAAATCTTTTTTAAAAAAAAAACATTTAAGCCGCTGCTTCTCTGCCATTTCCATCTTCCCTTCCCTTCTTCCTTCTCAACCGAATAAACATTATTTTAAAAAGCAAAACCCAAAAAGTAAATTTGCCCACTTCGTAAATCCGGAATTCACTTTTCTGTGTTTGTTCCTCCAATTTGATGCTCTTCCGAATGAAAAAACGGATCTTTTCCCGCTCAATGCTTCAGAATGACTGAGGTTTCTCGGAACATCTGTTATAGAAACTTCCATAAGCTTTAAAAACTACTCCCAGAGGGACGCGGATTTATATTTAGCAATGAGAATGAAATGTCTGCAACGGGAAATAAACTTTTATATAAAAGGATTATTTAAAGACTTAGTGAAAAATGATGGCCTCTGAAAGTGCTCTCTCATAGACATTTGGAAATGTTTATCTTTCTATATTACATCCAGTATACGTTTCCAAAAGTATTCGGAAATGTTACCGCAAAAAAGGAGGAATAATATACACAGGATTTATATCATTTAACAAGTAGAGATGCTATTTTTATGAGAGAAAATTGCGTTATTAGGAAATTAATGAAATTGGTGTTGAATAACACGAAATGTGTTTTATATTCCAGATTTCAGTTAGATAAAATAAGAGTTTCTCACACACTTTTTCAACAATCTTTTACAATATATATTTTTTCGTTTTTTTGTTGCTAATGTAAGGTTTATATGCGATACATGTTCATATAAGATTGGCACGTTTCCAAAAAAGTTACATTTCAATTTTAAAGAGAAAATGGGGAAGTGAAAGAACTCAAATTGGATGGTCTCAATGAGATAGGAAAGGACACCGCAGCAACAGAGGTGAAGCGATGGTGGATCATTTTTATGGAATGGAGTCAGATGGCGAAGAATTGGCAATTGGTTTGTCTGTCTCGCAAACGGCATTTTTCATATGAGGGCTTAATAGACCGGGACTGCGATTTAAAGAGTTTTCCAAACCACTACAAACATCCAATTCCAAAGTGGGATTCGAACCCACGAACTGTGAAACTGAAGGCAAGGGCGCTAACAATTGGACCAAAAAGCTCGGAAGGATTGGCGAAACAACCTTGACTAATATCAGGCTTTAGGTGCTCGGCAAGGAGTGTAAAATATTTAAAAAAGTGCTTAAGTACAAGTCTGATACCGCATAAAAACATTTGGTAATGAATGAACTGTAACTGTCTGTGTATACTCTTTTATTGATAAATCCTATCCTATGCCACGTGACAAGTAAAATAGTTTTACATTCATTTGCGTATTATTTTATGTGATGCTTGAGTCAGCCATAACGGGTATTACGGAACTGTCCAGTTACTGCCGATTATTGTCAACAAAAACACTGTGTACATTAATGAGTGACAAAATGATTCACACAACTCTGGACTTGTTGAGGCTTATTCTCCAAATGTCTGATGAAGTCAGGCAAGGCCCATCAGACCGCTGACCCTAAGGAAATCGAGGATCA
This sequence comes from Latrodectus hesperus, assembly GCA_037975125.1. Lineage (NCBI taxonomy): Eukaryota > Metazoa > Arthropoda > Arachnida > Araneae > Theridiidae > Latrodectus > Latrodectus hesperus. The sequence continues at coordinate 48,751,881 of CM075862.1, read as the reverse complement.
GAAGGGGGGATGAGTATATATCCTCTCTGGAAAGTCTTAAGCAGTCCAGGATGTGATTAGGAGAACCCTGGTCAGCTTTACATTTCGAGCAGACTTCAAAGAATCTCCTGCCTTCGAAATACGTGGCCACTTGCTAGTCTGGAAATTGTGGCTCTTGAGGCTCTGTCACAATCGAATGAAGAGCCAGACCAGTGGTGGTCTGGCTCTTTGCCCCCGTACCAGTGATGGCAGGGAGGAATCCTCCAACCTTTCCAAAATTTCAGAATTAACTATGGACTGATGTTCTAAACAGGTAAGTATTGAAGTGGACTTCCGCTGATGAATTTTAAGTGTAATTTCTGATGGTAAATATAGTTATTTTCTTCTCCTCAAGATGAAGAAGGAATCGGTTCAGTACTACACATCCTGATTAAGGGATTTCAGACACTCATTCAACAATTTTTTCAATTTCGAATTCAATATTTCTTTTTTAATCATCGGTGATGACGGCTTTAGACGAATTCTTTCATACAAAAATATGATTTAAAATTTCTTTAATTAAAAATAGACTTCTTATTTCTTGCTTTTGTTGAATAAGAAAGAATATGGAATATTTACATAAAATATAAGCGAACAGATATTTTCATTTCTGAAATATGCATATGTTGCCAAAATGATTAAATATAGTAACCCTAATTCAAAAGGATTTGGTTGAATAGATGACAAAGAGTTATTAGCCAGATTACAGATAATTAGAATCTGGTACTCCAGCGAAATAATGCATCGAATCAAATAATTTGATTTGAATAAATATTTTCTGTAGGAATTTCCAGATCGTGCTACTGTATTCAGATGGTTTAGAGAATTTAGAAGAGATGGTTATTTTCTTCAGGAGGAAGAACACATAGGAAGGCCGCCGTCGGCAGTAATCCCGGATAATGTGTCTGCCCTACGAAAAATGTTAATGGATGATAATCGCTGTACCTATCAAATGATACAGAAGGAACTTAACATTGCATCCGCAGCCATACACAAAATTATTCATGAAGAATTACATTACATATGAAAAAATTACAAGAATTACACATGAAAAAAGTAGTTTGCCGTTGGGTTCCCCATAATCTAACTGAGCATCAAAAAGAGGAGCGTTTCAGAATCAGTAGAGAAACTCTTAATATGCTGAATGATGGTGGCCACCGCATCATTTCTAAAAGTGTAACAGGTGATGAAACGTACATACCGCTTTTTGAAGCTCCAACACGTCAAGAAAGCAAAGTATGGGTCTTTGAAGATGATCCCACGCCGACAATGGTGAAAAAACAACGCGCACTGAAAAAAGTTTTTGCCGTTTTCTTCAGAAGTACGGGATTGGTCAAAGCCATCAAGTTGGAAGGACAAAAGACAGTAACAGCAAACTGGTATACCACTAAATGTCTTCCAGAAATTCTACAAGAGCTGAATGTTAGGGGACTAATGCTTCACCATGACAATGCATCTTCACATACAGCCGGATTAACAGTTGAGTTTCTTAAAAAAAACAAATTAAAGTGATCGAACATCCGCCGTATTCACCTGATCTAGCTATGTGCGACTTTTGGTTATTCTTTAATCTAAAAGAACTTACGTGAACGTCATTTTCATTCAGAAGAAGAGATTGATGTGGCTATAAATGAATTTTTTCATCTATTCGAAGAAATGAATGGCTTGAGGCATTTAATCTGTGGAAAATTCGTCTACAAAAGTGCATTGATGCTGGAGGAGACTACTTTGAACACACCTAAAATTTTGTAAGTATAACATTAAAAACCTAGTTGTATCTCAAAAATTTCAGAGTAACCCTCGTATGATGATGTATATATGATATATATGTAGCTGATTACAGTGCAAAAAATTCCTATCAATATTTCAAGTAAGAAAAAATTATCACACTTAGACAAACACACACACACACACACACACACACACACACACACACACACACACACACACACACACACACACACACACACATATATATATGCGATATATATATATTTATGCAATAAATTTCCCTTTCTTTCATAAATATTGATATGAATATTCTGTGTTTTGCACTATTATTACCACATATTCCAATTTAGAAAGTTTGTTTTTGATAATAATATAGAAATAGAATTTTTCCGATGGTAAACTGAGAACACCCGCATAGAACGGAATGAAACTTTTATCAGGAGTTGATAAGTGACTAACCATAGATGTGTTTCATTTCGATATTTCAATTACAATGTTTTTTATCTATTTAAGCCGTAATTATAACACTGATTTCAATTCGCTGAAAATTTGCTTTGGCCGTGATACATCGTTCCAGAACTTAACTTGCTTCAAAAACAAAAAACATGTGATTATTTTCCCACTTTTAAAATTGCCTTTGCTTAACTACTGGAAGTAAAGAAAAATATTAACATAAGGGGGTGCTCCCATTTTTCCTACATTCCCACAGAACATTTATGTACTGATAATCTTCCCTGCACCTACCCCTGAACAGGGCTCTTCCAATTAGGTGGTAAGTTCCTGTGTGGGAGTCTTTGTATGAAGCACTTGCCAAGAGAAGAACCCTCAATATTTAAACTGCCACCCATGGAACTCACTATCACTTATAAGATATGGAGAGCACTATCTATTTGAAGCCCCTATCCGCCTTCAGTGACTGCCGTGGATCTTCGGTTTAATCGGAATTCGAGTTGACTACCTTCCGATAATGAGAATAATATCCTAATTAACCAGGTTACCACAGCAAACATTTCCACAAAAACAAAAGGATTGTTTTCCTAGCTGCAACGAATGCGTTTTCGGTTTCCTCAAAACGTCGTTGATCGGAAGTGTTTTAAAGCGGTGTTTAAAGGAGTCCTGATTTCAGTATTTAACATTTTCGCGTAACGAAAGTAAATTTTCACGTTTTTATAGTTTATATATGGTGAGACTTCATTTCTTGGTAAGAAGCTGTGAATTGAACACAGCTGAATATATACTCTCAAATCATAATTTTTTCTCCAAAGTTTTATACACATTTTCTACAGAAAGCTACGGACTGCGAAGCAGTCGAGTGTACGCACAGGTTGTGTGAAAAACGTTTAAATATTGTGAAATGAGTTTTAAACGAAACATTGTTTAAATTCTTCGGAAAATATTAAGATCATCATTATTTTTTTCTTCAAAAACATGATTTAAATAAAAGTTCCGATTTCATCGGTTTTGAAGTTTGAAGAAAAATATTAGAGATACTAAAACTTTGGCTGGAAAACAAATTGTAACTCTGAGCAATCATTTTCTATCTTGAAAATAAAAATTATTTGTATTTTTTTTTAATTCAGCAGATTATTTGTATGCAGACAATGGATTATTTTATCTTTACTATATATTAACAACAGGTTCTAAATAATTATTGAAACAGGAGACGCTATTTTTCCATTTAGAATTTTAAAATACCTATGTAATTTACTGATTAAAAACTTTTTATGCGTTACTGATTAAAAACTCACCGCTGGATCGGAATAAAAGTAGCAATATTTTTAACTTTAAAAAACACCTTGTTTAAAATGTTTCGTGTATGATGAAGTTTTCATCAGAATATTTTTAAATGAGTCAGGATAAACTATTCATTTTTTTATTCTCTTTACTGGTAAAAAATCCTAATATTATTACAGAATTTCTTATTAATTTTTTGTTTTCCTTCTTTAAATATCTCTACGTTTTTTCTTTTTTCTTTTTCAATTGTTCAAGCATAACTCACTTACTTCCTTTTTTTTAGTATTTAACACCTCCCCACTTGTGTAGTGGTCAGCGGCCTGACTGCGGATAGAGAGGTGCTGGGTACGATTCCCGGTTCGGGCATGGATGTACTTTCTCTCTTTTTCTATCCTGTCTTTGTACTTTCCTTGTATGAATTGGTTGTGAATGGTTGCCTACCCTATGAACGGGTACCTATGGCATGTGTGTACTGAGGAAGTCGGACTCATCACCTGAAATATGGTTCAGTTGGAAAAGTGGAACAGCGCACCCTATAATGCCAGCCTAGTTGGCACACGACAACAACAACATCAGCATTTAAGATACAGTTAATAATCATACAGTTTGAAGTCATTGAATAAAAAATAGTTGATAACAGAAAATTTACAGAAACAATTTGTGGGTAAAAGTATTTCTATTCTGTATGATAAGCTCTGCATTGTGTTCTAAAAAAGGCAAAACCGAATATTTCAAGATGTCATTACCTAAGAATTTATAATTTCCAGTTCCTATAAAAATCTGAGTTCCGTTTTTGTGATATTCTAAACACAGAAAATTTATTCAGATTAATATAAAATGCTTAATGGGATTTTGGTTTATAAAATTAAAATTCTCTTTTATCCGAAAGAAAATTAATGTTATAAATCTTTCAAAAGCAATCTAACTAGTAAATTAATGTTATATTGATACTATTTATGACAGTTGAGAGATTATAATATATATATATATATAAATTTGTTCACATAAAAACAAACAAGAGAATAGAGTAATTCACAATTTTTCCTCTTCTATTTGTGAGATTTTTAAATATTTAAAAATATTTGTGTTATTTTTTTATTTTGCTTGTTTATAATTACAGTTTCTAAATTAATTTAAGTGTTATGATCATTAAATGAAGCATATTTTGTAGATAAAGATATCAATATTTTGTTTCTTTAATGGATATTTCAGATTTGGCACTTTTCTTTCTAAAAATATCAATCAATAAGATTCTGCAGATTTCATTTGATTTATTAACGTTGGAATTGTCCGTTCATTTATGAAGAGGCCAACGTAATAATGATTGTATTAATCAGGAACATTAAAAATTTGGAAAGGAATTTGTTTCGGAGGAAAAAGGTATTTTTTTCTTAGCAATATTAAACCAGAGAACAATTATGATATTTAAAGAGAGACTAAAATATTCTACATTTATCAAATATATTTTGCATAATATTTTAAATTATTATTTAATTCTATACTATATCGATATTTCTTTAACTCTCATGTTTTGAGAGTAACAAAATAAATATATGATGAAACATTTTAATATTGAATGCAATGCTTCACAAGTAATCACTTTGTCATAACTAGTTTCTATTAAACAATGTATTTATAAGTTAACACATAATTAAAACAACATCTTGTAAAGATTTTTCTGTAAGTTCATTTCTTATTGGATTCTTCATCTTTTCATTAAAATTGTATCATTGGTAAAGAAAACATTTGCATAAATTAATTAAAATTTTAAAATGCCTGCAATTAATTAAAAAAAAACAGATATTTATCTCTACTCATAATTCCACAAGATAAATATGGCGTGCGACATAATACTGAAATATTAATTCAATAAAGGAAATTAATTACATTTACGGATTACATTATTAGCTGGCAAAATTACTGATACCATCATATCAATACTTCTGAATAAGTCGAATATTTCTGCTGACACTACAGAAAATAATTATTCAAATCAAATTATTTGATTCGATGCATTATTTCGCTGGAGTACCAGATTCTAATTATCTGTAATCTGGCTAATAACTCCTTGTCATCTATTCAACCGAATCCTTTTGAATTAGGGTTACTATATTTCATCATTTTGGCAACATATGCATATTTCAGAAATGAAAATATCTGTTCGCTTATATTTTATGTAAATATTCCATATTCTTTCTTATTCAACAAAAGCAAGAAATAAGAAGTCTATTTTTAATTAAAGAAATTTTAAATCATATTTTTGTATGAAAGAATTCGTCTAAAGCCACTACATCACCGATGAGTAAAAAAGAAATATTGAATTCGAAATTGAAAAAATTGTTGAATGAGTGTCTGAAATCCCTTAATCAGGATGTATATTACTGAACGGATTCCTTCTTCAGCTTGAGGAGAAGAAAATAACTGTATTTACCCTGACCAAATGCTAATTGCAACCGTTGAACGCATTCATCTTGATTTAATCCTGCTTTGAAATCGTAGAAAATCATAGCGCGAAAATGTTCTCGCGTCAACTTTATTTTCTCATCTGTTTAAAATTTATTCCACGCTAAACAAGTTGAAGTAAGTCAGTAAAAAATCGTCTTCTGTATTAAAATACTTTGTACTTTAAAATTAAACCGTTATTTTTATTTTGTAAATTCTCGTCTGCGTGTATCTCAAAAATTTCAGAGTAACCCTCGTGTATATATATATATATATATATATATATATATATATATATATATATATATATATATATATATATATATATATATATATATATATATATATATATATATATATATATATATATATATATATATATGCAATGAAAAATTGATACAAATTTTGCAAATTTTACGATTAACATGACATGAAATGCTCTATATAAGCATTGCAGGCAAGGAAGATTCTATTATTTCTTAAGGGTAGTATGGGATTAGTTATTGCGTGAATTTTTCAAACAATTTTCAGGAAGTTTATCGAATATTGCATGATGATTTTAGCATGGCGTGCTGCAAGCAAAACTCATATTTCGGAATCAGGTTTTTTAAACTGTTAGGCTCTTATCTATTTTGCACTTAAAATTTTGGAGAATATTTAATAACTGCCCAACTTTAAATGTTATTGTTTACATATAAATGAGCTATTTTAATTAAAGTAACACAGAATATTTAAAATTAATTTATAAATATTAGCAATTCTTTTTAAGTAATCTCCTTAATGATTTACAAATTATTAACTCTGTTTTACAAATCGTATCATAAACAGTAAATATTTAAAAGTCACGAAAATATTTTCATTAGTGATTGTTTAACAAATATAATTTATTTTTCATTTATTTCTGAAGAAAATATTTGTGATTCTCATAAATTTCTATTAAATTGCCGATATTATTTATTTAAAAAACTACTGTTCTAATTTAGATAAATATTGACTTATGTAATTGTGTGAGTGTCTTATTCAATTTTAAAAATTTAATTGTATGCGCGATATATTTTGAATATTTTAAATTATTAATGTTACTCGAACTATTTAAAAATTTTTCAAAGGAAACAGTTTGCGTTTTAAAATTTATAAACTATCTTCAAATATCCCAGTTTCCTTAAAAATGAATAAAATATATTTGAAAAATACATTCAACTGAATTCCTGTATTATGAATTATTGTTTATAGTTTATAATCGAAAATAAAGCAATGCAAAACTAACATTTTCAAAAGAAGATAGAAATATTTGTTAATTGCATTTAAGGTCTACAGATATAAATAAATTTCAAGAAGCAATGATTGTTAAAGATCTTACTGCCTGGAAGAACATAAAAAAGGAGGCGAGGCGATGATTTATAAAAACAATTGTAAGCAGAAATAAAAAGCAATGTAACAACAATGCTGCACATTTTTAGTAAAATTAAGTTTTATTAATGCATAAAATCTTCACAACTGTTTATGGATTTTATTATTCATGCGAGCTGGGATGTTGATCAAGTGTTAAGTAAAACAAAGAAGCACGAAACACTTTCTGGCCTCAAAATTTTAGATTAATTTTTATTCATGCCGAGTAACAAAAATTTAAGTTAATAATAGATGATGCAAAAATATTTCATAAAAATTAGTCTTCATATAATATTTTCTTGGGTAATTCTTTTAATTATTCTTTATATATTCTCCATACTATATTTGATTTATAATAATCACAAAAGATTAAATTTTATGATAATACTTAGCTTATAGTTATATTACTTTATTTTGATAGGGCATAAACATTCTTGGATATTTTTTATTTCATTGATATAACAAAACTTCATTTATTCTTGTGGAAAACAACATAATTTGATTATTTAATTTTGAGGGAGTTATAAAAATTTATATTAGTTATAGATGATGAAAAATATACCATAGCCATTACATCCTTCTTACTAAATTTGTTAAGTAAATTATGTTTGAAATATTGTTTATATTTTATATTATTTTTATTTTATTATAACCATAAATGTTTATTATGATGACATTTTGCTTATAATAATATATTAATTTTTGAAATAATAATTATTCACAATGATGATGTGTTAAATATTTCACTGTTTTTGAAAGCTTAAGATCAAGATTTACAAACCAACATTTGGTATGCTTTTACGCGATTTTAATGATTAATGGACGTAAGCAGTTATAATACCATTTTAAAATATTCAACAAATGTGTGTTTCATTTAAGATTTCATCATCTTCAAATTTGTTTAACACTGCGTTGTTGGCTCCAACATTCTTCTCCATACTCAATCTAGAATTGGGCTCTATCTATTAAAAGGAAGTTGCTAGGTGGGAGTCTTCTTCATTTAGAAGCTGGGACCAAGAAGAAGATATAAGCCTCCCAATACTTGGCTTGACACTTCCAGAGATATAAATTACCTTAGAAGACATTGCGGTCATGTTCTAATTAATGTGTCCCAGCCGCCATTAGTGAACACGATTGATCTTCGATTAAGTAGGGATTTTAACCCACACACACACTTTATTCTGATATAAAAAACAACGCCCTAAATAACCAGTCCGTCTCGATCTTCTAGACACTGAGTATGGGATAACCTTCCAGATGAAATCTTAAGAGACATTTGGACATTCACACCTTACTGAATTCTGAGAGGAGTTATTCAGTATTACAATGGAGAAAACCATGAAACACTCAAGCACTAATCAAGAAATAAGTATCTAACATTAAGTAAATGTGATTTAATCAAATTTGGGATCTACCAATAAGAAGAACACGTTCCTATTACTAAACTATTTTATTCGAATTGGCTTATAAGAAAAAAATAAAATTTGTTTGATAAAACAAATAAAAAATAAGACAAAATATTATCAAAAAACAAAAAATTCGCAAAGAATATTATGTTGATGAAAAGAAAAACAGCGCAATACATTTGAATTAAATATTAATTATTAAAAAATTTATAAGCAATTGTAATGGGTGATAATTATAATATTTTTAGTTCGTTTCATTGCTTTTAAATAGGTAGAATCCACCTATTTAGGCCTTGTTGGTTCGGAAGATCCGCCTTATTTATTAAATACAACTGGTACACCTTAAGGAGGATATGGTCGCAATGTCCTTCAAGATAAATGATACCTCTAGGTCAAGTATTTGGTATTTTTGCTGGTCACAAAGGCTTTGACGTGACAACTTCCACTTAACAGGTAGATCTCAACTCAGGGCTAGGTACAGGGAGGCATATTTAGTGCTCAAATTTAAGTAGGTAAAGTGTAAATGTAAAAGGAATTATTTAATACCCTTGTACATTCAAATACATATAAAATAGTTGGATTGAAAAGTATTTTCGTAAAAATAAATGTGTTAACAATTTTGTTAAAGATCAAATGAAGAAAGAGTATAAATTTCAATTGATCCTAACTTCACAAATTTGATGAAAATAATTCAACATTGTTTTCGATTTAAAGAAGTTCATCGATATAAAATCTCTAAATGTTTCTAAACTTTTATTTTTAAAAATGTTTTCCTTTTATTCAGAAGTATTTTTGATTTCTTTTTCGTCATTTATAAATAATGAATTGTTTTGTTAACTAGAGAAATAAATAAAGTACATTTCAATATTTTTGGAAGAATAATATTTAAAGTTATATGAATATATCAATATTCATAGTATCCAAGTGTGAGAGGATAAGCTTTTATATCTAAATTTTTAAATATAAGCACGAAATCATAAATTTAACTGAAACCGCATAGTTATGGCACAAAGGAAGCATTTGGATGATGTTTCACGTGGTATAATTTTCGGCAATCTGGAATGTGGACGTACCCAGCTGAAAGTATCCGAAGAACTTAGAATCGTCCAGAGTGTCATCTCCAGGCTTTGACAACGGTTCCAACATGATGGTAATGTGAGTAGACGTTACAGTTAGATTAGAGATCGCTCCCGAGTTACAACGCTGAATGAGGACCGGTATTTGGTAGTTACTGCCAAAAGAAACAGACGGAGCACAGCATCAGACCTGTCTCGTCTGTTCTCTTCAGCTACCGGTATGACAGTTTCAAGGCAGAGCGTGTACAGACCCTTAGGACACATTGATGTATATACTCGTAGGCCTGTCAAAAGTGTTCTACTTACCGCAACTCACTGCCGCCTGCGGTTAGCCTGGAGTAGTGAGCATGCATTGTGGACACCGCAACAGTGGTCTTGTGCGATGTCTTCCGACGAATCCAGGTTTAGCTTTCAGTCTGATTCTCACCGGAATTTCATATGGAGAAGGCCAGGTACCCGTTACCACCAAGAAAACACCTTTGTTACGATGGTTACACAACGTTACGATGGTGCAGGACTGCTCGTTTAAGGAGGAATTATTCTGGGTTCCAGAACTAACCTGCATGTTCAGAATGTAACCATGACAAGTCACATCGTTCGAGATGTCATTCTGAAACAACATGTACGTTTGTTTTGGGATGCCATGCGTGCAGAATTTCTGTTTATGGATGACAACGCCAGTCCTCACCGTGCAAACATTGTAGACGAATGCCTTCAATCGGAGGATATCACCCGTATGGACTGGTCACCATACTCACGGACTTAAATCCAACAAAGCATATGTGGGACATGCTTGGCCGACGAGTTGCAGCCCGTCAACCCAATCCCACATGTCTACCGGAACTTCGGAGAACATTGTTTGATGTGAGTGGTGTAGTATTCCCCAAGATCAGATCGATAATTAGATACTCAGCATTTATAGGCGTTGTATGGCCTGTATTGTATCGTCTGGGGGGCTTACTATGTATTAACAATCATATCAACCATGTTATATTGGTTTTTTTTAAAAATAGATTCTTTTTTTTAAATTTCCTCCTGGGAGTAAAAATTGCATTTTTTATTAATGATGTCAAACATATAGCATCTTTTTTGGTCTTTACCTTTTGTTTTATAAATAGACTTTACAAATAAGTCACAAATTTGTTTTGTTTCTGTCTCTTTCTTTGCCTATCCTTAATTTATTGTCACGAGTGTATTTTCGTAGAGAATTTAGTTTCGTAATTTAGTTTATTTGAGAAATTTAGTTCAAAGTGTTTTGGAATTTCATTGTCGATCAGTATATACATTGTTTTAATCTCTCTTCTTTCTGGAGGAATTAAAAATATTGTAAGTGCTTCGATGCGTTCATTGAAGCAAGAGCATAATGATTCGATCAAATATTTATTTTGACACATTTGTACCCAAACCAGCATTATTTTCTGATTACTTCGCTTTTTTTATTCTCCTTATTTTTATCGATTAACTTTCAGTTAACCCCAACTGTGACTGCTTTCTTTATTTTACCATCATTCTTCATTTCTGTAAGTATGATGGATGCGGCTGCACTAAGAAGCCGAAAATAACTAATGCTGCTTCCTAATCTGCAGCAAATCCCCTTTCATTTGCACGACGTATTTCTAAAGTTGAAGAAGTAGCTATCCTCTTTTGAACAAAGTATCTTATTGTGTGTATACAAGAATAAAAGCTTAAATTTAAATGTTTCTCTTCTGAAATGTGTGTGTGAGTTCCCAACTCAAATCTTGTCGCCTTTCACATCACTATATCGCCTTCAGGATAGTTACATAGAAATATCCTAAATCCTTAAACTTTCTAAGGACATATGGTCCAAGATGATGCTGCGAATATCTTGACATATTCAACACTATAATACACTCTTTATTCTGAAGAGTATAGTTTCTTCTTTTCATATGTTGGAAAGAAAACATTAAACCATTGCATTTTTCACCACTTGCATCCGACCACTTTATGATCTGAATATATTATTATCTCGAATAATGTATTGTAAAATGTTTCCATAAAATTCCAAATTGGTTTAAACTCACTGTTTATCAATCTGCATGAGCTATTTAATCATTGGTCAGTTATTTTTATTGATCTATATTGTACTATTTGTAATATTCTGTAACGCAATATTTTAAGACTTTATATTACAAACATTTTCCTGTCACTCTTAATTTATAACACTATGCTATTATAAAATTATAGCATGTATATTGTTTTCAGTTTTATAATACGGAGACTTATAAGAGTAATTATCCTTTTAAATAATAAGAAACGTGTCGATCTTCATTCTAATTCTTCAGAGTATATAGAGTTATGCATTACATAATTTTATTTCCATGTAATGCAATAAAATAATTGTTCCGGATTATGCATATAATTATTTCTGTTACATGCATAGTTTTCAGTTTTGAAATCCGGAGACTTATAAGAGTAATTATCATTTTAAATAATAAGAAACATGTCCGATCTCCATTATGCATTATTAATTTTATTTCGGCTTATATTTTTTAGAGGAACTGTAACCACAGTCTTCTGAATGTGCTCATTTGTTTGCAAAATATAATTTTAAATTATTTTTAAGGAACTAGTTTATTTTTATCACTGCAGTTTAAAAGATTAAGGAACATATGCGCAAAAGTTTGTTAGAAACAGAAGAAATGTTGAAATGCATAACATGTCATCATTAACTTCTATTTCAACTTTTAAATGAATTGCAAAATATTACAAGCATATAATAAATTACACGTGATTCAAAACTCGCATGAATTTTCGTAATTTGTGAAAGCCACTTATTGCTTAATTTTCCAATTTCCTTTAAGGTGGACTAAGCACTTTCTGTAAGTACAGTTTGAAAGAAAATGAACATTTGCGCTGAATTTTGATAGAATGGAAAGAAGGACATAGAGTTACCATAACATATCTCTCGTTTTACCGGTTTTACTTATTTATTTTTGGCTAGTACCTTTTTTAAACGAAATTAATCATTCGATAGCAAGAAACACGTGTTTCAAAGTTTACTTGAGTCTGTCCCATATTCAAGTTGTTGTCGTGTGACAAGTGCAAAAAGAAAAAGTAAAAAGAAAAGTCATATGGGTTCAAAGGCATGGAGCACTGCCTTGGCCACATCTTCAGCTTTTTACGTATAGAGGGTGTCATGGCAGCAGTTGGGGTCGATGCTGAAGAGGTGCACTTGTCATAAAAGAGTTTGCCATTGCCTGAGGTGGTTGGACTTCTGCTTGTTGGTCTGCGCGGAAGGTATTTTATTTCCCTTCTACCACCCACTGGAAAACCAGTGGAGGCGTTCCTCTATCCGCCACCTTGGGGATGCGCTCTCTAAGGGTTACAGGCTCCCTCGAGAGTATTCAAGTTGTACATAACACTTATGCTGGAATCAGTAACTTTTTATAATAACATTACTCATTTTATGTTTATTAGAACACGTTTGGAAAATCGAATATTTAATGGTATGTAAAATTGTATATTTTTCATATAGAGATATTTAAAAAATAAATAATAATTCACAAATTGTGTAAATAAATTATTATATGCTATTATCATGATATATTTTTGACAGTTATTATACTTATCAATATAATTAATTATGAACTTTTGCGCATACTGCAGGAAATGTTATTAAATTCAAAAAAAGTGGTATTATCCAAAAATATTTTAAACATTTTATTATATCATGCAAAATATTCAAAGATTTTATTTTATTCTGTGAACAAAAAAACCTTCCCACGTAAAATATTGCACATCCATTTAAAATAAACTTTATAAGCATATTCAGACTATGAATTTTGCAATCACAATTTTTCGGAAATGTTCACTTCCTTAGATGAAGAAATGAAGATTCAAATTTATATTTTGTTATTTTTTGTAGTCTGGAGAAAGAAGCTGCAACAAAAAACGGAAAGCAAGAAGCTGAAAGATCAAATTTTACATTTTCACTTCAAATTCAATATATTTTTTTCAATTTAAAATACATAAATTCAAATATTTTATGCCTGATTTCACAAATATGAATGAATAAAAAGCAGAAAACCTTTTGAAGTTTCTGCATTATTTGAGCATATATTTGTGTCACTTTCTTAGGTACTACATGAAAATATTTATGTAAATTCATTTATAAAAAGAAAAATATTTCAAAAAATTTATTTTAGTTCCTTCGAAATGAGTTGATATTTATTTCTTTTATGATTGCGGTAAATAAAGTTTGATGCGTTTATTCCATCAGAACAAAAGTATTTTAGAAATAGCTGTTTCTAAAATACTTTCAATTTTTTGTTTCTAAAATACTTTTAATTTAAATTTCTTTTGATTAAATTTAAATCAAAAAGAGTTACTATTTTTTTAAAAAAAATTACAAATTCTTTTGATTTAAGTCTAATTTTATTTTTGAAGAAAAAATACTGCAAATCATAGGATGAAAATAATCAAACATGATGGCAAGAATTTTGCTTACAGGAACTATTAAATTTAAGGAAGACTCTAACGATATCCCCGAGGTAGCAGCTGCGTGAGTAATGTGTTTTGGACTTGTATTTAATAGTTCGTGAACTCGATTCCCGCTTCAAGTGTGGATATTTGTAGTGATCTGCGCTCCAACTGCAACTAAGTTCCTATGAAGTAAATGAGAAAGTTCTTGTCATTGTCGCGTTTCCATTCAATAAAGTGAGAATAAGTGTGCAAATTAGTGTATGACATGCTTGATATACCACTAAATCAAGAGTAGGAATATCGGTTGTTATAAAAGCGAGTTTATCGATCACATTCATCAATTGCAACTAGTACAGAGGCGAAGAGAAACAGAAGAATCAAGTTCGGTGCTGTTTGCTTTACGACATCAAAGTGGGCTTATCAGCTGCTGCACCAAGTCTCCGAATATGTCAAGTATTTGGGTATAGTGCTGTAAAGGAAGGTACGGTAAGGTATTGGTTTCACAAATTCAGGTCAGGTCCCTCTGTTTTGAAGCTGTTGTCAAGTGGTTCATTATGAGCTGCTACTAACGGGTCAAATGGTCACTGCGGACCTGGACTCATAGCAAATAGAACATGTGCAACAGGTATTGCAATAGAAGGAGACAACACTGATTAATCGCTAGGGTATACTGTTCTTGGCCGATAACCCAAGTTCACAAATCGTGCGAGTGGCCAGGAATAACATACAGTGACTTGGTTGGGAGACTTTGTGCCATCTTCCTTATTTACCTGACCTTGCACCGTTATATAACTACCTCTACTTTGCTCTTGACAATCATCTTCGTAGAAAATTCTTCAGCAATCAGGCAGACTTGCACCATGCCCTCACGGATTTCTTTGCGTCCAAAACCTCCGAGTTTTACCGCAAGGGGATTGCACAACTGGAGAGTCACATTGGCAAGAGGTGTTGGATGCCGATGGTGATTACTTCGATGATTATGAATAGGCTACAATTTCTGTAGGTCATGTTTCTTTGGGTCATTAAGAACGGCAAGAACTTTTTTGTTTACCCTGTATTTTAATTAACCACGTACAATCAAAAGAATAAAGCCCTGATTTCACTTACTCAGGGTTTATGAGTTAGTGTAAGCACAAAGTGAGAATCTTTGTAATTGAGAAGCATGGATCAAACAGCAGATCCATGCCACTCATTAAGGTATCATTTCACTTGGAGGACATTGCGACCACGACCTATTTAACATTTCCCAGCTGCATTTGGTGAACATGATGGATCTTCCATAAAGCTGGAATTTGAACTGAATATCTTCCGATAATGAGAATAATGCCTTAACCAAACAGGCCACCGCGGCCCAATCATGAGCTGTATAAGCTCATGATAGAGTAACATGAAGAATGAACATGAAGAGTAATACGAAGTTACATGCCCTCCTACGCACATATTCCTTTCTAATCTCTGCCTAGATATAAGAGAATAAGGAATAAGAAAGCGGGTAAAATCATTCTTACATTTGTAAACTCCTTCGTCATAAAAATAGGTAAGGATTGAAGGCACAATACAGTAGCAAATAAATACAAGAAAAAATATACCAATACAAAAAGAAACGGAAAGAAACAGAGATAAAAATGTAATAAAAGTAAATTGTACTTTTAATATGTAAAATAGAACTTTAGAGACTTTATATTTCTACGCATAATAGCAAGTTTATAAGACAACAAAAAAAATTCGAAACAGAGGTATGTATATATATGACTATCCGTTTTTGAACTGTCTTTATCTAAGTGATAAATTTGTTAAAAATTAAAATATATAGAGAGTGATTTTATATTTAAGTAGTTATAAAATAAATGTCTCGGTTGAATTCTTAAAAACATTCATTACAAAGATAAGGTTAAATAGATGAATAAAAAAGATTGAAAAGTTTTTATTTATTATATTTCTTAGAAAATTGAAAATTGCGATGAATTTACACTTCTGTTAAAATGTAAAAATAAAGCAACAGATTAAATATTTATTTTATAACTAAATGAGTTTATTATCTGAAATATATTGTTTATGCAATAAAAGCAATCTTTATTGAACTGGTTTTGAAAATAGATGTCAAATGCTTTGGGAATGTAAAAATTTTCACTGGTAAACATTTAAGCGCAAAACTTATTCATTCCAAGCATAATTTAACCAAGATCGTGCCTAGTTGCGAATGTAATATTGCGGGAGAAGATATAATATTTGAAGATCATGTCTTGCCGAGAAAAAAAAAATTGCATCCATTTAGAATTTATGAATCTTGAAATTGGAATCTATGTAGAACGAAGGTGGAATCGATGCGGTGGTGCGAAGACATAATAAATTTCTCCGTAGGATAGTCTCTAATCCAGATTGTATAATTTTAAATGAATCTATTTTTTCTTTAAAGAAATCTGCTTAACATTGGACTCGATCGCAATAGTTTCGTTTGCCTTTCTACACTCACGTTTTGATTGATTTGACTGTGATTTACTATTTAATATGGTATAAAATAATCTATGTGTCAGAGATGGGAATCAAACCCGCAAGCTACTGAGCTGAAGGCCTCAAAGAGAGTTCTAAATTTGGCTGGATTAATCGTGATAATGATCGATTTAGCATCATCTTAGTTTAACTTAAAAAAAATGACAACATATTCCCGAATTTCTGACAGAGGTGTTGATAGGGGAGATTTAGTAAGAATTTTGATGATATTTCGGTTAGGTGATTCTTGTATGATGTAGTTAATAACTCTTCAATTAAAAGTTTATAAACAATTGTATATTGTGTCCATTTAACTAAAATCTAGGAAGGCGATGTAAAATAAAATAAATTAAAAAAAGCAAACTCATAGGAAGGAAATTGATTTTAAATAGTCCATTTAATTTTTTTCCCAACGGCGGTCATTTGGGGTCGACCCTGTGCCACAGCAAGGCACAAGAAACTGCTACTCATTTGTCGCTACCCAGCGGGCACCTGTGAACCAAGTCACGGAGGCGAGTAGCGTTACCCGCGCCATACCACCACAAACCCGTTTATAGGGTCGAGCCACATTCATACTTCATCACAGAAGAAAGGACAGAGAAAAAAGAGAAAGAAAGTAACACCCATCCTCGAACCGTGATTCGAACCCCAGACCTAACAGCTCAGGAGTCAGGAACGCTAACCACTCAGCCATCGGTCAGCAGTCTATTTAATGTGTAAAATATTATTAACTATAAAATAGTTCAGAAAGATAATATCAATAAAGCAAATGTAAATGATTGGAGTGGATCATTCAAAATGTCTTACACGAAAAAATTGATGTCTGAAACTATATACCAATGACGAACGATTTCGAATCAGGTGATATGCGTTTGAATATGATGTCATTTTTGATGACGATTTCTGATAATAAGAACATTCAAGGAGTTAAAGATTTTAGCCACTCATGGAGTAATAGGTTAACTACTAAGAACGTTTCAATGTTTGGCCTTACAATTACAGGGAACGGGATTAATGACACTTTATATAGAAAGACACCTAGTGGTTGTGTTATTGTTGTTCTAAAAGTTGGTGTGTTTTCGCTATTTAAGGTGTTTCGCTGTGATAGACCAAGAAGAGGACACCCTCCCCCTCAGACATGGCCTGCTACCCCAATTAGTATTATTTCACTTGTAGGATATTGTGATTACGATTTATTTTATATGCTCAAGCTGTCATTTTTGAACACAATGGATATTCGGTTGGGTCGGGTATTAAACCTGCTACCTTCTGGAAAAAGAGAACGCTGCCTTTTCCTACCAGACTATCATTGTTTCTTTCTATAATATGAGGAAAATAGACAAAAAACTAAAAATTGTGAAAAATTGCAAATTATCGGTAAATAAATAAAAAGTACAAAGCTTTTATTTAAATGTACGGATGCAAAAAGTATGCGATTTATATGAATAAATGTTAGAAATGCGTGATTATTAATACGGTATATTTTATAATGCATTTAAAATATATAACCATGAATTATATTATATGTTTCATCCAAATACAAATTTTTTTCACTTTTTCTATTTTAGTAAATTAATTAATATTCCACAAAACCAATCCATACTGAAGATTTTAGTAGTGAAGCTACCAAACACTGTGTTATTGCTATTTGGTTAAAAATTCATAAATATCATCTAGACTTCAAGACGTAAATCATTTCTAGTTTTTTAAGCAAATTTAATTCCATTCTAAATAATTTAGCAAAAAATCTAACCTAATGCACAAGTAACAATATTGAGAATCTTAATTTCACATATGTAATATATTTTTTATATATAGAGTAGACGAAGACGTTTGGAGATGAATCAATCAATACGAATTGATGTCTCAAGTCAAGATGTTTGATTAACAGAAAAATTAATGAAAATCAATGAATTTGTCCTCACTTATTCAATCGTCATCACATAATGATGTTATGAAGAAAACCTCATAACTTCCTCCAAAACATTACAGAGTTAACTCATGACGTCATATTTTAATTAAGATGAGATAACTGTGAGAAATAGAAAACATTTCGTAATCATAAAACATTATAATTTCTCCTTTTGTGAAACATTAAGTAATTTATGTATTTTTATTGAACGATAAGATATGGTGTCCCCCAAATTATGGTATGAAATCACAGTACTGTAATCCAAATGAATTGGTTCTCAATTGAAAAGCTTCCACAAACATAATTAGTATGTTATAAAAATGTTAAAATTATTTTTAAATATTTTTTTCTTCTAGTCTTTTCTCTGAGATTCTGATTGAATTTAAGTGGTGCTTGAAGCAGGTGAAATGGTGTCTTATTATATATGCACTGCTTTAAAGTGTAATTTATTCCTTGTTTTTGGTAATTGTGAATGAATTAGCGATTAAAATTAGTCAACTCTAAGAAAGCTTCTTTAATGAGAACAAATGAATGTTCCAGGAGAACATGAAATGAGAAATTTGTTATTTTACATTAATGAATATTTCATGTAAATTTCACTTGCAACCATGGTTATAAATCACAATGATATTAAATGCAAGTAAATATTTTTCAGCAATTTATGTCTTTATTTATTCTTTGTTTATATATTAATTTGTTATTCTATATTAATGGATATTTAATTTGAATTTTATTTGTAACTGCATTTATAAATTCCAAATATTCTAAATAAAAGGAACTATTTTTTCCTAGTGTGAGTTGAAATGCTTCAAGCAAATCTAAAAAATGAATCAATTAAGAAAAATGGTTTATTTTTTAAGTGTGATGAATCGCTATGGTCATTGCATTTCGTGTTAAATTATACATTTTAACGTTTTCAAATTAAAAGATATAGAATTGAGAGTCATAATTAAAAGATATAGAATTGAGAAATAAAAGATTGAAAATAGATTTGGAAATAACTTATTTTATAATTATAAAATTTGTGATGAAATTTAAAATTCAAAATCATTAGACAAAAGTTATGATTAGTCCTATCAATTTATAATTTTTTGTATTTTCTTTTTTTAAAATTAAGTTACATTTTTTGTTATATTTTTCTTGTTTTTGTTTTTCCCAAAAAGGTGTGATTCTATTTTTTAAATCTTTTTTTAATTTTAAAAAGTTTCCTCTCTCTAAAGAAAGGAAAAATCTCCTAGTAATTATTTTTGGTTTGAAGAAACTTTAAATTTGCTGAAAATTTTTAAATTTTAAAGCAGGAGAAAACCAATCTTGAAAATTATTATTTTATTCAAGTTTGTAATCTAGCATGTCAATATAAATTATTTTATTACTTTTTGCTAGAATTGGTTCTATATTATAATGCAAGAAACAATAACAGACTTTTACTGCCTTTTAATTTGAAAAAATAAAAATTAGCAATAATTTCTTAATAATAATTAACAATACTTATTTTATGTATATATTCCATGAAATTAGAGTTTTATTGATTCTTACCAAGCATTTTAAATGTCTTGATTTTAAATTTATGAAATATTATCCATTACTGTATAAATTTTTTTATCCTAGAAAAAAATAAGTGCCTATATTTTACAGTGCCTGAATTTATTTCTACAAGCATTTTATTCAAATAGGGTTATGAATAAATGTTAATTTTTAAAAATAGAATGTAGAATATTTAATAATGTTAGAAAAACTCTAAAAAGAGGAGACAAAAGAATATATAAACAAAATATTTATTTTATCATACTTCTTTTCATAATTACATTTTCTTTCCCAACATATTAGCATTTCTAAAGAAACACTTTTTTTATTTAAATTTCCTCGAAAACAAATTTTAAGGAAGAACATACAACACAGACTATTCAAGCACAAAATGTCCGCTTATTGCCAGGTAATACGAGATTACCTAATAAAATTCTTTTGAAAACTTTTAATACTCCTTTAATAAACAAGGAGCACAAAGAAATAATTTTTCTTTACCTCCATTTCGTACACCTTAATTTCACTTCACCTTTTATGCTTTCTCCTTATTTTTTTCTGGAAACAAAAATTTCTGGTAAGAGGGTAGGCGATGTGGTGGTGCTACAAGAAGGGGTAATGCGTTTAAGAACGGTGAAACATGTTTATGGCATTTGTTTCCAATTTTAGAAGTCGGTTTCGTATTTTATCGCCGTCTTTCAATACCCCGGATGTTAAAATAAGAAAAATGTATTGCAAGAGAGTTGGCGAAATTTTTCATTTTTCCCTCGCCAAGTGATAAAGGATTCGGTGAGCAAATAAGTAGAGGTGCGAAAATTCTTAATGGTGGCTTAGATCATATTATGCATAGAGGATATTTTAGTTTCAAGTTGAAAAGTTAATGTGTGGAAATCTCTCCATGCATAGAAGACGAAATTATGTTGGAGAAGAAGAAGAAATTAGTTTTGCTTCTAAAACAAGAAAGCTGTTTTGCATCGAAAGTTACAGGACGTGAAATGAAACTCTCATTGCTGTAGCCAAGAAATAGCATAGAAGTCTTTTATTAGCGGTGAAGAATAGGAATGAGATATCAAATTGAATAAATATGAAAAATGAAAATTTATTCAGAAATGAAACTGATTTTTAATCATGAATTTAAAATGTTTAAAAAATATTTCCCAAAATAAAACTGTAAGTAGATTGTTATGCTAGTAGAAGCTTCATAAATATATTGTAAATTTGGTAATTTAATAGATAAAAATGTCAATTTTTTATTGAATAAAAATTTAATTTTCATATGAACACAAGTAACATAAGTGAAAAATGAATATACAAAATCATATTTTTATATTTATCTGTAAATATAAAACGTATCATTTAATCAACAAATGTATAAATCTGTGTAATAAATGTAACCCAGCATTTAAAATTAACAAATTATTTGTTAAGAATTCTAATTTCGAAGAAGCATAATTTTATCATAACAAAAATTGGGTAGATATAAGTTGTATGCTATCAGATTTTGTGATAACCAATAGCTATATAAGATCAGATTGAATGGCTAATCTCAATGTTAATTTACAAATGTCGTATATGATAGAAAATCTTAATTGGGAAAAATGCGTTTCTGTACATTGAAAAATATTCATATGTTATTTTATGAAAGGTATATCATTGTAATTGCAAGGAATGCATTTTTCAAACAGTTTACTTGTAGTTACATGCGACACAAGAATATTAGTTTTCTAATGAATTTGCATAAACATAATTTAAAAAAATCATTATTGATTGAATATTAATTTAGAAAATTAGTTTTTATACTTTAATTTTCATGAAATGCACTTTCAAATGCTTACCTTTGAAATTTAGCATCCAATACATTTTTAGTAAGCGAATTTGTAGATGGATACATTTATATGGTTTTTGTTACTTTCAATTTGAAATTGAGATAGACTGGTTAAGTAAAAGTGTCAGCTATTAATTACCAATGAATTTAATTGACATGAGAAAAATATTTGAATCTATAAATTCTTTTGTGCTTAAGTCTCTAAACCAGAAGCTTTTGCATTAGATGGTGGTTTTGTCTCATACATTTCACTGTAAATTATGAAACATTGTCTCCTGTTAGTCTGTCACCTTAGGCGAGTTTTACTTTAGAAACTTACTTCACCGGTAATTTTGAGTTAAAGAAAATTCTGACCTGTTACATGCACTCACATTTGAAATGATAAACTACAGGACTAAAGAGCTGAATGATAAACAGAACAGGACTAAAGAGCTGAATAGATAAACAGAACATGACTAAAGAGCTGAATAGATAGACAGAATAGGACTAAAAAGCTGAATAGATAAGCAGAACCGGACTAAAGAGCTGAATAAACAAACAGAACAGGACTAAAGAGCTGAATAGATAAACAGAACAGGTAAAGAGCTGAATAGTTAAACAGAACTGAAACAAAAAGCGGAACAGATAAACAGAACAGAAAAAAAGCGAAATAGATAAACAGAACAGAAAAAAAGCGGAACAGATAAACAGAACTGAAACAAAAAGCGGAACAGATAAACAGAACAGAAATAATGAGCTAAACAGATAAACAGAAAAGGAATAAAGAGCTGAACACATAAACAGAACAAAAGTAAAGAGTTGGACGAATGAACGGAGCTCGAACAAAGAACTGATATATACCCCCTCCGATGTACACCCTTTGATGGATGTGCATGTAAATATATTGAGAAATTTGAAAACATCGTCCCTAGAAAATTAACATTGCATTGTAGAAACGAGTGCGATGTTAATACCAAAATTACAAATCATGGCTTTTGTTTATTTCTATGGTCTCCACTGTAAAATGTTTAATAAAATGGAGCTCGTTCTCAATTATAATTGACGGTGACTAATGACAAATCTAATCTTCTTTAATCGCTGTCTGATGCTCACATAGAACATTGAGACTTAAGGAATCTAAAAATCGACGAATCAAAAAACAATGAGGCATACCTTACCAACATCTCGAATTTTATCTGCAGGGTTCAAGTGTAGGAAAATGCTTGAGAAATTGGTGCATTATTGTGTGTATTAGTTAGTAGTGCCAATTTTACAATATAATATATGTTGTCATATAATTTTTGACTTCAAGGATTACCAACTTTAAGCACTACAAATGGGTTGAAGCGATAGGTGACCCAGCAAGTGTAGTAGTATGGAATTAACAGATTGTCCACAAGACTTGGCCTGAATTCCCCAGAGGTATCATTTCATTTGGAGGACATTTCGACTACGACATATTTAGGTGTCCTAGCCGCTATTAGCAAGAACGACGGATCTTTGATTAGGTCGGAATTCAAACTCACGACCTTCCGATAACGAGAAGGAACGCCCTAACCAATCAGACCACCGTGACCTCTCATGTTATATTATAAAAACTCAGATTTTTGTAACACATAACGTTTTGCTTTCTAAATATTTTTTTGTGTTCGATACTTTCTCTTCATTATTTGAAATGCATCTCATATTTTCAAAGAAACTTTTAATAACCAGTGAGTATTATTGTGCATATCTTGTCTCGGTGGTAAGATTATCAGTATCTATTTTAATTGTTTCCATTAATATTTATATATAATTTGTGGATACCCCGTAAGGATAGCTAAAAACTGAAAGCTGAGACTTTTTAGTATTGTTTTTTATGTAAAACAGATTGTATTGACACCTGTCTTAACGATGGAATCCTGGAAAACTCCGTAGCAGGCAGCTAAAAAAATGTGCACACACACACACACACACACACACACACACACACACACACACACACACACACACACACACACACACACACACACACACACACACACACACACACACACACACACACACACACACACACACACACACACACACACACACACACACACACACACACACACACACACACACACACACACACACACACTAAAGAATTGCAATGCTCATCTTCCATTATTCGACACAATTTGAAATAATAATTAAAAATATTTGATAAATTTCTAAAACATTAATTAAAAATATTTTACTACACCTGAGCCAAAGAAATGTTTATTATGGACCATATGTGGCGTTTGGTATACTTAGAATATGTTTTTTAAATTAAAAATAGAATTATTTTTTAAACTTAATTGGACTTGCTTTGTCCGAACGAAAATGTGCCTCATGTGAACTCGTATCTTAAGATTGTAATTTAAATGTTAAGAGAAAAATATATTATAGCTCGTACGATTTGTTTTTAGCACTTATAAGACTCATTTTCACTTTCGTTTGATTGAATAGTGAATTTGATTTATTTTATCTTTAGAAACTAACTAAAACTTTTATACCATGTACAAAATGTACTTTGCAAATAAGGAACATTAAGAGTTGAAATATTAAAGAAAATACCAAAATTTTAGTTATTAAAGAAAAAAAGATAGTCATGACAGCAAAAACAACAACATACACATACGTCATGCACATACTTAAAAATCTGCTTCAATCTATTTTCTCTTTTAAAAGAAATTTGGAAAATGCTTAAATAAAATACACTCGTGTTCATAAATTAAGATAATGCAAATTCAGGCAAAAAGAGAGACTGTAGCAAAACAAATGTGACTTATTTGTAAAGTCTATTTTTCAAACAAAAGGTAAAGACCAAAAAAGATGCTATAGGTTTTACATCATCAATAAAAATTGCAATTTTTACTCCCAGGAGGAAATTAAAAAAATCTATTAAAAACCAATATAACATAGTTGATATGATGGTTAATACATAATAAGCCCCCCAGACGATACAATACAGGCCATACAACGCCTATAAATTCTGAGTATCAAATTATCGATCTGATCTTGGGAAATACACCACTCACCAAACAATGTTCTCGGAAGTTCCGGTACACATGTGGGATTGGGTTGACGGGCTGCAACTCGTCGGCCAAGCATGTCCCACACATGCTCTATTGGATTCAAGTCCGGTGAGTATGGTGACCAGTTCATACGGGTGATATCCTCCGACTGAAGACATTCGTCTACAATGCTTGCACGGTGAGAACTGGCGTTGTCATCCATAAACAGAAATTCTGCACGCATGGCACCTCGAAACAAACGTACATGTTGTTTCAGAATGACATTCCGAACGATGTGACTTGTCATGGTTACATTCTGAACATCCAGATTAGTTCTGGAACCCAGAATGATTCCTCCTTAAACGAGCAGTCCTGCACCATCGTAACGTTGTGTAACCATCGTAACAAAGGTGTTTTCTTGGTGGTAACGGGTACCTGGCCTTCTCCATATGGAATTCCGTTGAGAATCAGACTGAAAGCTAAACCTGGATTCGTCGGAAAACATCACACAAGACCACTGTTGCGGTGTCTGCAATGCATGCTCTCTACTCCAGGCTAACCGCAGGTGGCAGTGCGGTAAATAGAACACTTTTGACAGGGCTACGAGCATATAGACGAATGCTTACCTATGCTCTGCCGATTGGAAATACAGTAAAATTTTAGAAAAAGGAATCCAAAGTTTCATATTTAATAGCTTTGTAACTTTTGGGAGTATTAAAGGGCTCCCATTCATTAAGTTTGTTTTTATTTGTTCCACTATAGGTGAGACTATATTTTGTGGTAGAAAAAGAGTTTTCTACAAAGCTAAAAGCATTGTTAATCTTCCAAACATAATTTTTTTCAAAAGCGAAATTCACTGGCAAAACTTTGCTTATGGGTAACCCTTGATTTGTAGAGATTTATTTGGACACCAAGATAGGCACCAAAATGTGAATAACAACATGGCAACCGTAAAACTAAGTTAGTTAAAGTGCTGAAAATGCCATTATTACCAGAAGATAAATTTTATCGGAAATATTTATCGCCAAATTTTTTACCAAACCAAGGAGTGCCCAATTCTACACCGAATCCAATTCAATTTTCCACTGGACCTATATTCCGATATTTTTTCAATAAATATCTCAAAAGTTGCAAAAGTAAAATATCACAAATGTTGCACAATATTTACATTCATTATGTGATACGTAAAACAATTTCATGGGTAACTAACAACAATTTTACCGCAGAATTCACATAAATTGCATATCTAATACAAAATTCAATGTTAATGTATCATTTTATATATTTCAGATATATCGAAGTAGAAATTGATAAATAACAGAAACCTAATCTGCATAAATCCGTATTAAATAAATATAGCATAAAACAGTCAGTTGTAAATTGAATGTTTGGTTGCTCAAAGATTAATTTTTAATTGCATTATAATGATTATACTTTGTTAATGTTTATGAAGTGAATATTAGATCTTATAAACAAATTCAATTTTAGAAGTATTTAATTTATTATTTTAAAAAAGCTTAAATGATTACTCTAAATTCGTTTATAAAACTAAATAATTCAGCAAATTTGTAGGTTTATTAAAAACAAAAATCACGCAGTTAAATATATGCGATATAAAATCAAGATTGTATTTTCAAATTTAATCCTAAAAAAACTGCTTGTTTTAAAGAGATAAAGGTTGTTATTTTCTTATAAAAGGGAAGAACTATCCAGAGATTTATACTCTGAAGAAAAACCATAGTGGTTGATAGTTAATTTAATAATTGCACATTTAAAAACACAAGAAATATATGTTTTATGATGGGCTAAGAAACTGTTATTTAGCGAAAATAACTATTACTTTTAAAATTGAAGATAAAACTTTTTTGTTATTGAAAGAAATAACGATTTGTCCTCATCAGTCTGTTATAGCTAAATTTATTCAAACAAGTACCTCGTTAAAAACTTTTGTCTGTTTTATTTGTTTTACAATGAAATGTATCATTTACAATCTGTCATGCAATAATTGCCTATGAGGTACATGTAATTTGAAACCAAGATGAGTGAATTTCAAGCAATTTTCAAGCAATTTACAAGAAATATTTTTAATATTTACACAAAAATGTATTAAATATTATAAATATATTTGTTATTGTATACTCTAAATTTATAATAGAAAATATTAACTAACAAAATCTTTTTTTGCAAAAAAATTCAAATTGTTTTTTGACAGTAGAACATTTTAAAGTTATATCAAATATATTTTTATGTTTATAACGTTTAATTTTCCTGTTATTCATTAAGGTAGTAAAAAAATTTAAGTTATGAGTAGATATTAAAAACAAAATCGCCTCTCTCCCAATTAATGTTCTTTAAGAGAAACATTAATTATTTTTATAAATAACAATATTATTAAATTTTTTATGTTTTCATTTCATACAAAGCAGCAATTTTCATTAAGAACTAATGCTCTAATGGAATGAAGCGATGAAATATTTTGTGCCTAATTATTTTATTACATTTACGTTAATGTTTTAAATGAGTTAATTATACTAATAAATGGAGCAAAGCAATCACATTTAAAGCATTTCATTGAGTAGAAAAGAAATGCGGTATTTCAAAATACTGTTGATATATGGAAAGGATAATAATAATTTTTTAAAAATTTGTTTAGTTTAATAAATAATTCTTAACATTTGGCGAATACTTTTTCTGCGTATCTGATAATAGGAAAGTGCAAAATTTGCTTTATTTTACTAAAAGTGTCTGAAAAATTCATACAAAATTCACCAATAGCTATTCAGAAGGCTATGTAAATATTAGAAACATAAAATTAATTATTTCAGTGATTTTCGTGGCTCTATATTTGAATAAGAATTTTCGTTTTTATTTAATTACCTGAGTAAATCTGCAATCATTTCCATTCCATTATAATTTATTCTAAATTGATAATTAATTTTTACTTGTTTCCACAAGGATTAAGTGGGCTTTATACAACATATTTTAATTAAGAGTCTTTATTAATTAATCTTTATTTAATACATTTTAATTAAATATAGAAGCTTCAGAGTTGTTCAGACTTTGCAAACTGTTATTAATTTTGTAATATTAAAAATTATATTGTCTTCTAAGCTTCGTTAAAGAGTTTCAAGTTAGCCTTCCAAAGTTTAAAATCAATTGAAGTACATTAGCTTTCAAAAGTTAAGGAACAACATATTTATCGAAGCTCACCATAAGAAATGAATATTACAACAAAATACAATAAAAATTTATAGTTTATAAAAAGGATATAAACGAATCTCTGTTAATTTACACAAAAATACTACTTCTTTTTCACAATAGAAAGGAACAAGTATATATGAGATAGAGAAAAATATGCAAACAAAATATGATAAATACTAGAAAAATATCCTTTCGTAATTACGTGTGTAACTTTTATTCTTTTAACTTTTGTTACCAGATTAGTTGACAATAGTCAGTGGGATCCCACGATGTCTGAGAGAAGCCTTTACCAGATTCGTCAAAGTAACAGGTGTTCGAATGGAGGAAAATAGATATGTCACAGGATGATGCTATTAGGCCCCTTAATATGTCTCACATTTGTGGTCCACAGTCTCTGGAATCAATATCAAACCGAAATTTCTGTGTCCAGAGATCCTGTTCTGCTTCCAGACGCAGAAGCTCCGGTAAGTCCTATAGCTTTGACAACAGGAGCTACAATATCTGAAGAAGACCATTTTATTGCTCTTTCAGAAAAAGGAGAAGATGAATTTCTGTGTCGTAACTCGTTGCAGAACATTCTCTACTACTAAGGAGAATAATATCGACTAGTACTGTGCGAAAGCGCCTTCACCATGCAAGTCTCTATGCAAAGTGACCAGTTGTGTGTCTCCTCCTCATTGGACGACAGAGAAGGACCACCTTGTGCAAGATACTACATTTCTTGGACCAGACACCGATGGGTCTCTGTATTCTTTTAGACCAGGTACCCTCCCTGACTGGGTTCCTGGAGCTCCGTGGGTTGGGGACATGTCCATGTTAATATGTGATGTCCAAAGTCCTTCCGCTGGTGTGGATGTAGAGTGGAGGGTGTCAGCTCAGACGTGACATCTTCAAATGACCGTGGTTCAAAATTACGAGGCACTAGTTTATGGGCCAGTATTCCAAACCCGTTAACCAAAAGTCCGGGGTGTGTGCAGTCCGGGGATCACCTGCATCGCTATGTATGTATGTAGTCTTTTACAGACGAGTCTAGATTCACACGAGAGAGTGATTCAGGATATGTGCTGATCTTTAGGAAACTAAGTTCCAGATAACCTCAATCCAACAGTAGAGAAAAATACCATTTATATGGTAGTGAAATAATGATTCGAGTAAGGTTTTCACTCAGTGGTCACACTGAACTGCATATGATCCAGGGAGGAACTGTAGTTCGAGATACCTGGATGAGATCCTTGATCCAAATAGTTGCCCATATGCAATGTAAATGGCATTTATTTCATTCTGATGGATGGTAACTGAAAACCTCATCAAGCTGTAATTATTAAAGAATATCTTTTTAGAATCTTGGTTTGAAGCACATGGAAGAGTCTCCAGACCTGTATCCCATAAGCATTTTCGGGACTATCTTTGTAGATAGATTGCTGATTTAAGCCCTCCTTCAAGGTTTTTAAGCGGGCTGAAAAAATATTTTACTTCGAGCTTAGTCTTCGCTTTCTATTTTAGTAACCAACAGCTTGGAAATTCGATGCTGCAAATGAATTCAAGCTAGGGGTGGCCCTATCCCCCATTAAACTATTTTTTTTACGTTTCTATGACATTTTTAGACATAAAAGGATTATTCTTTTTTACAAAAATATTATTAAGCACTTCATTTTATATAATTGTTAAGCAGTCCATGCTCAATCAAAGACGCTTTAGAATATAAAATTTATTTTTACTAAATCCTATGTATTAGGATTAGTTCTTGAAAATGCTAACAAAATAAAAAAAAATATCTTAACTCAGTAAATTTCGAATGATATTTTGTTACGTTCCCCATACAAAATATTTGTTTTTAAACATATTTCTATAATCCAGAGCTTCAAGAATACCCATCATTCATGTAAAATTTATCAAATTTACACGAGTCTATTTACTCGAGTTTAACTTACACTAGAAATTTCGAAAATCACCTCTTGATATATATTTTATAAATGCAAAAAAATTACTTGTAGTTGAAATAAATTCCTCAGTGTTTTTTCTGACATAGACAAGGTAAATTAAGAGAGAAAAATTTTTTTTTCATTTTTTAAAAGATTTTAATAAGATTTCGTGTTTGTTTAAACTCTACTGAGCTCACGAGCTACATGTTGGACACCCATGATCTAATGCAAGAGTTGGCAGTGATTGATAAGGATAATGAGATACTTTTCATTTTTTTAATGAGTAACCACCTTCAATGAGGAATGCCGCGGTGGCCTGGTTGATTTAGACACCACTCTCATTATGTGAAGGTGGTGAGTTCGAATCAAGGCTTAGCCGGAAATCCATCGTGTTTGTTAAAGAAGGCTGGCATACGTTAAATATGTCGTGGTTGCAGAAAAGCATGCTAGTGCAACAACAAACTTCAATGAAGATCACAGTTAAGCAAGTATATTTTTCGATATGGGAATAAAAAAATAAGCACAGGTGATAATTCCGATGTGTCTTGGCTGTCAATGATGTTCTCCTCATCGTCAAGCCCTCATTTAAAGTATTTTGGGTCCAATTTGTTTACAATCATTTAATACATTGCATTACCATTTGAGGTGAACAATGAGTTCTTTTAATATTCTTCAAGTATTCAAGATTTATATTTAAGTAGAAATCAGAAGCTTATTAAATGTACCTTT
Organism: Latrodectus hesperus; assembly: GCA_037975125.1. Classification (NCBI taxonomy): domain Eukaryota; kingdom Metazoa; phylum Arthropoda; class Arachnida; order Araneae; family Theridiidae; genus Latrodectus; species Latrodectus hesperus. The sequence goes on along the minus strand of CM075862.1, from coordinate 48,721,040 downwards.
AGAGATGTTACAGTCATAAATAAAGTAGAAGCTCCTTCAGCTCAATTATTTATTTCAATTGATGTGAGTTGAAACTATATAAAATAATTTTTGTCGGTATTTAAATCAATCTAATATTCTTTCCAATTTTCACTTCTAAATAAACTGGAAGCTGTAAATTTCCATTGATAATGTTTAATTAAAATTGATTAAAAGAAGCCGAGAGAGATAAATACAAAACAAAAAATAAAATAATAGAAGGAAAGAAAAAAAATTATGAATTTAAGTCTACGGCAGGTCAACCAAAAGAAGATGAATGCTTTTAATTTTAAAGCAACAGCGAAAAAAAAATTTCTTCATTTTTTTCTAGGTATTAAGGATAATATTTTCTCCGTTGAGACATTTTTCTTTTACCCCAGTGTCGCAGTGAAAGTCTGATAAATATACGGCGTGAGATGTGATCCTGAAGATGGATATTCTGGAACATGTGTTTCCTTTTTTTCCAGTTAATGTGAAAATACGTTGGAGCTTCTTAGATAATTGGACATTTCTAGAAATAGCGGAAATAAAATGAAAATGATTCTAGAATAATCACATTATTTATAGACTTGAGTATATAGTATTCTTCTTCGATGTAAATTTTATATTTTATCAGTAGAATTTTCATATTTTCATCCACAAGTAACGATGTAACAAGATACATGTTTTGAAGAATTGCGTACATGTTTATTTTTAGCTAATGGGAGCATAAATGGGAGCACAGTTTCAGAAATATTTATATATATATATATATATATATATATATATATATATATATATATATATATATATATATATATATATATATATATATATATATATATATATATATATATATATATATATATATATATATATAATAGGGAATTTCTAGAAAACGTATAAGTAACAAAATGATTTTAAAATAATCATATTATTTATAAACTCAAATGTCTGGTATTTATTTTCATTTATAGAAGCATTATATATAAAGTGATGGGTTGTCAGTTTTACGCTTTATCAGATATATTATCCACAATTCTGAACATTAACAAAAATAAAACGAATGATACGTATGCTCAAATATCGAAAATATTAAACATGTTTTTTTTTTAGTCATTATGAATATAAACTAGAGTTTCTATATTAATCAGACAATTTTACAACTGATACTGAATGATGTATTAAACTAATTCTAAAAAAATCACACTCAGATCTCCTAATATTTTTGTTCCTCTTTTTTAAAAGTATAATAAATTGATGAAAATAATTGAATTATAAATATGAGTATAATAAACTTTGTTTCGTAAGAGAGGCTATAATTATCCGTATTCTCAAATACACAAAAAAAAGAAACAGCATACTTTCAAATTATGCATTATACGGAATACATGGTTCGTTTTAGTTTATGTGAACATAAACAGCAGAAACTTCAAAAATAATTGATCGTTCCTAGAAATTATTCGAAAATTACCGTATTATTAAGACTCAAGTGCAGTGTGTATTCATCTTCATTTTTAGAAGCATAATAAAGTGGTTAAAATAATCGAATTTTAAATACTATTAGTGGAGAGAGTTTAATTAGCCAAATCGTTCTTATCTTGAAGTACCAACAAAAACAAAAAATTGGAATAACACGTATTTTCAAATATTAAAATATGTTCCTGAGCAGTTACTTCACTTTTTTAATTGATTTATAAATATAAGCTGAAGATTATATTTACATAAACTAAAAAGTCGGACATTTCTAGAACTAGGGTTGAATGAACTAAAAAATTGGTTGTAAAATAATCTTATTATTGATAGATTCAAATATTTTGCATTGATCCTCGCTTTCAGAGGAATCATAAAGTGATGAAAATAATCGAGTTTTAATTATGAGGAGTGAATTTTATGTTTTTTCCGGCTAATTATCAATATTTTCGAACACCAATAAAAATAAAAAGAATTACATATTTCCAAATACTGAATATATAAACAGAAACACATGTTTATTTTTTTAGTTGATAAGAACATAAACGCGAATAACTGCAAATAAATTAAAAATAAATAACTTGGTGTTTTATAAGAATGATTTTAAGTTTATCGGTTTATTTATAGAATCATAAGTACTTTATTGAAATGAAAATTATAAATATTAATATATAAAATGAAAATTGAATTTTAAATTGAATGATGTGAATTTTGTTTTATAACCCGAAATGTTCATATTTTTATGATTACTAACAAAAATAAAACGAATGATGTTTTCAATTTGCTTGAATTTGAAATTGAAGAATGTTTTTTTTTAATGTAAATATAGCTTGGAGCTTTAACCATATTTGAACATTTCTAGAAATAGATTGAAGTGAGATAAATAAAAAATGAAATAATTGCATTACCGCGGATTTTGGTATTTATTTTATTTTTCATAAGTAATAAAAGATTTTAAAAATAATGGAACTGTAAATACCATGAGCGAATCTAATGTTTTATCAACCAAATGCTCTATATTTTCAAATGGAACTAGAGAAAATGAATGATATATTTTCGAATAGTTTGGAATAATTATATTCTCGATATGTATTGTATTACTATTTATGATGAATGATGGATACTGATAATATATAAGGATAACTAATGTTGAGTTCATTAAAAATAAAACCACCGCTTCATATATTTAACATTCAGCAATTTTTTTATGAACACACGCACAACGTAAATTTTTTTCAAGCGTTAAAAGAAAAATTCCAAACTGTTTTTCATTTTAAAATTTAAATTGAAGTAATAACATCGAAAGATTAAAATTCTAGTAATTGAAAATGTTTTCTGAATACTATAAATTTAAAATGTATCTTGATTTGACATGCCTATCCCCAACTAACTTTGCATAAACATAAATAAAATCTTTTCTGGCTGAATGATTAGTGCTCTGGACATAGGCTCAAAAAATTACTAGACTGGATTGTCTCCTCAAACCTAATTGTTTGTTATATACCTTGAAATTCCTTTTCAGCTTCAGGTTCCAATCTATTTCAATTTTGCATGCAAAAATGAAAGCTGAGTAACAAAGAAACCAAATCAAAATGATTAAAGCAACATCTGAATACTAGTTGGCACTCTAATAATTTGGTTAAACAAATCGTGAATTGAACTCCTACCTCCGATAAAGGTATTTGTAGCAATTTGGAAGCCATTTTATACTCTAGGTCCGTTTAAATTGCACTGGGTGCAAAAAGTGACAGTTCCTTTGCAGTCAAACCAAGCAAATCAAACTCTTACTCTTCTTAATATTTTTGTATATAAATTAAGCTCATATCTTCAGTTTAACCATTCATATTTTCGATTCTCACCTTTGGCTTAGTTGTTTGTAGCTCTTCCGATTCTGCTTTTTACAACAGGTTCCGGTATAATTAGCTTTCTATGCAAAAGAATGACCGTTGAGTGACAAAAAAACTAAATGCTACCGATTAATTGGCATCCGAGTAGTTGCGCTCTAGCCTTCAATTTAACAGTACTTGGGATAGAGATTTCTACCTTCAGTATAGATGCTTAAAGGATTCTGGATTTCATTCATTACTCTAGGTCACTCCCTAATTATCTTCGTCTCCAAAAAGTAATCACCGAGTGATCATCAAACCAAGTGATCTAATTTCTCCCTTTTTTCTTCTTTATTAATATTTCCTGGTCAATTTCGCTCCGGCTTTCGGTTCAGGAGTTCATTGGTTCGAATGCTACCTCCGTATATTTGAAACCATACATAATCTACTTTTAACTCTAGGTTCTATTCCAATTAGTCCTCGTGTTTAAAAAATGAACATTGTTTGGAAAACATCTAAACAAACCAAACTACTATAAATTACTGTACCATTGGACATTTACCTGCAACCATTTAAAATGATTTTTAAATTAAAACTTTTCTCACAAAATTCCATTTACATTTAATAGTTCTAATAAATGTAATTGCATTGTATAAAGCTTAATATAGTACTATATATATATATATATATATATATATATATATATATATATATATATACATATATATAAATTGTCTAACTATCTTATAATGTATACAAGTTTCTATCGAAATTTTTTGTCCTATTTTGAATGAAAAGTTAAGCAAATGACACACACAATCTGTAGAGAAGAAAATCTCAGCTGACATTACTTAAAAGTGAGACTACGAACAAATAACAAATACCTCAAGATATTCAAAAGATGATTTACCCCATAATAAAACTTTTTTTCAAATTCAATATAAAGTCAAATTCAAATTGAATAGAAGAACAATGCAATAGAAAGTCTCTTTTCATTTGATGCATAGTCAAAAGTAACATTTTCCTTTTAAGACCAGAAGTTCAGTCATAACAGAATACGAGAAAAGAAAAATCTGAACATTTGTAAATGTCCTTTATTAGCAAAGTAAAAGAAATGCTTTAAAGAATGGAGAATGAATCTGAAAATCATTGAAGAAACAAAACAAAGATAAAATAAAATTACTGAAGATACACTTGATTATTTAAATGTGGAGCTCTAACAATGACTCTAGAGATTTGATCTGGGCAAAACTCCAAGATCCAATCATCCGAAATGAGAAATTTTATATTTATAGCTAGTATTATACTTTTAATTTCACACTATCGAAAGCGGTAACAAAAAGGGAAAAAACTAGGATTTTAAAATATGTTGTAAAATACATTATTTAACCAGGAAAATTACTGAGAATAGAATTACAATAATTTTAAAATTATTAAATGTAATTTATAATTTAATAATTATTATTACATAAATAATTATTCAATCATTTTAATGATCTAAAATTATTTTTTATTATTATTAATTAATATTATTATATTTTAATAATGAAACAAAATTATAGTATTATATAAATATATTACACAATTCAATATTCTACCTTATTAATAACATTCAATTGATTTGAAAGTTTAAAAACTGAATATATTAAAAAAAAGTTTAACAAAAGATTTTTTAGTGTCCAATTTATCTCCTGAGCGTAGAAAATTATATGTGGTTGTAATTTTTTATAGTTTAATAGTTAAACAAAATTTATAGCATAATTATAACATTATATTTAATATTATTGTAATAAATTAATCGCATGCAGTAGCAATAACAATCTTAATTTGAATCTAAAAGTTTTCAAATTGTAAAGAATAATAAATGTTTAATAAAATTTTTACGTCGAATTTATCCTCTGAATAGTTTTAAAATCTACTTGATGGTAATATTTATTGTCATTTATTTATAAGTATAATTTAATAATTGAAGAAATTTTATATTAGCGTAAAATTTTGTAATTAATATTATTATAATAAATTAATAGCAAACCATATCAATAAACAATATCTAATTGAATTAAATTATCAATAAGTTAATAAATTGCATATTCGCCGTTGCTATTTACAACCACTTCCCACATCTCGACCCATTTGTTGATGCCGTTCTGTCAAAAATCGCCCGGTCTGGTGTCAAAGAAGTTGTTGAGCCAGTTTTCAAGGACTTCTTGGTGCAATGAGAAATGCTCGAAAAGAATGCCACAGTCAACAAGGAGCTCTACATTGCCCACCTACACTGCGTGAATGAGGCTATTCGATTGAAAAGACCTGATCGACATGGTCTATACTCCTTCACGACAATGCGAGGCCCCATGTTGCACAAGTCGTCAAAGCCCCACTCCAAGACCTCGAATGGGAGGTTCCTCAGCATCCGCCGTATTCTCCGGACCTTCCACTGACCAATCACCATCTTTTACACTCCTTGTCAAACAATATGAAGGGCGTTACCTGCGATAAAAAGAGGTCCTTAAGAACTGGCTCAACAACTTCTTTGACACCAGACCAGGCGATTTTTGTCGGAACGGCATTAACAAATTGGTCAAGAGGTGGGAAGAGGTTCAAACAGCAACAGCGAATATATAATTGATTAACTTATTGATATAATTATTATTTTTTGTTTAAATAAAAGTCTGGTAAAAACGCCAGGAAGTTATTCTCCACCCTTACATATAGTACATTGAGATCAGTAAAAGCCCAAGCATTTACCTCAGCAAGTGTTCATGTAGAAATTCTTATAGTAACAATTACTTGATTTATAAGTGGTTGAAATCTAACCTAGAAACTTCTGGTTGTTAAAACGCATTTCTTCGTTAAAGCTGCGGGGAACTTATTTGAAATATTTATATACTTATATATATACTTGAAATATTTATATATGAAATATTTATATAATTAGCATCTGGTGTCTATTTAAATATTACTTTGTTGATTTTAACATTACTGTCATTAAAGACATCTTTAATTTAAAATTTAATTTATAGTAATCACTAAAGTAAAAATTTTAAAGTAAGTACCTCATAACGTGAATACGTGTGAAGGAGTGTTGTATTCCGTATTGTTCCAAAATTAACGCAAGGTTATTTACAATATAGTTTAAAAATTTGCTTAATTTCTTTATAGTTTGGAGCAATAACTATCAAAATTGGAACTAAAATTGCTTGATAGCTTATGAAAATATTTTCTAAAGGCTTTAGAAAAACTAATTCTTGCACAATTTCAATTATTGTTATATTACTAACTATTAAAATTAGAAGCTTACATTTTCAGTATCATTCGTAAAGCTCTTTTCATAGCAAACAAAAATTTAATTCAATTAAGTTGTTTTGAATGTATATTTTTCTTTATTTCTAAATTATATTTTGATTATTTTGAAAGAAATCTAAATAGAATCTCTCTCTCTCTCTCTTTAAGTGGAGTTTTGTGACCATATTCAATTAAAAAATCTTTATTTCTTCATCCCTTAAAAAAGCTAATGTTAATAAAATGCGTATATTTCGCTTTTATTTAACTATTCTCTTTCGTTTTAATTATTACGTAAAGAATTTAAAAGAAAACTTGAATTATTCGAAGATTACTTAGTAGGTCTCGGTACGATACACTTTTGTTCAAATTTTAATTTCTAAATTCCAGTTATAATTTAAAAATGGAAATCCAAACAATCCTATTATCATCTTCATCTATGGTGGGTATCAAACCAATAAACTGTTGAATTGCAGTTGAAAGTATTAACTTTGGCAAAGCATTCAAAGAATTCTTGAATTTAAAAATAATATTCATCATTACATTTAAAAATAAACAGACTTTAATTTTTTTTTAAATTTGGTCTCTACAAAACAACTTAGTATTAGATAATTAAGTTTTTTCACAAAACTAAAACCATTTATGTAATTCAAAAGTACAGAGACTGCCGTCACGAAATTCATAAGCAGCAAATATTTGCAAGAATATATTTTTTATTTTCATAAAATTAGTTTGCACAATATTTATTTTTTATAAACAGTAAAGTTTTTATTTTAAATATTCTTGAAAAAAATACAATTAATTTATTAATAATCGGGAATTAAAGTTTCATTAAGTTTTTTCTAAAGATATTTAATTTTTTATGAAACAATTATGAGTTTATTTTTGATTTATTCGCCGCGTGGAAATAGCATTAACTTTAAAACAAAAAAGGTTAAGATAATAGTTTTCGGTTTTTAAAACTACATTTAAGAAAATTACAAAAATATGAGAGGAAAAAAAAACTTTCTCTCTTTGTTTTAAATTAATTCTAATTTTCAGAAAAATACAAACAAAAGTGTTTTAAATAGTATTCCATTCACAATAAATAGTATGGAATTATTTTCAGACTCTGAAATCTGATTTTCGGTCCGGGAAAACACAACCGCGTTTCATCGTTTCTTTTCTTAAAAAGTAAATACTTAATAAGGTAACGAATTTTTGTGATCAGAATAAAATAAAAGATAAAGGATATAATTCTTTTTTATGTAATGTAAATAAATTGTAATATATAACCTTGAAATCACGTAACTAAAACATATAGGGAGTATTCAATTCCTATGTTATAATGGTAACAATAGTGGACAAAGCTCGTCAGATTTTTAGAGCCATAGCTTTCAGTAGAAAATATATTCTCACTTAAAAATTAACAATATCAACAATATTTAACAATTGTTACTTAAACAGCTTTGTTTTTTTAAAAATCTGTTTCATACTAAGAAAGAAAAAAATTCATATAGAGTAATTAAAAATAAATTGGAGGATGCACAGCTCTTGAATAGTGAAATCGGTACCCTTTTCAACCACGTTCCAGTGCATTTTAATCGGTTGCATAGTGGGGAAACCGAAAATATGCATGCTGCAGTGTTTTTTTCATTGAACAATTTTTCAAAAAGTAATTGTTCCTCAATTATTGTTTTTGGGTTTCAGTGTAATGGGAATGTGTGTGTAGAGAACATTCATGATGCCACATGTAATTTTCTCGACTTCCAGTATTTATGCACAGATGACGATTTCAAAAGAGAAGAAAGAAAACTTACCTCCAATCTTGAAGCATGCAGATTTTTGGGACGTTGCATATCATGGCATAAGCAATTTTTCAGTAAATTTTTAAATTACCTTTATTTATAGTTAAAATAAATAACTAATGTTGTAATTACAAAATCAATTAGCAATTTTTAACTTGGGAAATTTCTAATAACAGTAATTTCATTATTTAAAATTTTCCCGAAATATCCGATTATTTAAAAAAAGGCACTAGGAGTCAAATTTTGGAATTTGCTGTCATATTTTTTAATATTCACGGATTCAAGCATGTTTTACTTAAAACAACTTGTACGTTTAGAAAACTTTAAGAAAAACTGCCCAACAAATGCAACTTATCAGAAATAAATCCTGAGTAACTTTCACACTCCTTTCTCATATTTCATAACGCATTAATATCATACTCCATCACTCGGTCCGTAAGGGCAGGTTGATTGCCTTAGGAGGGGATAAAAACTGTCGAGAGAGGGAAGGGAAAAAAGAAGAAACGACCGCGAGGGTGGCCGAGAAAGTTGCCTGCCAGCCATCTTGAGGAGAACAGTTCGCTATAAATCAAGTTATGTCAATATCATGCGACTTTAAGTACTAGCAGCAACTTTTAAGAGTCTGGTTTCACCTTTCAAAAGGGGAAAAAACTCCAGAGGTATCTTTGGCTCAGATTCTCACTTTTAATGGACATCTAATTCCTGGTAAACTTTATCTTTCGCCTTTAAGATATATTTATTTGACTTTCTCTTTAACGCCAATGAAATAAATTTAAGATATTTGTAATTTTTTGATAGCTATAAGAGCATATTGAAATTATCTTAAAAAGACATGGAATGAATTCTAAATATTCTCGAATCTCTTGACTTTCTCTTTAATGCCAAAGAAGTAAATTTAAGATATTTGTAATTTTTTATGTTCTTAGAACATATTGAAATTATCTTTAAAGGACATGGAGAATGAATTCTGAATATTCTTGAATCTCTTGACTTTCTCTTTGACGCCAAAGATAAATTTAAGATATTTGAAAATTTTTGATCGTTAAGTACATATTTAAATTATTGTTAGAAGACATAGAATGAATTTTAAATACTCTCGATTCTTTTGATTATAAGAATACTGAAGTTTGGGAACTTCTCCCAATATTTCGAATCATCTGTGGGTGTATGTTAAAAATAAGCAGTTAGATAGATTTTAATCGAAGAATTACTTGAATATAATCGAATCATCGAAGAATTACTTGAAATATGTTTCATAACAAATAAATGTAAATATGTTTGAGCTTTGTACAAGTAGCTTAAATTTATTAAATATGGTTAACGATTTTGTGAAAATTAAACTTAATTAGATACTTTCACTCCAAGTAGAAGAAGTCAAATGAAGACGGAAAATGTGGAGGTGGTTTATATGTTTTTTTGTAAGTTCCAACCGATAATTTTAGACCCACCAAAATTAAATGCATATAGAAATGTTTTTTACCACAAGTCTACAGTCATGTGCAATTCTTATTTCTTTTCATTTCAGTATGCAAACAATAAATACAAATTCATTAAGTATTACTTTGTACATTTGACAAGATGAATCGTATAACTCATGTTTATTATCAATATCCCACTAGAAAGTAAGAAAATCATTTCGTTGGCAAGAATCCGATGACATCATATGGAGGTATCTAATTGCAAACAGTATGTGTATTTAGTTCTATAAATCCTTACTTCAGTTTAAAAAATTTTTTAATACTTCAAAATCAAATAACTTATTTTTGTATCGGTTTGAAGAAACAAAACGATATGAATACTTGGTTCTGTATTTAAATACAATAATTTATCAACTAATTACAGGATTCAATCGTGTGACAGTCATGAGTAATCCTAAAAATTACGAAAAAGAACAAATAAATCAATATAAATACCGTTAAACAATTTATAAAAAACAATGAAAATCGTGAGCTATATATATATTGCTGGCCATCCATATTGCAACAAAAGGAAAGACAAGAGATATCACCACAAAATTTCATTTGTAGATGACATGTTGACATCAAATGATTAAATTTAGAAACTTCTGTGAAGTATGTTTCCTGCCAAAATCAATAGCCAGAGTATCCGCCATTGTTGGAGATCACCGCTGCCACATTGAATCAAAAAGACTTTGGATGTGTTCATGGGGTATAGCATATCAAAAGGCTGTCAGTGTATAAGCAAAGTGACCTTAGATGTTATTTAGACCACTGTACAATCTTTATACATAAAAAAATGAATGAAACACAAATCGAATGAATGTAGAAAACTATTGTCCAAACGCTGAAGTCGGTTGTTATGCACTTGGGCAGCAGTTTTAAATTATGTTCTTAGTGGATTTTTTATAGGTGGTAAGTCGTATTTCCTTTTGCAAAGGATATAACCTGGAAAAACTACCATGTATCATGTAATTAACTTATGCTTAAGTGAAAATAAGAAATATAATGTCCGTCTCTGATTATACAACAATAATTGGAATCGTATTTGGGACCTTCTCTATGAAGTTCTCCAAATGTGTGTGTGTTGACCACATTAAGAATATCGAAAATGCTATTCCAGGAATGCTGAAAAAGTAGATTGAGAATGGAACAATAACGATTCGTAATCCATTTTACCTATAGAGACAGGTATAAAATCAGAGAATATGGATGGTTTTTTAGCAATTTTAAATGTGTTTCATCGAATGATTTAAAATGGGCTTATGGTAGCTTAGTTGTATGATTCGATCAACAATTGTTGAACAACGGTTGTTGGACGTTGTGTTCTTTTCTTCTGCATACAGGTCTGTCAAGTTGGATGCCAGGGACTAATTCGGGTTTTATCCTTTGCGTCACAAGAATAAGGGCCACTATCTATGAAATGTCAACCGGCAAGTTAATTTATGATTATGCCGATGGATATTAAAAATTTTTTTATAAAAGCATTTGGTGGTCCAATATGAGTTTCTCTTAATGTTCAACAGAGAATTGTTGTATTTCTCTTTTTTTTTGCCAATACATCTGTTAAGGTGTGAGATTGGAAGTTTTCTAGCGTTATTCCCTTATACCAAGTAAATACAATCCTTTTCTATGAAAATTCTCCTCGAACGTGGTAGCTGTTTGAGCACTGACAGATAGCTTTCTGTTATTATACTATCGAATACATGCTACAGTATCTACTGTCGATTTATGTGTTATTTTAATTTTCTTAGTAGTCATTGTGATAGCATCATGCTCTTAAGAATAGAACTCCTTAGGTTCATTCTCAATTACTATAGAATAAAGGGGCCATAATACATAGAGGTAGGGCATCGGCCTTCTGTCCGGAAGGGCTGGCTGGGTTCGATTCCCAATGCCACCAAAGTCCCATCGAGTACATGCGATATAAGTGCTCGTTAAATTTATGGAATCGCGAAAGTCCTGTGGTCGGTCGTTAATCAGTTAGCATGGGTGTAATGGTCTGGAGAAAATTTTCTCCCTCTCCAGATCAAAGTCAAAATTGAGAGAGAGAATCCCCTGGTGGTGTCATCTATCGGGGGAGTCTTAGAGCAAAGACGTGTTTTACCTTCACTCTCTTAAAACTCTCTATTTAAAACGAAAGACGCAGCCTTCTGATTTAATTTCTCGTAGTTGTCCGCTAGTGAGCTTGGCTAATCCAAGTGCCATAAGTAACAACTACAAAACATAGAATAAAGAGAAATGAATACCAAGTTTTGCATGCATCTCTGTTGATGTGGGTGATCGGAATTTTTCTTTTTTTACATCTTAGGCTTTCCTTCTGTATACGGCCCATTATGTAGGAAAGCTATTCTGAAAGAGCATATTACAATGAATATTGATGATACTCTGGATGATACAAAAGCGTTGCAATAGATTTTAGCTGTTAAATATAAGTTATCGGGCGAAACATTTTGCTTATGTGAATTTTGCAATTTATTAAAGTGAAAATACAATACATAAAACATACAGTGTTCTAAACATAAAAAAGCAAATAGATATAAATTAATATGAAAATTTGCCTTGAAATTTATTTAAAAAAATGGACACGAAAGTTAATTTTTTTATAACCACAACTCTCAACGAGACACCCTTTTTAGTTTATAAACATGTTATTTAATTAATATTCTTTTATATAAATTTAAATTATTGAAAGCAATTTTTATATAAATTATCTTCTACTTATGAAATTTAACTGCCACAATGACATTCATTTTCTGTGATTAAGTTATCGTAACAATCAAAAATGAACTTAACACACTGACAGAAAGTCGCTTTATTCAGAGTGATAACTATAACCATCACTTGAAAATAGTCTGTATTCAAATTTCAAAACACTTACTGTGAGAAATATGATTTTAAAATTGTGATAGAAGTTAATTGTATAATAATCAAGTCTTATTTAAGCCTTTCATCACTTAATGTTAATAAGTAATGGGGTCTTCTGCTTGGTATCTGTTACTAAACTAAGATTCCTGCCTAGAAGCTTTTATCTTATTTGTAGAGCCTAATTCTGGGTTGGGTACAGGCAAATGTGTTGGTGTCTCTTCACTTCTTTAGAAGAAATTCATTGTATGCTATGTCCAAATGTAGTGGGGAATAAATAATAAGTAATTTTCCGCGTATCTGCGTGATTGGCTACTGAGACTTCACACCACAACATGCTTCAGGGTGTGATTGGTTCTTTGCTGATAACAAAAGTTCAAGCGCTGGTACGTTGTTGACATTCAGTATGTTCTTCATAACATCTTGACAACGAAATGGCGATTTGATTTGTTTGTCACATAACGGCCATTTTTTTGTGTACAGAGTCTAATAAGGCAGATATTTAGATTGTAAAATGACTTCCAAATTGCAATAAACATCCAAAAATGGGATAGGAATTCAATCCAGGAATTAATGAAATGAAGGCTAGAGTTCTAACCATTCGGTGACCAGTTCAACGAGTATAAGCGATACGAAAATTTTGTTATTTCGTCATGTGACATCTGTTATAGATTTCTTCGTCAGTGGCAACTGATCTGGTAGTTTAATATATGGTAGATTTTTTAAAAAACATTTCAATAGGATTATTCTTCTGGACATTTGAAATAATCTGTCCTTAACATAAAATCACAGAAATTTTGCAGGCAGTTTTATTTAGGGTTTAATTAATATTTAAAAGAAGCAAGAAACTGCAGAACAATACACTTCATTTCTAAAAATTATCTTACCTTAGCGCGAGAAAACACTTCACTTAAGAAAAAGAATATACACTCTTAAAACTAACTGAGTAGCATCGGTTTGTTCTCCCACTGCAGCATCAAAAGAAAAATGAAACGTTAACGTGTTTATGCATTTATAATGCCACAATCAACAATTTTCACTTCTTCGAACAAACATACGAGGAAATTCAAACAACTTGGGAAACCAAGGTAAATGAAATAAATTTATGAAATGTACGTAATGAGGAGAAATGGGAATGAAGTCTTGAAAAAAGGGAAGCATTTTGCGTCTTTCTTAAATTAATTAATTTTTGTCGGAAAGAATTTAAATTTGTGACTTGAGTTATTAAATTTCCCATATCAAAGGAAAGAGGTAGCAAGACTTGCATTTTAAAACAACTCAAATTTCATGGGACTTTAGGCAATCTAATCCTTTCTATGAAAACAGAAAACGGAGTTTTCTCACTAAATAAACTCAATTAATTAACTCTATTATTTCTGTGAAGCTAAGTAAATAGCTTCTTTAAAAGGCAGGGAAGCACACATTCAGGAAAAGAAAAATATAAACCTGTGAAGTAGGTTTAACATATAAAAAAAAAGTTTTATAAGACGACTGACTTTTTTAAAACTTAGTTTTTATTTTTATTTTACGAGATTGTCTTTTTTGTCAGAGATTTCTTTTGAAGAAAAGTCCCTTTTCTTAACAACACAGCAGGAGTCCCTTCTTAAAATAGATTCTGTAAACAATCTTTGAAATAATTTTACTGATTATTAAAATTAAAGGAAAAGTTTTTTTAAAAAAAGGAGAAATAAATTGATAATTACATTGAATCTAGCTTCCTTATGTTAGCTATAAACGTAATTTCTTTTTTAAATTAATGAATATAAAGAAAAATACTAGTTTTTTTATTCTATGTGATATACTAAATTTTAAGAAATTTTCTTGTGCTAATTTTAAAATATTAAACTCTACATTTTTTTGTGCTAGTAAACCCATCAGAGTTAATGATCATGGGTTTGATTCTTATTTTAAGCAAATATTTGTTTTTATTTGGAATTATTACCTTGAAATATAATTTTCCAACGTAAAGAAAATTTCATATTTGGTGAGTGAGCGCCAGCATGTTTCCTTATATCTAGTCCCTAGTATCTAGTTGAACCCTACCACTTAGATGGAAGCAGCTAGATGGGGGCCTCCGTCATTTATGAACAGAAACCAAGCAGAAGAATTCACAATTTTGACTTCCCCCTCTGAAGTGTCATTTCACTTGGAGGACAATGCGACTACGACCTATTAAACGTATTCTATCAGATTTTAGTGAATACACCTTATCTTTGATTATTGCTGGATTCGAAGTCTCTTAGTGATCATGACAAAAGATTCATGGTAATTATCAAAGCAGTATATTCAACAAAATGAGTGTACTTAGGTTTTATGTAAATTACCTTTCATAATTATTGTATTTAAATCTATGTTTTATTAGCTATTAAGGTTAGAATATGATACAAATCCAAAGGAATTCAATAAATAGATTTTTTAATTCAAGTAAATTGATTAATTAACTCAAGTAAATAAATTTATTTGTATTTTGATGTACTTATTTTATTTGTTATTTATCAGAATTGACGATGATTTCCTGAAACAAAACAATTTCATTTTTATTTCGTGATAAATGTTGTTTAAGTCATAAATTTTACATAAATCATCATCGACTTTCAATGACTAAGTTTTAAGGATATTTAGGATGAGAGGGCCTTAAAATAAATTAAAACTATTCATCTATCTACCTATATCAAGATATATTAGCAAATGGGGGAATGTAATATAAACTACAACTCACATAAAATTACTTTTCAATTTTAATTAAAAATTTTTATTTAATTTTTCATTTAGATGCTTGGAAATATTTGCATTTAAATTCTAAAATAAAATGCTAGGTATGCCAGGAAGAAATATTTTTGATCTTAAAATCCTTATATACTTATTTAACTATTTTGTGGATTTATATTTACCACAAATTATATAATGTTTACCTATGTAAATGATGCATACTTAGAGAACACATCCGATTTAAACAAATTATTGCTGTTAACTCCTTTGCAGTTTTATGCACATTCTCAGATAGGAGAATGGATAAATTGAAAAGTAATTTTGAAAAAGGAAAAAATGGTTGCCTTCAATTAATTTTTCTGTTAAATAATGTTTTTTTTTTGTTAAACAATCTGCATGGAACCCTGATTTTGAAAATAGTTTTTCAAATTAGCGTTCAAATTTTCTGGGAGCTTTTGACATTTTGCATCACATATGACATTCGGAAGAATCGTTTGTCATGCATTTTTATATATTTATATGAATGCTGCTGTGGAATCCAGAGAGAAAAGCCATGTAAGTACTGAGTAAGTAAAACAACGAGAGATGCATGTTTTGTTTCTGGATAAAAGTTTATCGTAGTGAGGGCTTAGAAGTTTTCCGGGTTTTCTCCCTTGCGATATGAGAATATGGAAAACTATGAAAAGTCCTTCCCGAAGGTAATTTACGGAGGAATAGTTAAATGCTTTTCAACTTCTTTCGGCCGTTGTGATAGCCATTAGGTAGGTAGTTTTTTGAGAAACAACGACAAGAAATTTTTTTTCCTATAAGCATCAGCATTATAATTTTAATAGATTATCAGCATTTTAAGAGCTCCCACAAAAAATATAAATACTTGTATTATCTAGAAAAATATTTAACTTTACTTCAAATTAAAAACCAAACAACTAATAACGTTACATATTATTTGAGATTAAGTTATAAAATAGTTACTGAGATCTTATGTTTATTTCTTTAAATACTCTAAGAGAAAAATTTGATTAAAAACTTAAAATATTGTGTACTTTAAAAATTAAAAATACAGAATTAAAAATATAGTAAATTAAAAATGCAGAATTTATATGCTAAATATACAGAATTTATATGCTAAATTATTAAATATATTTATATACAGAATATTTATATGTTAAATTAAGTTAAAAAAGCACAAATTTTAATTTATATTATTTTATTTCTTGGTTTAAAAATGAGTTAATATTTGAATTTCAAAATCTCTTATTTTTCTTTAGAGTTATAAAACATATTCTTAAATACGAGATAATAAAAATTATCTCGATATTACATATTGATTTCGCAGTCGAAGATGAAATAATGCTGATCATGACGACATACAATCATTTAATTCACCTGATACGCTGCGTGAATACATATTTTTGTCTAATCTTACCAATAAAAGTTTCACATGAAGCTCAGTGGCCTAGGTTAGGGCATCGTTCTCATAATTAGAAGGTAGTGAGTTCAAATCACGGCTTAACTGAAGATTCATCGTGTTCGCTAATGGTGACTGGAGAATGTTAAAATTGTGCCTCAAGTAAAATGATGCCTCTGGGGTTGGATGTATTGGGAGTCTTCTGGTTTGTTCCTGATTCAAAATCACGAAGTCTTCATCCGGCTACTTCGATCTAAATGATAGAGCCCAACTGAGTACTAGGTACAGGTAAGAATGCTGGTCTAACAACAGATTGATGATCCGGAAACAAAGTATACGTATGACAAGGATACTGATTTGGTAAATTTGTCAGAAGAGTTTACAATCAATTATGTAAAGTTCAAAAACGTGTATTTTTATTGTTGTAATTTTAAAAATTACTTGCAAAATATCCACAGCAGATTTTCAAGCTACTTGTCAAATTTTTTCAAGTTCTAATTTAAAGTGTATAAAAACGCGCTTTGAGCACGTAAGTGACTTATGAATGAACAGCGGTTGATGGAAATAATGTTGGCCTTCTGCATGTATATCTGTCGGGGTGGGTGTATGGGAATTTTCAGTTTTTCCCCCTTTCCACACAGAATATGACCCTCTATCTATGAATAGACCTCTAGGTAGGCAATTTGCATCATGGATATTAAAATGTTTTACAATTGCGTTAGGTCGTTAGTTTGATCACTGTGTAGAGTTAAAATAATATTCTTTTGACCTCATCATAAGACAGTGCTTTTAAGAGCGAAATGTCCTGTATTCGATTTCAGTTATCTTTAAATAAAGGGAGACAGATGCTATGAATCTATCTCCTGCATAAACGCATGTTCAGGTGGTCATTGAGGAGTTTTTTGGACATTTTCTCTGGCGACAAGTGAATATGGCTTACTTGTCACAAGGAAAGAAGTCCTTAGTACTAAATACAGTGAAATATGGTTCCAGTAGTTAAGTATACTATAAGGATACTGGATATTCCTTATAGAATTCCTGTATTATAGACGGTTACTGGGTATTTTTATAGTATTCCAGTATATATGGATATTGGATATTCCTTATAGTATTCCAATACATATGGATACTGGATATTCCTAATAGTATTCCAGTATATATGGATACTGGATATTCCTTATAGTATTCCAGTATACTATAAGGTTACTGGACATTTCTTATAGTATTACAGTATACTATAAGGTTACTGGATATTTCTCATAGTATTAAAGTATTAAATAATTACTAGGTATTCCTTATGGAATTCTAGTATACTATAAGGATATTGTGGATATTGCTTATAATATTATAGTTTACTAGAAAGTTACTGGATATTCTTTATAGGATTCCAATATATTAGGATACTGGATATTCCTTATAGTTTTCCAGTATACTATAAGGATACTGGATATTCCTTATAATATTCCAGTATATTAGAAGGTTACTGGATATTTCTTATAGGATTCCAGCATACTATTAGAAACAGAAACAGTTATGATAAAGTTTT
Source organism: Latrodectus hesperus (assembly GCA_037975125.1). Taxonomy (NCBI): domain Eukaryota; kingdom Metazoa; phylum Arthropoda; class Arachnida; order Araneae; family Theridiidae; genus Latrodectus; species Latrodectus hesperus. Next base: position 48,702,693 of record CM075862.1, on the reverse strand, counting down.
CTTTATGTTTAACGAATCGATTAAAAAGATCAAAATTACTTGGGATTATAAAGTAAGAAATAATATATTTTCATTTAAGTAATTTTTTTTATTGCTCTAGTAAATCCCACTGATTAGTTTGACTAGACCTTAATGTTCGCGGTTGAAAGAAAAGAGGTACAGCTTCTGTTCATATATATATATATATATATATATATATATATATATATATATATATATATATATATATATATATATATATATATATATATATATATATATATATATATATATATATAAGATGTGAAGATATTTAAGAGCGAAAACTAATTTCGCTTAAAAAAGTCGGTCGAAACAGAAAGTTTGGTAAAACAGACCAAACATAACACCTTCACTTCTTCATCACAGTTACGTTGCCATCTTCATAGGAGTCTATATCTACCAGGAAGATATTATGACAACAACCCATTCTATTTTCTGTTATCGTCGTCATTAAGTATATCAGATCTTCGGAAGGCTTGGGTATAGAAACAGTTTTAAGTACATCACCATATAGTGGAACAAAAACTCACTTTAATATTTTCTTTAATATTTTAATATTTTCTTTAATTTTTTCACTTTAATATTTTAACTTATTAAAAATCAGCATAATTACTGAAGCAACTTTACTTTTTATAATTGGTTGCGGTATCCTGGCCATAAAAGTCTTTTAAAGTCTTTTTGCAACCAAAAAGTAATAATACAATTGAAAAATTGTATTAGAGCAGTTAAAAATCCTTCGTGGTCTTTGATGGTGACTTCGCATGCAAAATATGTTGTGTCTGCAAAGTTAAACGTGAATCATTTGCACAAAACGTGTCATACGAGGTTATACGAGCGCGTTTTTACAAGAATGTCCGTACAACGCATTTTCCTATAACTCGGAACAAATATACCGTGTTATAGGAGGGATTACAACATTTGTTTTATTTGAATGTAGAATAATATGAATGAATGTGACAATTTGAAATGTTGCTTCAGTTTGAAAAAAAAACAGTACATGATTGAAAATTATATTTTATATGTGCAAATAAATTGTTTACTGTAGACTTCAGTGTTCTTTTCTCTTCATAAATAGTAAACATCGTCTGAATGTGTTGCAAAGAAAGAAATGCCTCAGTGTTTTTCTTTACATGATGACTCTACATTTATAGTTAACATTAACTGACTGCTACAAGGAAGAAAATGCAGACATTTCATTGTTTCTTTCTACGCTCTTAATAAATGTTGCAAAGAAAGCAACGCAGAAATCTCAGGTTTTCTCTACGTAAAGACTACTTGTAAATTGAAACCATTAAATAAATGTTGCAAAGAAGGAAGCATAGAAATGTTTCTGTGTTTCTCCGTACCTAACAACTCTTCATAAATAATGAGTATTGTCTAAATGTTTCAAAAAAAGTAAAAGTTTCCATGTTCTTTTCTACATAATGGTACTGCATAAATAGTAAGTATTATCTGAATATTGCAATGAAAAAAATGTGGAAGCCTTAGTGATTCTCTACATGCAATGACTTCATACATAGTGAGTGTTAACTAAATGTTGCAAAGAAGAAAACGGAGGCATTTTTGGGTTTCTCTCAACGTAATGACTCTGTAAATGGAGAGCATTAATTAAATCTTGCAAAGAAGGAAACATAGAAGTGTTTCAGTGTTTCCATCTACATAATAACACTTCATAGTGAGTATTATCTAAATGTTTCAAGGATAGAAACGTAGAAGTTTCAAAGTTCCTGTCTACGTAATGACTTTTCATATATAGTGAGCAGTAAGTAAATGTTGCAAAGAAGGATAGACGCAGAAGCTTCAACGTTTCTCTCTACGCATTGATTTTTCATATACAGTGCATATATAGTGAACACTAACTAAATGTTGCAAAGATGAAAATGCAGAATTTTCTGAATTTTCTTTACTTAATGACACTTTATAAATAATGAGCATTAACTAAATGTTGCAAAGAACAAAGGATAAAATAAACATTTCTCTATATTTTACGCTTTTGAAAAATCTAAAACTTCAATAAAGCTACTACATATACTACCAGAATATATATTACTACTCATAAAAAATTGTTTCCATTTCTGTATTTAATGGTTAAGAAATGCATTAAAAATATCACTTTTATATTCATAATTTTTTATTATTTTAAAAACCACCTGTGTTTAATTTCAAGACCTTAAGCTTTGATATTAATCTAAATTTATACTGTACGTAATAGAACGTATCAAGAATCCTAATTATTTAGCAATACATTATTGTAAAATATTAATTAGCAAAGATAAAATTTAAAATCTATATGCAAAGAAAAATTATGCCTAAAAACAGGTTGACATGATATAAAATAACAGAACAAAAATTCTATTTTAAATAAACAAATTTCAGGAAAATTGTGTAATATATTGATGAGTACAGAGCATAATTAACGCAAACGCATAAAGAATTTCTCATTTTAGTAGGAAGCGTAATTTGGTTGATAATTGTTTTAATCAAACAGAGTTAGAATATTTTTCCACGTAGGAATCTTTCTTTCATTATTTGCTTAATTATATCAATATGATAGTTTTGGTTTTCTACAACAGTTTCATTCAAATATTCATGTATGAGACTAAAAATAAGCTTTTTCAAGTATCTGAAAGTTGCTGGCAAATAAAAAGCAAATTTATTAGAATGACATTCACATTACAATAGAAATTATTTTATGGAAAAATTTAATAAACGCAACATATAAGAATGAAGATTTTCAACAGGAGAAATTTTAGAACTTGTATAATTGAACTTAAGCAATTTTCAGGCGATAACTAATTATCTGATATTGAAATGTGACAACAGCCCGAATCATAATTTCTAACCTTTAATTTATTTGGAAATCACAAAGTGAAAATCATTCTCTGCTATTAAAATTTTCGGGTATATATTCACTGCTTGTTGAAACCCAGTTAGATGAGGAGTTGTACATGAATACATTTCAATAACTTCTGGGAACTTTTATGGGTTGAATCCGTTAGCTCAAATGTAATTTGGGAGCTAATATTGCAGTTAAAATAGAATGGTTGCCCTGAATTAAGAGCTCGTTTTCTGAGCCAATAATCATTGGTATTTAAAGTTATTGATGCACCAATTGCATATTTTATATTCTGCACTTTGTCATAACGAATGCGTTTTTCAAAATTCAATTATTTGCTGCGTAAGCCAAAAAAAATTATTAATAAAAACCAAATTTCACATTTAAGGCTTCAATTTGTATAATAATTTAATCGCTTAGATGTTTCTTTTTTATTTTTAAATTTTTTTACATAAATCGCTAGTTCACTTTTGTTTATGGACAAATACAACTTATATAATATAAAATTTACTTTGGTATTCCTTGATATTTTGGCGATTTTTTTGACTCCAAGATAGGAGCCAAAATGGCACCTATCTTGGACTATGACCCTGAAACTATGCTAATTGAAAACCTGAAAATATAAGAGTTATATATATATATATATATATATATATATATATATATATATATATATATATATATATATATATATATATATATATATATATACATACCAGAAATTTAATTTATTTGCCAATACTTATCGTCAAATGTTTTGCTAAACCAAGGGGTGCCAGCTTCTACACTGAACGCAAATATTTTATCCTCTGTTTTTGTATACTGAGAATTAAAAGTCTGAACTCTTTTAATGTATAGAAAAGTGGTTTTTGAATGATTTTATAACAGTTAATAATTGTCACAATAGAAATTTTTATCATTAAGAATGCATTTGTTTTATTTACAAAGTGAGAATTAAACACAGCTCCTATTAATCAGCGTATTATCTCCAAGTGCATCAACTTATAGGAAAATATAAGAGAAATTTAACTAATATATCATGTATTTGAAATATATCAAAGTTGTATTAATAAATTAAAGAAGCTTAATTTCATTTTTAAGTGATTCATAAAACTTGAAAACCTAAAACATTTCATATATTTTCTTTAAAATATTATTTCAAGTGAATGCAAATGCCATAAAAACATAATTTGATATTTTATTCTATTTTTGAACGCTGAAATTTATCAATATATGAAATAAAAATATTCAAGTGAAAAAAAGAAAGAAAATGGATCAATTAATTGAAATTAATTATTTAGTTTAATTGACTAAAACTATGTACACAAAATGTAAAAGGTAATAAAAAACTGTTCAAAGATAAATTGATCTAACTCCGAAAGAAATATTTATAAAAATTAATAATAATGTTGATTTTTAAGCAATTTTTATTTTTTCAAGAAATTATACTCTTTATTAATTATTTTGCCCTTTTAGCTTGCTCCGTGTGATAATTAATATTAACTATTTTAAATTCTGTTGGAGAATTCTAATAAACTTTCATTGAAGCAAATGAATTTTTCTTCAAAATTAGTTTCAGTTCTTCAAGACACTTTGCATAAAAACTCGAATGTTTTAAAACAAATTAATATTTTACCGTTTATTTTAATTTCAGTTTTAATGATTTTGCATTCATATTAGGTGAATTAATTATATTTTTTATAATTTGCATTTATAAGTGAAATATTTTATGAAGTAAAGAGGGAGAGAAAGATAGAGGGAAGGAATACTCTTATTTTCTTTTTATTTATTGTTTTCGAATTTTTTCTAAGCGATTTGCTAACAAAAAAAGTAAAATTTTCTTAAAAAATAAAAAAATACAAACATTATCTTTTAAAATTCACTATTTTTGTAATGTTAAAATATTGGGAATAATCTAATTGTTTCCTGTGCTGAGTAAAAATTATAGCAATTATGGATGTAAATATAAAAAATATTGAATATGAACAGTTACACAGCAGAAACTAACAATAATTTCAAAAATTTAATTTATATTTAAACGCACGTAAAATCTATAACAATGATGAAATAAATGACGTGATATTGACTGTTTTTAGACAACTAAATTCATTGAAAATCATCAGTACATGTTAGCTTTTAATCTAAAGTGAATATCTTTGTATTATCAAATGCATATTTTACGAAAATAGAAGAGGATGAATAATTTCGTTGCAATTAACTATGTGAAATGTTACTTGACTTCATTTTTGAAATAAATACGAGATTAAAAATTTTAAACATTAGTTTCCATTAGAGATAATTTTTGTATAATTTTGTATGCAAAAGATTATTTATACATAGGTAATATGAAATATATTATTTACCCCAAATAAAATGTTAACAATTCACTTTCCTGAACAATAAATTATTGGACGGGTTTTTTAAATTAGTTTTCTTATCTAGATGTTTTAACATCGAGTAAGCCATTATAAGGCATTCCGATATTCACATTTTAAATTGCCTTCCGGAAGAACTTTCCTCGGACAGTAGTTTTATTAACGTATCGTAAAGGAGAAAATGTCCCGATCCGCCATCCCAGCAAATGCTCATGTAAAGTTCAACATACATCTCCCGTTGTTCAACAGCAACTGAGATCAAACCCGAGAGCTTATGCTCTGAATCCTTAAGCATCCTCAGGTAGTGGGGCACCTAATGGGAGTGCCATCGTGGCCCCGAAAGTGGTTCCTCGTAATAGAAGAATAATAGTAGAAGTTGGACTCGTAATAGTAGAAGTTGGGATCAACCAGAAGGACCTATATTTAGCATGCGACCCCTAGAAATATCATTTCACATTGAGAGCACTGTAACCACGACATATTTTATGTGCTACAGCCATCATTAATGAGTACAACGGTTCTTCGGTTGAGTCGGGATTCAAACACATTGCCTTCTGATAGCATAACGTGGCTGTAACCAGACAGATCTCTCACCGCGGGATTTTAATTTTACATTATTTTGGACATTTCGAATCTCTGTAGAGCTTTTTTCTCTATAAGGATAAATTTACCATTTCTCATAGTTTCACCTTCTTGAACCATAATAAGCATCTATTGCTGCTTGATTCTCTGGTAGAGGTTGTATGTTGTAAATAATTACAGTCAGCACAATTCTGTTTAAAATTCAACTACCAGCTCATATACTGGAAGGAGGTTGTATAATGAGATTAATTCCAGGTCTTCTCTAAATGAGAGGTGTTATTTGGGAATTTCAGTTTATTTTTTGAGATATTATTGGGAAAATGTAAAAATTTTAAAAAATATTGCAAATATATTTGATATTTGAGAATAGAATTCATATTTATTTTAAAAACGATTTTTTAGAGCTCTTTAAATAGAAATTACATGTAACTCAAAAATGAAAATATAAAGAAGAATTTTTAGATTTGATTTATCATTTGAAAAGAGTTAAAATCAATTTGATATTCTAAAACTTTTATTGTATTAGGAAAATTCTCTTATTAAAATGTTGAGAATTGCTATATAAAAATGTTTCCAAATGAAATTTTGATTAAATGTACTACTATAATTTATGAATTGTTCATATCTTACAATGAATTTCTAAAGATTGTGATTGCCTTTTTTCTTTTGACTTGAATGGAATTTTTTCGTATATTTCCATTATTTTAAATTTTTGAAAAGACTTTATCAGTTTTCTATCCTAAGAATTTAACAAGATTAGTTATTCCTCATTTCTTTCGAATTTATTGCGGAAGTAGCCAGCAAAATTCCTTCAAATTTTAAGTGTTTTTTTCTCCATATTTTCAAACTTCACTGACTGAGATGAAAATGATTAATTTGAAGTTAACATGGGTCTGAATAGGGGTATATACTTTTTGTTTTTCACATCTGCTAATGTTTTCCTGCGAAGAAAGAAATTTTGGAGATAATCACATTAAATTTTTCATTCTTCCTTTATTTGTTAAAGTACTTCAAATTAAGCTTCAATCTAGTATGACTTTCGAATATTTTATTACGTTTTAGTTTTCTATTTATATGGTTTTTCCTATTTTGAGACTTCTTTCATTTTTAAGCAAAACTTATTAGAAAGAGGATATATATATATATATATATATATATATATATATATATATATATATATATATATATATATATATATATATATATATATATATATATATATATATATATATATATATATATATATATATATATATATATATATATATATATATATATATGCGTGTAAGCTTATATTTTGGTTGAGTGAAGATTACCATTGTTGTTATCTCATTTATAACTAGTAACGATTAATAAATTAAAAATTATTAGATGTATCATATTAAAAAAATTGTATAGAGTAATTTATCCTTTGAAGAAATTAAAATTCTTTTTTGGGAAAACAAGCTACTGTTATGTACTATACATATTTATCATATAACACAGATTTTTATGGAATCAGTTCAAAAATGTTTATTCATAAATTAAACATTTATTACGGGTTCTTTGAAAAATGTAGGAACTTAAGTGTATTTCTACAGAGATTGCTTTCGCAACAATGAATTCTCCATTTATATATTATGCAGTTAAAAATATAGTTGAACCATAGAGTGACTTAACTTAAGACCATATTGATCTTGCTTAACACGGTTAATGCTTCTTCCAATAAATTTTGGTAACATTTATCCTCCAGATAATAACGACAAACCTATGTGTTAAATAGTTCAATGTTAAGAACTTTCTCCGATGTTGTAAATAAGGATTTACTAGAGCTGTTTTAGATTATTTAATAAGTAGATGTATGTAATTACTGTCTACTACTGTATACAATATTAGGGTAATGGATGAAATATATTTCTTAGATAAATTTTTACACATTTTATCCGAGATTTTATTTAACCTGGAATATCGTTACTTTTTCATTTTAATTTTTTTATCTTACATCACGAAAAATTCCCTGACCCGACTATGTACATTATAAAATTCTTAATTTGTGTGAAATTATATTATTTTCGACTCATTTGATGTTGATATTAAAAAGTGCTTAGAATTTTGAAATTAAGTTGCTGCATTGTATGGAAATACTTGAATTTTTTTTCATTTGTCGTATTTGTTTATTTATTTTTTTTTTACATTTAATGGAGCATGCCCGAGATACCCTGGTTGGAAATGGGATCATCTCATTTATTTAAATTGGTGAGTTACATTCCAAAGTTATTTGACAATCTGTTGTGATCAGTAAATTTGGTTGGGCAAGTAAAATAGATCGTGGTTCCAATATCATTCAAGTTAAATGATATTTCTGGGGTTGATTAGGAATCTTTTTTTTAATCTTAACTTTAAAATTAAGAAAACCAGGCGACCTTCATAACTATAATGTTACACCCACTGAGTGCTTCACAACATGATATATCATCAATTTCATCCTTTATAATGCTTAGCAGGAAATATTCTTATTTGCTTGGCAGTGAAAAAAACATCAGTAGACTAACTATTGGAACATTGATTTTTGATACTATTATGCCTAACCGAATCGAAAAGTTTGGAAATAAAAATAAAATAGTAATTGTCAAATTAACACATTTACATTTGGAGCAATTTATTTTGACATAAATTAAAACTTTCATGAAAGCATCGTAATAATCAAGGGTTGCAATTTATGGTATATGTTTGAGGTCAGTAACCATTTGATGACTTTATATATATATATATATATATATATATATATATATGTATATATATATATATATATATATATATATATATATATATATATATATATATATATATATATATATATATATATAGTGGCAAAATGGAAAAGTGTCTTTTTTTCAAATATTTAGCTAATTCACCTAATTATCTGTACTGAATTTCTAAATACAATTTTCATATTTGTGCATTTATAGAGTAATGCAATCGTAATGATTATTGAGAGTAATAGTTTTTATAAAAGTTTATTCTGCACTTTTGCTAGTTTGAAAAATTGATTTATTTTTAGCAGATTTTTAATAAACAGAAGAAAAAATCAGTAGTTAAACGTTTTTAGGCAAGAATCTCCCACATAGAGAAATATGTAGCAATTAATAAAAGAAAATATCAAATGGGTTTCTCTATGTTAATTAAATATTGTATTAAGTAATGATTAACTTTATTTCAAAAGCCCTCGTGGATTTATTAAAATGTAATGAAATTTGTACATTAATGAATAAATTAAAATTATTGGTGCTTGATACCAATGGCAAAATAACCTCTTTAAAACTGTAGTATCACTGATTAACTTTTTAAAAAAATTAATTAAATAGATTGAGTGGTACAACTAATTTAATTGCTGTATATATATATATATATATATATATATATATATATGTGTGTGTGTATACATATATATATATATATATATATATATATATATATATATATATATATATATATATATATATATATATATATATATATATATATATATATAAATTTCGTGTCACGATGTATGTTCGCGATGAACTCCGAAACTACTGAACGGATTTTGATAAAATTTTGTAACCATTTATAATATGGTCCAACTTAAAAGATAGAATAGTTTTTATCTCTTAATTATTGATCTCAATATTTATTATACGACATTAGTGTTTATTTATCAGTTAGTTCTGTAAATTCCTAATAGATGGCGGTTTAGTATCTAAGTTGCACAGGTATTCGGCAGATGGCGACGTGTTTATTTTTCTAGATTATACCATCTTGCAGAGAAAATTAACGTGCGCGCGCAAGCGCGTGGTTGAATATAGAATTTACATATATTTTCATGATGTATAATCATACTGTAACAACTTTTCGTGAATCATTTTTACAATTATACTTTGTATTGTGTTAATATTTGTGCAGTGTTCAGTTTGAATATTTTTAATATTATAAATAGTAAAATAAAATTTTATTTATTACTGTTTTTCTCTGCTAATTTTCATACCAACTCGAAAACATGTAAGTATTTCTTGATAGCCTTTTATTATTTTATTTTTATTTTATAATTTGATAATTATTAATTTATTCAGCCGTACATTTTGATCTAATTTATTTATTCAAATGATAAATTCTTTTAATTTTTTTATTTCAGTATAATGCCGCAGAAAAAATCTAACCTTAACAATCAGTATAGTAAAAATGCATGACGTATGCGTGCTAATAGAGCTCATAATTCGGAAGAACAAATTGCAGCAAGAAACGAAGCTCAACGAATCAGAACAGCAGAATTTCGCAGACAAGAGTCTCTAGAATAGCGTGATGAACATCTACGACAAAATATATTCAGAACAAGATCGGCGCGAGAACGGCACATAGCTACATTTAGAGAACGCAACAGAGAGCGATAACAAGCCAACCGTGCATTAACACGTGCATCATTCGTTCGCCTTGCATTCGAATATGCACCAAACATCAATTACTCTGCACATCCTAAAATTATAATTGGTGCAACGGATAAAATATGCCAATATTGTCAAGCGTTAAAATTCCGCAATGAAACGATCGGTATGTGTTGTGCATCTGGAAAAGTTGTACTGGCACCTCTTCTTATTCCACCGGAACATTTAAAATTATTTCTTGCTGGCGAATCAGATGATTCGAAATCATTTTTACGTAAGAGACGAAAATTCAATTCTTGCTTCCAAATGACGTCCTTTGGCGCAACTAAAATTTGCGATCTCACATCAGATGGAAATAATTTTAAAACTACATTCAAAATCCAAGGCCAAGTGTACCACAAGATTGGGTCATTAATTCCAATGCCTAGTGATCATCCAAAGTTTCGCCAAATTTATTTTATGGGCAGTTGTGAGGAACGCGTGACAACTCGGTGCCTGCATAATTTCATGGAACAAGCAGAAGAGAGAGCAATTATGGAATCTTTGGAAAGCTTTTTTGAAAATTATAATCAACTTATCCAATTATTTAAAAGGGTATCGCCTCAATTAAGAAATGATAGTTATCAAATCGTCATCAAAGCCGACAAAGTACCATCTGGAGAACACGCTGGCAGGTTCAACGCGCCAACCGTCGATGAAGTTGCTTTTATTATGGTTGCTGATCCAGTTAACAACAGAGAACTCAAAATCATACGTCAAGACAGCATTGTTCATATAATTTCAGACTTTCATCGTTCGTATGACGCACGTCAGTATCCTCTAATATTCTGGCAAGGGCAGGATGAATATCACATCAACATCAAACAGCGTGATCCAATCACGGGTACGTTTAATAATCTATACTATTTAATTCCTTATTTTGGTGATTTTTATTTCTTACTCTTAATTTTTCTATCCATTTAATAACTCGTTTTTTTTAGGTAATGAAATAAAAAAAAGTTAGTTCAATGAACTACTACGCGCCTCGATTGATGATTAGACTTAATCAAGATAATTATATCCTTTGATATCTTCAACTATTCCATCAATACGTTGTGGATAAGATTGAAGTGAAGATTGAAAGTGAACGTTTACAGTATATTAGATACAACCAGGCTAAATTAAGATCAGAGGAATACATCCATTTACGAGATGCTACCATCGGAAACATCGATGAAAATTTAAACGCTAATGACATCGGAACTGCATGTTATTTACCTTCAAGCTACATCGGCAGTCCACGGAGCATGCAGGAATACATACAAGATGCGATGACTTATGTACGTCATTACAGTTGACCTGATTTGTTTATTACATTTACACGTAATCCAAATTGGGAAGAAATAAAAAGTTTGTTTTTACCAGGCCAAAATTCAATACATCGTCACGATATCGTTGCACGTGTGTTCTAACAAAAGTTAAAATCTTTAATTGATTTAATCGTAAAATATTCATTTTTTGGTAATACACGTTGCTGGCTGCATTCTATTGAGTGGCAAAAGCATGGTTTGCCTCATTCTCATATTTTGGTTTGGCTTGAAGATAAAATCCGTCCAGAAGAAGTTGACCAAATAATTTCTGCCGAAATTCCGGATCCACTAACTGACTCAGAATTGTTTGGTATTGTTACCAGTCACATGATCCACGGACCGTGCGGTGCTTTTAACATGACATCACCATGCATGTAAGAAGGAAGGCGAATGAAACGTTTCTCGAAACCCTTTACCAGTGATACTATTACGGATATCGATGGTTATCCATTGTATCACCGCAGAGACCCTCAGAATGGCGGTCACAGATTTACAATGCGAATGTCGAATTCTAGAAATGAAGCTAAATTGCGAATCGCTGGGTAGTTCCATACTCGCCATTGCGGTCAAAAGCATTTAAGGCTCATAATAATGTCAAGTTTTGCAGTTCCGTCAAATCCGTTAAGTACATTTGTAAATATGTTAATAAAGGTAGTGATTTGGCCGTATTTGAAGTACAAAATATAAACAAAATGACGAAATAGCAAGATACCAGATGGGTAGATATATAAGCAGCAGCGAAGCTATCTGGTGTATTTTCAGTTTTCCCATACACGAAAGAGAACCTTCTGTCCAGCATCTTGCAGTACATCTTGAAAACGGTCAACGAGTGTATTTTACCAAAGAAAATATTCTCCAAAGAGCATTTGAGAAACCGAAAATGACACTAACTGAATTCTTTACATTATATTAAAAGTCTGATGTATTCGGCCAATTCGCAAAACATTATTATATATCGATGTTCCACGCTATTTTACATGCAATAAAATAGGGAAAAAGTGGGAGCCACGTAAGCAAGGAAAACCGCATCCATTGATCCCAGGCATATTTAAAGCTAAGACATTAGGACGACTTTACACTGTGCATCCTAAACAACGAGAATAATTCTTTTTGCGTTTATTGCTGGTGAATATTCCCAGACCAACATCTTTCGTATATTTGCGAGCAGTGAACGGTCGAGTGTTCAATACATATCAAGATGCATGTTGCGAGTTGCAACTACTGGAAACTGATAATCATTGGGACTTGACACTTGCTGATGCAGCGTTGACATCCACACCGTATAATATTCGTCAAATGTTTGCAATAATTTTGACAACATGTTTTCCAACACAATCATCGACTCTGTGGGAAAAATATAAGAATTATATGACTGAAGAAATACTGCATCGAATTAGACGAACAAATCAATGTCCAAATTTAGATTTCACACAAGAGGTGTATAATGAAGCATTAGTGTTGATCGAAGATTTATGTATTTTAATTTCCAATTTGCCACTTAGTCATTATGAAATGCCATAATCTGATCGCCCGGCTTCCGACTTAGTTAACACTGATTTGCAACGAGAAGAACAGTACAATAACGTTGACATAGCTACAATTATTGTGAATACTGAGCCATTACTGACAGCCAAACAAAAAATATTTATATTCGGATAATGTGACCGTTGATGCTGACCAAGGTGGTTTCTTTTTTGAGACGCACCAGGTGGAACCGGTAAGACATTCTTAATAACATTAATTCTTGCAAAGATACGATCCCAACAGAAAATTGCTTTGGCAATTGCATCGTCAGGCATTGCTGCAACTTTGTTAGATGGTGGACGAACAGCGCATTCAGCAATAAAGTTGCCCTTCGACATTCATAACAAATCAAACGCAATGTGTAACATTAAAAAAAGCGGAATGACTACAGTGTTGCAAAAGAGTGCAATTATAATTTGGGATGAGTGTACTATGACTCATAAACATTCACTTGAAGCATTTCATAGAACTATGCAAGATTTGAAAGGCAACAATAAACTTTTCGGTGGTACTGTTTTACTACTGTCTGGTGATTTCCGGCAGACTTTACCAGTTATTCCTTACACTACTTTTGCCGATGAGATTAACGCATGCTTAGAACAATCGTTTTTATGGACAAGTGTTGAGACACTTCGATTGACTATGAATATGCGAGAACAATTGCAAAATGATCCATCGGCACAAGTATTTTCTAACCAATTGCTAGATATTGGAAATGGTGAAATTGAGTTTCATCAAAATACACAATACATAAAAATAGCAGATAATTTCTGCATTGTTGTTGAAACGAGAAATGAACTAATTGAGAGTGTCTTTTCGGATATATTGAATAATTATTTAGATCACAGTTGGCTCTGTAATCGTGCTATTTTGGCAGCAAGAAACGTTGATGTGAACAAAATTAACTTCCATATACAACAGATGTTACCCGGCGATTTGAGGTCTTTTAAATCAATCGACACAGTTATTGATGAAAACGAAGCCGTAAACTTTCCAACTGAATTTTTGAATTCTCTGGATATGCCAGGAATGCCACCACACAATCTTCAATTGAAAATTGGTTCACCAATTATTCTTCTACGTAATTTAAACCCACCTCAATTATGTAAAGGTACTAGTTTAGTCATAAAAAATGACCGAAAATTCTCTCGAAGCAACAATTTTGACGGGAAAATTTAATTGCGATATCGTCCTGTTGCCACGTATTCCACTGATAGCGTCAGAATCTCCAATACCATTTAAAAGGCTTCAATTTCCGATTTGCTTAGCTTTTGTGATGACCATAAATAAATCTCAAGGCCAAACAATGTCTATTTGCGGTTTGGATTTGGAAAACACATGTTTCTCACATGGACAGCTATATGTTGCCTGCTCACGTGTAGGAAAACCATCAAATCTCTTCGTGTTAGCGAAAGACAGGTTAACCAGGAATGTTGTACACAAAGTAGTACTTAGATAATTTTTAGTTTTAATAATTTAAAATTGAAAAACTATTAGTTCGATGTCAATGTTATCTACCTCATTTATAACAATTTATTTTTAGATGTTTTTAATTTATATAGTATATTTTGTAAGTAAGTCACTGATTACATCTTATATTATAATTTAATATAAGATGAATAAAATGTAAATTCAGAAAGTATATGTTGATTTGTGATTAATTTCAAAATTTCGATACTCTTTACCTATTACTTTTAAATTTTGGCGAAACGCTTTATTTTTAATCTCATATAAATGAAACTATTTTAAATTTTTTTAGAAAATATTAATTTGAATGTACCCAAAAATTAGTAAAAATTTGATTCAATGTATTATAATTACTCAGCCACTGCAACGCGTGGCTGGGTCAGCTAGTATATATATATATATATATATATATATATATATATATATATATATATATATATATATATATATATATATATATATATGTTGTTGCACCAGCATGTGCTTCCTTTTACCTACCCTTAAGTTGTGCTCTAATAGTCAGGAAGAATCAGCCGGATGGAGTGTTCACGATTTTGAAACAAGGACCAAGCAGAAGACCCTCAATACATGGTCTGGCATTCTAAGACGGTATCATTTCACTTGGAGGGCATTGCAACCATACCTACTTTTAACGAACCCCAGCCAGTTTTAGGCAACACGATGAATCTTCGTTTAAGCCCGGATTCGAACTCACTACCTTCCGATAATAAGATTGACGTCGTAACCAACCGGACCACTGCGGCGCCTATCGCCAAAATGTCGCTACTAAACACCAAATATTGCAATTTTGGGACCACAAAAACTGGTGTTTCATAATTTACATTTTATATTTTTCATTTCTTGGAGCATACAAGATGTAAATCAATTGCCTGATAACAAGGAAATATTAAAATGTCATATTTTTATACTATCTATAATCCTATATTTCTGATATGATGTAAATTTAAATTAAATAAGTTTTAAAATTTATTTTATTTATATTTTCAGGTAACTTATGTATTATCCTTAAGATTCGGTGACATAATATTTGATGAAAACTATTGATGAGATCACCATGAGTTCTTATGCAACTCAATTCGGGGAAGATATATTTGCAGATGTAACAAAATATGGAGAAACTATATGTCTGAAAAGAACACAAAGAAGTTCTGCATGTTCTTCGAATCTTATTCCAATAGAAGTTGTTAATTTGTCGCTTAGACGATGCATTGTAGGAAAATCAATATCTCGATTTATTCAGGTCCTTGGAAAATTATAAAAGAATTCTTCAACAGGTTTCAAGAGCATTTCACAGAAAATATTAATACTTTATAAGAAAACCTGAGTAGCAGTTTTAATTTTGATCCCAGAAACACAATAGTAAAACTCTGCATTCAATAACATTATTTACCCATATTGTCATGATATATTTTTATTATGTAATATTATACAACATTATGTACCCATATTGTCACAATAGAAAATATATTACGATCTTTATATCGCTTAAAAAACTGACACTGTTATTAAAAAGTTTCAGTATTTTTGTATTGCCTTTTAATGTATGCATATTTTTCATTTTATGCATGGCTGCAAGACTTTATTTATTTCATAATTATTACTTTATAATTTATTGTTTTAAGTAGTTTTGAAACAATTTGCATAAAGATGAATATTATACTGATTTAGTTGAGTGGATTCTAAACTATGCACTTGAAAGTAATTAAAGCATACTTCTTTGCTTTATCTAAAATTAATTCTTATCTTTTACTTAATTCCCACAATTTGATATTAAGTTATAATAGTTTGCCTAATTTGTTCACTCTATGAAAATTAAAGTAACTTTTTAATCACACTCTTAATTAATGAAGTAAATTAAAATTTCTAATAAGAACGTGAACACAAAACACAAGCACTTAATTTTCTATAATATGATATTGAAATATTTGAATGTATTTACT
This sequence comes from Latrodectus hesperus, assembly GCA_037975125.1. NCBI lineage: Eukaryota > Metazoa > Arthropoda > Arachnida > Araneae > Theridiidae > Latrodectus > Latrodectus hesperus. The sequence goes on along the minus strand of CM075862.1, from coordinate 48,686,181 downwards.
AAAAATATTAAAAAATACAACCGTGGAAATTTTTTTATTAATTTTTCAACTAAAGATAAGAAAATTTATTTGAGCTTACACACTGATACCAAATTAATAAGGATCTAACGTCCCAAAATGAAAATAGACTATGCTAACGAAAATATATCAATCGAAAATGATACTAAAATTATATTGATTTTCCATTGACAATATCATTTGAGGAAGAATTTAAAACTTCCACTTTTTATTAAAACTGTAAAAAAATTTTCTCTAAGGTATTAAGAATTTATTTCCAAAGAATAGTAATAATTTAGGAGAAAATATTTCTTTTTTTCAAGAATAAAACTTTAAGAAAATTGTACTTTTATTAAAATTTATTAAAATAATTATAACTTTTAACTAAAAATATTATTTTTTCATTAATAAATGGCGATATTAATTAGTAATTTATTACATCTCCATTTGTAGATGAATAATAAATATACGAATGCAAATAGTAGCTTTTATGAAAATCTCGCTTATTGGGAGAGGAAATATTTCACAATATGCCGAATGTAATAAATACTATATAAACATAGAGCAACTGATACAAATACTAACAATTAAAGATTTTGAGTTTTATATAAACATATATTTTGTTTAGCAAGCATAATAAATTGCCTAATAGGGTAAAAAAACTAAAATATTCATTTGAGAACCAAAATCTGTCTTCAAAAACCACTGTTTGGAAAGGAAAGAATCCACTAAACTGGTGGAAAAGAAATGTGAAATTTTATTCTGAGCTTTCTGCTCTGGTGATGAAAACTATTTTTCTAATCATAAAATTGTAATTACAGTGTGAGGTGACATTTTTTCAAAATGTAAGAATATTTGTGAAAAGAACTGTAAGGAAAATTCTCTTAAAAAACGTCAAGATAATTATTATTTAACGTAACTTTTAACAATTTAAATTGATTTTTTTGTCATGTAAAACAAAAACAAGGCTGCATTAGAAAAGAGAATTAGAAAAGTTGTTGTCTTGTGCCAGCTAGGCTGACAATATGAGGTGCGCTGCTCCACTTATTAGAAAAGAGTATTATCTAAAATTTAAAAAATGTATGAGTGAATATAAGATATATTTCTACTTACGTTAATGTATTGAATTAAATAAGATGTCGAAAATACATTAGAAATATGAATATTATACAGTTAAAAATGTATGTCTTTTTTAAGTAAATAATGCATTAATTGCTGTGTTTGAACATTATAATAATATCAATAACTACACTAATATATTTATTTTTATTTAATTAAAAATTTTCCTTTTATTGTTTTATTCAATTAAAAAAAAACAAGATAATTATTAAAAAGATGATGAGATTTTATTATAAAGGTGTTTTGTAATTTGGGAATAAAATATACACACTTAAAAGCTGACAGTTTAAGTATATTTAGTTTATGATTTTGAAATATACATTTATAAGTTGTCGCTTCAAATGACTGGCTACAATGATTTTAATTTTATAGCACAATATATGTATATGTATATATATATATATATATATATACATATATATATATATATATATATATATATATATATATATATATATATATATATATATATATATATATATATATATATATATATATATATATATATATATATATATATATATATATATATATATATATATATATATATATATATATATATGAAAGGTGGAAGGGGTGTTACTTTTGGCCATGTGAGGTATTTAATGCCATTATAATGTCGAAAGTGTGTGGAATTTTTTCAAAATTTAAACGCAGAGATGAAGTGGATGTCTTGACTTGCCCTCGCTGGCAATAGAAGTATTATTTAACATGGAGGACATTACAACCATGACATATTTTATGTGTCACAGCCAATGTTAATCATCTATTATCCCATTACACATCAAATAATATCGTAGTTTATTTTATAAATTCACTATCGAAGTGTTGATAAGCGTTTCAGAAAGAACTACTCAACAAAACGCGATTTATTTTACATAGTTATCAATACTTTATTTATATATTTATTTTAAATATATTTTGTTTTTGGGATTATTTAATTAATTTATTAAAGGATATATTTTTATAATCTGGTGATTTTATCAAAATTATAAGATCGAAAAAAGATTTAAAATGACTAAATTAATGATATATAGATATATTTTTATTAAAAATGACGAAAAACAACTTTTAACAGTTTGAAAAAAAATAGAATTTTTTAAGAACAATACGTTATAAAGTGGAGAAAAAAGATTTAAGTATAAAGAAAAATATTTAACTAACACTTATAATTAATAAAAATCATATTTCTATACAAATAAGGTGTAATAATAACAACAAAATAGGAGAAAGTAAGCAACGTAAGGACCATATCTATTTGTGACAGTTCTGTCTTCCTGTAATATCAAATTTCTTATATCTAATATTTACGTGATTCGGTCGTTTTTAGAGAATATGGTGGGCCTTCGTTTAAGATTTCAGCTTATTTTTCAGATTATATTTCAGTCGCGATTTCAGCTTATTACCTCCCATCAACGAGAACAACATCTTTCATCAACCAGGACACCTCAACCATACACGCATACATATATTATATATTTTCTCTCAGATTTTTCTCATTATTTCTCTCTACTTTCTCTGCTAGTTTTTCTAATGAATTTCCGGCTTCTGATGACTGAACACTTGAGAGACCGTCAAGCAAAACGCCTGATTATCTAAGAGTGAATTACAGGAATTTTGAATTAGGATAAAGATTGATTATGACAGTAAGAGTAGACAGCAGCTATATCATATTATAGATAAGTCTTACCCAAAGGAGTATACCAATAAACTCTTATTAACAGTCTTATCAAGAATTCCACAATGGATATTCTATATGCGTTACTGAGCTCCAATGGCTCAGTACCTTCACCCCGCTTCCCATTAAGATCAGCAATGTGAAGCATCATTTGCTGCAGGCAGTGATTGGGAAGGTCAAACCAATCTCTCCTTCATTGGATTGCTGTTGCTTCGTGAGTTGGAGACATGTCCACGTTAATATGTGACGTCCAAAGTTCTTTCGTTGGTGTGGTGTGGATGTGGTGAGAAAGGTGGCACAAGTATGACCTCGTCACTTGACCATGGTTCAAGATGATGAGGGTCTTGGTGATGGGTGATTATTCCAAACCCGTTAGCCTTATGGTACCGTCCAGAGGCTCACCTGCACCTCTATGTATGTATGTATGTGTAACTCATTTAGGTCATAATGTACTATTTGTAAACAAAATTAATTATATTAGGAAATTTCTTTGGACCGAGATCCAGATTTTGCAACTGAGATAGGATGTCAGAAATTCAAAGGAACCATTTGTTATACATTATTGCTGACTAAGTGATTATCGAAATCAAATTTCAGTTCGACTATAGTTGAGGAATGAGAGACGAATGTTGCCTTTCTATTTTAAAGTATTTGTTAAGTTTACGGATTTTGTCTCTTGTAGCATTATATAAATCATTATCTACAAGAATGTCGTTCTGGTCACTTTCAGCATTTGGCAGATGAAGGTCCGCCAAATGTGTTTAAAACCACCAACTGCAGAGCCAGTGACTATTATCTTCTCTATTATGTAGTGTCCTTTTATTCTAGAAATTTACTTATTTACTGCTAATAATTTTATCAATGTTCAGACAAATTTCTTCTCAATTTTGAGTATTATTTCTTGATAAGTCATTCTATTTTATTAACCATAAAGTGATTGGTTCTTTCGTTCCATTTGAGATCATGAATACTCCACTTTATCACAATGCTCATTGATTTAAAGTATCCATGACGTCAGATAACGTTTCATCTTCGACACATTGCATTGAGACGGCATCGTAAATACGACCTGTCGAAGAATTTGCTTCCTGCCTTCAAATCACATTCTTCAAGCAGTAGCAAACAAGGTGAAGTTCCCATGGAATGTCTGAGAATAGTGTCGTGGTTCATTTTGTTAATGAAAGGATTTCTTATATAAAGACCGAATCATTGGTTAGTGTGAGAAGCCATTTTCTATTGATTCAAGCCATTAACAGATTTACAATAGAAGAGAAGGAAGAGGAAAATGAAACAGTCCAAAACTAAACATCCACTTTATGATTAGTTTAAATTGTCAAGGATGGTTTAAATTTTTTAAAATTTCATTAATTATTAGAATTCTAAATTAATAATTGCAACATTTGTAAGAAATATCTTTTAAAACTTAAGACTAATCCCTTAATTACACTAACATCATTAAATATTTTTTAAGTCTGAAATCAATGTTTACATTTGACATCAACATGCTATAGTATGATAAAGTATTTGAATTTATTACATTGTTTTAATTTATTTATATCTGCACCGAAAATTTTTTTTCTTTACTTTTTATTAGAATGCTTTGACTTTCATATTGATAACATTTGATACTAATTTAAAATACAAATGATTAAATATTCCGTAAAAATGCTGATTTTTTTTATCCTAAATTGAAACTTTTTAAATTGATATAAAATGCTGTTCAAAACACTAAACAAGTACCTCTATTTTATTAAAAAATCTAACATATATTATTTAAAAAGTTTATAAAATATTGTAGACTATAAAAAGAAGTCACAATCTACCTGTGAGGGCCCATCTTATGTTCTTAAGTTTTATTTCAAAGTGAATTTTCACAAATTATATTTTGCTTTATTTTTATATTCTTGTATCTACAATCAAAAAGTATATAAATGAAATATATTTATTAGAGTTAAAGTTTTATATAGATATAAGTCAAATTATTTGATCCATTTCTCGTTGCAATGTGTTATGGATATACTTTCGAATTATTTTTAATATGTCATAATTCTTTTCCTACAACAATCTAACAAAAATCCTTCTTTTAATATCCATGAGATCTTTTCAATAGGAAAATATCCTTATAGTGAATTTTATTGCTTATCATTTATTTAAAGTTATATGATAACACCAATTATCTAGGAAATGTGTTCTATAGGGGTGGTGAAAATATTTCACGAATATCGCATTCACGGAAAAGCATTGCTTCTTTCTTGCTCCTTCAACTAGACAACACCCTTTCTCCCTGTCTGACATATATGGGACTACTAAATCTTGTTGGCGACTTTAATATCCCTGGTATCAATTTCTTCTTCCGAACGAAACGTCAATATAAATACAGCAAAGAGAATTTACAATTTCGATCAAAAATTTAATGCATAGTTTTATAAACCGAAGAAATATTAGTTGAAATATTTTTAAGACTATTCTCACCACAGTGCCAATCGCGAATAATTGCTCGTTAACATCATTTACCATTCATTTAACTTTGTTCAAAACTATCATTTGTGCTCAACGAAACGAGGCCTTACGGATAGATTTGCTAAAATGAAAAGAAGAGGCATGAAAAACTTGAAAATATATATATTTTCTTTAATTACAAATTTATTAATTAATATCATCGGAATTACTTTCATCCGATTTCCTGTGTATTTCAGATCTGCTGTGTTTTGGGAAAATAGAAAAAAAATTGCTGTAGTAGTGGAAAACAATACTTAAAATATAAAAAAGTATGAATATAGTTATTTAAATTTTTTTTCAGTCGGAATGTAAAAGATCAGGCACACTTCATATTTTTCTCTTCCTCTTGCAATTACATATCGATCATTATAAGGCCAAAACTTTCCTGCCAACTTTCGTGGATTATGGTTTCCAATAGAAAATACGTCTAGTTTCCAAGAAAAAAATAGAGATTTGGAAAAACATTGATGGTATTTTTTAGTTATCATAGTTCTACATCAAAAATCACCCACCTCTTTCTTGAAAAGAGCAAGGTTCCGAAATGATGTGCATTGTTGAAAAAACAACTTTACACTACAATCAAATTAGAATTAATTAAAGTACGTATTAATGAAAAATTCTTATCTAGAATTTTGAAATGAATATTTTAAATTAGCCAGAGATCAATGTAAGTTTCGTTCCATTTCATTCTCAATTTAATCCCGGTTAATGAGCCGAGCTGGCAGCCGAATGGTTAGCGCTCTTGCCTTCAGGTTCAACAGTTCGTGGGTTCGAATCCCACCTTGGGCATGGATGTTTGTAGTGGTTCGGTATCCACTTTAAGCCGTAAGTCCCTGTCTAATTAGCCCTCGTGTGCAAAAAATGACCGTTGAGCGACAAACCAACCAACCAACCCG
>CM075862.1:48410947-48679492 GCA_037975125.1 Latrodectus hesperus | reverse complement strand
TTTATGTTTGCAGTGTCACTTTACTTTAATTTACGTTTTAATTATTTCTTGTTTTATTGATTGATTGTAGCTATTTGGCTCCTACAGTCGTAGTATTGCATCAACTCTAGTAATAGAATACTTTCTAATCGAATTAAATTTGTGTGAAATGCGTTCATAAATTTTTACCGGGGAAGATTGCCACAAGGAATATTATGCAATCCCTTGTAACATTGATATCCACTTATTAGAAATGACTGATCTCCTTTGAAAGTGAATATTGTGTTTAACAATTATTGCTGAAGCGCATTAAAATGCCAGTGAAATGAAAGCTGTAATAATGCTTATTATTACATTCAAATTATATTGCATAAATAAATAATTTAATAATTTTTTTAAAAAAATTCACAATGCATAATTGTTTCATTTAAGCATGCATGTAATATCCTGTTCAAAGTAACTAACCATTTTTTTATTTGTTAGAGAAGATATTCTGGTAAATGAAATCAAAAATTGAAATCTTTTTGATTTACTTTTATTTTAAACTATGTTAATAAATTAGTGCAGTAAAGCACAATTAAGATAAAATTACAATATCTGAATAGATTACTCATTTTTAAATTTTTTGATGTTGATTATTTTTGTGGATTTTGGTTTTCCACCGTCCGGTTTTGATTTCTACAATATCATTAATATAATATTCATTAAGTTCATGATAAATATTATATTTTTGCGGCTTTTTTGTTGATTAATTTTTATTTTGTTCGACGGGATTCTGATAGAACTGCATGGCCTTGTCCGCTACTTTTTAAGCGCTAAAAATCTCAGTTTCGTTAGCTAACGGAGTTGCCGCAAACTTATGAGAAGAGTTGCCTCCTTCACGGTAGAGCGGGGAAACATAATAGTAAAAGAATTAGCGTGCAATATTCAATGATAAATAATAAATGTTAAAAGTCTAACAATAAGAATACCATTCACGTATTTATAGTGAAAGAAAGCAATTAATGTTTGTGACAGATATAGGAACTATTATAAGACATTAATGTAAACAAAGTAAAGTGCACAAAAGTTTGAGGGTGCAAGACCAGTTTGTCTGCATGAAGTTTTGATATTCGCAGAATATGCCATGTAAGTGTTTTAAAGCCTTGTTTTTTCGATTGTTGCTGCTTTAAATAATACAGAGATAAAACAGATTAGCTGTAAAATATTCAAAAGTGGAACAGTTGGTAGGACACTTTCTGAAGGACAACCTACCAATTAGGACTCTCCTGCCTAAAAGAAGACAATGAGTCACCTTATTTATATGATCTAACATAAATTTTTTTATTCCAATAATAAAAAAATTAACAAATATAATACAATATTTTAAGTAAAATTTTGACAAACAAAATGAAAAATTGATGGATGTTATAATTAAAATTAGTATCTCTATGATCATATAATTGTATAATAAAATGTTTATTTAAACTATTTAATTCACTGTTTATTTTTTTAAAATTTAACTGGTGCACATAAGTGTTAACATTTCATTCATTATTTAATGAAATTGTGAGAAAATACGTCAGGAAGTATAAGAACATTTCTTTTTTTTAGAAACATGAACTATATTATGGAAGCAATAGTGAAGCCAGTCATATTATATTTTAGTAAGTACTCTTACCATTTTTTGAATATTATCTTTTTACATTTTCTACAATTTGATTCTGCAATATTTGTTGACATAAAATTTGGGAGTTCTAATTGGATGTAGTGAAATACCCTATTTGATTTAAATTAGAATATATAAAATTTTAATACAATACTTTGCGTTTCAATTTGCTTTGTGCAGACTGACATTTCTTTTAAGATGACTACCATTAATTTCCTGATTAAAATTTCATACTTAGCAGTGTTACCAATATTTATTTCTTAACTTTACATCATTTTAAGGGCTTCTGCTTTATATTCTGTTAGGGAAGCTTTAATTAGATAAGAATTTTCTATTAAATTTATATTAAAAAATATATTCATAATAAAAGAGAGGTGCCATTGATGAATATAGTTTCTTTTGTTATTTAACATCATGTCCTAAGTCTATTTTTAAGGCATAATGCCCATCATGTACATTGTCTTCAAAGACTTCTTGTAAAGAACAGTTCATATTCACATATTGAAAGCATGGAAATATTGAAAACTTCCAGCATATATATATTTAAACTGAAATTTATCATATTTTTAATAAAGTTTTAATTTTTTAGTTAATTTAAAGTTTTTTAACACTTTATTAACTATAATCAATTTAAAACACTTATATAATTTTAATTTTTTAATTATTTTTTATTTAATATTTTAATAATTTCAATAATTTAAAAAATAAACTTATTTAATTATTAAACTTTTAAAACCAGCTCATCAATTTGTACATTTTACAATTATATTAATTAAAAAGTTTTCCATTGTTTAATAATTAATTTTTTATTGTTAATATTTTTTCTTTTATTTTAATTTATTGAATTATTTGTATATACATATTGTAATTTTACATTTGTATCAGAATTTTAAACAAAGATATCTTAATATCATATTTCATAATACTAGATGTTTAATAATTAATTATTGGGTATTAAAAATAATTTGATAAATAAGGAAATTAAATCTTAATGCTTAATAATTATGAAATACAAAGCAGGTAGGAAAAAATACATTTTCACATAAAATTACTATAATGAATTTAAGCTCTCCTAATAAAGACTGCTTAAAAATAATTTTTAATAGCAGTACAACATGTTTTTAATGTATTCCATTTTTATCAAATTTAACTGCTTAAAAAATGGTTTTAAGTAGTTTTAAATTTCATGTTAAGCCAAAAATTAATATAATCACTAAATATGTAACAATAGTAAGTAGTACCAGATGTTTAATATTTTAAAATCAAACTAAAATTGAGGATGATAAACCACACAGAGCAGAGAAGCCTAATCAATTAAATAAAATTTCCAGCTATAACTTTGAAAAAGCATTAAAATATACCCAATTTTCCCATAGCACATATTATTAATAGTCAGATGATATAATTGCTAAATTATACATGAACAAAATTCATTATAAATGAAATGTCAACATATAAGAAAATAAAAACCTAGAGTAAGATTAAATTTAGGAAAACATTTGAAATATTTCACACATTTGATGTTATCAATCTGTTATCTAAACAAAGACTTTTTATTTCCTTAATATTATAAATAAACAAACTACTTCATAAGGTGTAATCACCTTGTTATTAGCTTTATGCTAGTACTGAAGTTAAGAATAAGTAATTTGTTATTTATAAATAAAACATGCACAATGCAATGGTTACTTTTCAGGTAACTCCTCATTTTTGTGTGGGTGCAGTTACACTTCTCATAATGTCAGTAAATCTTTTTAATAATCACATTGAAAGAAAAGGAAAATATTAAGAAATGAAAAAATGTGTTCACATCAAATCCAAAATTAATTTTCATAAAAAAGGTTTAGAATTTATCTAGTTATTAAATTGTGGGTTATTAAAAGTTGCCAACTCCTGGGTTAACTGTATCACTTCATCAAAGTTCAATATTACAAAGTTGTCAGCATAAAAAGGTTGCTGGAAAAGTATCAATAACTTCATTTGCAATTTTTCTTAAATAATGAATTCTTTTGACATTAATATTTATAAATGTATGTAATTGTATATATATATGTGTATATATATTATATGTAATTTAAGAGTGTGCTGTGTTAAATGGCAATTCGTATTCAATATATGTATGTGTGTATACATGTAATATATATATTTAATTTCGGGATCCTCCAGTGATGAGGAATGTTCACCCATAAAAAGGCGTGTGTCTCAAAGTAAGTATTCTTAGGAAATTTCCTCAAGAAACTTCTAATTTATCAATAATTTAAGCTTTTTATGTTAATATAAACCTTTTAAATTATATAGGACCACCAAATTGGGAAAAGAGCGAAAGCTCCTCAAAAACAGACAACAATTCTGTTATAGGACGAGGTAAGAATAATAAATATTTACTAACATTTTAAAAGTTAAAAATAAATTGCATTAACAATAGTTTTTAACAAATTATTAAAAAAAATCTAAATCTGTAATCCCATTTAAAGATACAAATTTATAACATTTCTAATTTCAAAATCAATAAAAATAATTTTTAACAACAGAACAGTAATTTTTAACAGTAAACAAAAAGCAAAAATATTGCTTTTTGTTTACTTAAAATCTTAATTCATTTTCCCATGTTTCTCTTAGGATTGAAGCGTAAAAGAGTCTCCGTTTTAGCTTCTTCAGATTCTGATGAAGAACCAATGCTAAAACGCTTCCGAAATGAGAATCTTGTTGGTGAGTTTTTCCTAAAGTATATAAATAGTGAACTGTGTGTCAAAGAACATAGGAACCACCACATGCTCTAGTCTTATTATAATTTATAATTCTTAAATATATAATGGTGTAACTCTCTAGTATGGATGATGCATAAAGAAGTTAATTTAGAGAGGGCAAAAGGATTCACATTCGTAAATGATATGCTCTGCTGTTTCCTCTTGCGTATGACATTTCCTGCAGATGGGGTCTTGCTGAAAAAGTCCCATTTTATGGAGGTGTTTTCTGAAATAATAATGCCCAGTTATGAAGCCAACGATTAAACGTATCTTCTGCCTAGAGCATTTTAGAATTTCAGAGGCAATCCTTGCTGATGATCCACTTGCGGTGTTCAAATTGATCCCACAAAAAGATTCTGCACCAATGGGAGCAAAAGACGATCCTTGTATAGCAACTTCATCAGCCCTTTCATTACCTTTGATACCTTTGTGCCCTGGCACCCATACAAGGATCACCTTGTTTCTAGTTGCCAGTTCTGTAAGAAGGTTTCCACATTCCAAAATCATTTTAGATTTGATTTTGAAAGAACTGAGCGCTTTTAAAGCGGCTTGACTAACTAAAAATGAGAATCCGCTTACTGTGGTAGCTCTTCCTCATAATTAGTCGCAGAAAGTGGATAATGGCCAAAAACTTCTGCCTGGAAGACCATAGCGTATCGCCCAAGGCTTACAGATAGGCGGGTTCTTGGTGACATGCCACATACTCCCAGTCCTAAGAGGCTGTTTTTCAGCGATCAATCTGTGCACCAGATTAGATCTCCTGTTTTAGTTTCAAACATGTTGTTATCCCATTCGTCTCTAGTTGGAAAAATTATTTCAAATGTCCTTTCAAACATGTATGACTTTTCCATGATGTTCGAAGGCGTCAGGAAAGTAGGATCTTGAATTTTCCTGGTAATACCCCTGTGCCCTATGGCAACAGGTTGGTCGTATCATTGGTTTTGTAGCTTCATTCTCTATGCATTCATTTTGGAAGTGCTGCAACTGAAGATGTCTAAGGGAGTCAGATCCAACATAACTTCCAATGCTCTGGTTGGTGCGGTGGACATTGCTCCTGTGATGGCCAGTCTTTGTAGACAGGCCAGTCTTTGAAGACCTCCTAGTCAAAACTAGCTGAGTATTCTGCCCAATCAAATGTGTCAATTCCCAAGAGTTCCTTTACAACACACAGGCGTTGCAAACCTTGGTGGAACAAAGAATGCCAACAAACTTATAGAAAACAAAGGAAGTTATGGGGGTTATTTCGGAGGTACCCCACAACGGAGAATCTTATCGCCTTCAAGAGAGCAAAAGCATTAGTTCGCAGAGCTCATCGTCGAAGTCAGAAGGAATCCTGGTCTCGCTATGTATCCTCAATTACTTCTTCCACATCCAGTAAACAGTTGTGGAGAAGAGTGAAAGCAGCCAATGGAATATATAGAGAATTTTCAATTCCTATTTTTAAATCCGGTGCTGCTATATGCTCTTCTCCTAAGGACATCGCTAACGTCCTTGGTGAAACTTTTGCTAGCGTCTCAAGCAACGACTCTTATAGTCCTTCGTTCTTAAGGACAAAGAGTCGAGCTGAGCGAACACCAATTCGTTTCAAACATGGACAAGCTTTGCCTTACAACTGTGAATTTCGGATGCTGGAATTGAAGAGAGCATTACAGCAGGCCAATGATACTAGCCCAGGACCTGATGGAATCAGCTATCAAATGCTTCGTAATTTAAGTCCAGATTCCCTGTTGAACTTACTTTACCTGTTCAATAGGATCTGGACTGAAAATAAATTTCCATCACTTTGGAGCGAAGCAATAGTGATTCCAAACCTTAAGGCTAATAAGGATCCTTCTGTTCCTTCAAACTATCGACCAATAGCTCTGATGAGCTGCTTATGTAAGACTCTTGAACGTATGGTCAATGCCCGTCTCGTATATATCTTAGAAAGAAACAAATGTATACATATCAATCAGTGTGGATTCCGCAAAGGGAGATCCACTCTTGATAATATCACTTATTTGGAAACGCAGATACGAAACGCCTTTGTGCGAAGGAATCATCTCGTTTCCATTTTCTTTGATATAGAGAAGGCATATGACCGTACGTGGCGTTATGGAATTCTCCGTAGAATGTATGATTTTGGCTTTCGGGGTAATTTGCCGATATTTATTCAAAACTTTTTACGCTCCCGTGGTTTTAAAGTTCGTATTGGTACCTTTTTGTCCAATACTTTTAACCAACCTGAAGGTATTCCTCAGGGAAGTATTTTAAGTGTCACACTTTTTAATATTCATATCAGTACCATACTTCAGCAACTTTCATCTCCTGTGCATGGTACTCTGTATGTTGATGATCTGCAAATATCCTGTGAAGGGTCAAACATGAATTTAATTGAGAGACAATTACAAACATCTGTTAATAAATTAGCTGCATGGTGTGCTGAGAATGGCCATACACCATCTCCAAGTAAAAGCAGCTGTGTCCTTTTCTGCAGAAAGACTAGCCTTCACAATGATCCGGTTATTCGAATTAATAACACGCCTATACCAGTAGTCAATCAGGTAAAATTCCTTGGAGTGATATTTGATCGTAAATTAACTTTTCTTCCTCATGTATTACATCTGCGGAAGAAGTGCGAGCGATCGCTTAATGTCCTCAAGGTGCTTTCAAACACATCTTGGGGTGCTGATCGCACGTCACTCCTGCGAGTTTACCAATCACTCATTTTATCTCGGCTTGACTACGGCTGTGTCGTTTACGGATCCGCTAGGTCTTCTGTTTTACGCAGACTGGACACTATCCATCATTCTGCTCTGAGAATATGTTCAGGCGCATTTCGCACATCCCCCGTCCAGAGTTATATGTCAACAATTACCGTTAGACCTGAGACGAATGCAGCAGTCTCTCAGTTATTATGCTAAAATCATGTCGACCCATGACAATCCACTACGTTCCATGATACCTAATGCCTCTATTAAAAGACTATATGATGCTCGTCCATTGAGCATCCCACCTTTTCTCACAAGAGCCAAATCACATCTTTGGCTCACAGACCTATGTGATGTTTGGATAGAGTCAATTGATCAATTTCTCTATCCACCTTGGTATGAACCAACAAATACCTTTATAAATACCTTTGCTCAGTTCAAAAAATCCGACACAACACCTATTGTTTTTCAACAGCTATACTTTTCTCATCGCTGTCAGTATCAATCATATAAACCTGTATTCACAGATGGTTCTAAAACAGCAGGACATGTGGGCTGTGGAATTTTTACCAATAATACAGATTTTAATTACAGCCTACATCCATCCTGCTCCATCTTTACGGCTGAAGCAACCACCATCTACTACGCGCTTCAGCATGTGAATACAGACGACTATCATCAATATTGTATATATACTGACAGCATGAGTATTATTGAAGCCTTGAAAAACAATAGTGTTATCTGTCATCCTGTTGTGTCGAGAATTTTTAAAGCATTGGATTCCCTTGCTGGCAAGGGAAAAGAAATTGTATTTTGTTGGATACCAAGCCACATGGGACTTGAAGGAAATGAGAGAGCAGCTGCAGCTGCAAAGGCTGCATTAGATCCAATATTACCATCGGTTCCTCTCTCAGATGTGAGAAAGGCTATCAAAAAATTTATATATGGTCTTTTGCAAGAATTATGGAACTTGCAGGTCGTCAACAAATTGCATACCATTTTCTCATCCCTCATCTCATTGTCAGTTTTACCGGTACGAAGTGCAGATGTTAGATTGACTCGCCTTCGTATCGGACACATACGTTTCACACACAGATATTTGATTTTGAGTGAATTAAATCCTTGGTGTGAAACGTGTGATGAACCTTATACTGTGCATCATATTTTAATTTCATGTTCATGTTTTAACCATTTACGTATACACTTTTTTAATACTGATTTTATAACTTTATTTGATTTAATAGGGGATCCACCCCATAGAAACCTATTCGCTTTTTTAAGAGCAATAGGTTTCATACATTTTATTTGATTTGTATGTTAAATTTTAAAATTATACATATATTTTATTTTATAAATTTTATTTTAAAGTATTATATACACAGATTTTTGTATTTTAAAATTTTTAAATGTTGCTTGGGTTTTTTGAAAAAAAAATAAATAATAAAACAACAAAAACTTAGTTTTGGCGCAGCATGTCCGATTTTGGACCTTGCGCCATAAAACCCAACCAACCATCTGCCCAATCAAAAAATATTTGAATAAAATATTAATGACATAGAAGGAATATTTTTCTGTTGAACCAAACTGACTCGAGGAAAAAAGTTTGAATAGATGGCGCTGTCGCCTATTATTATTTATGAATACTTCACACTTAAGATTTTGTTTTGATTGTGGGATCAAGTGCTCCCTGCCTTTCAATGGAACTACCAGTTCCTTTAGATTTCTTGAATATAATTCATTAATTTGAATTGAATTTATGTGTAATTGTTAAATGTGTGTAACATTTGTGTTTATTAATTTTGTTTTTGTGTATAATATATGATCTCTTGTTTACTTTTACCCAGCCGTGTTTGAATGTACTCTTTCAGTTTTAGATAATATTTAGATTATAGATTATATATATGAATTTCTTATGCCTCATTCTCAGAAAAATGAAAATCAGTTGTTAAAGAGAATTTGTCATATTTTAGCATTTTTGACTATAAATTATCGTATAAAAACAAACTGAGTCTGATTAATAAATAACTCTTTTTAATGTTAAATTTGCAATAACAAAGTGACACGCCGGTTCATGTCTAATAAAGTTGCAAATTATTTTCCTTAGCTTTCTAATTTCAAAATTGTACATATATTGCTTGTGTATTATATATAGGTTTTTTAAAATACTTATATTTTGGCATTATTAAACCTTAGTGTTTTTAAAATATGCAATCATAATGCATTTAATATTCAAGCACCTGAATAACATAAAAATTTTTGTCAGTAGAAATTATACTTCAATATATTACATCACAATATTAAGTGATTTTCTACATATAAAATTTATTGCTAAGTGGCTTCTCACTTAAATGTTTTCTGTGTTGCCAATAATAATTATCAATTATTGAAGCATGACCAAGCTCTTTTAATTCTTTTGTTTGAGAATAATAAATCATCTTGTACAATTCCTCCATTCATTAGACAATGATTGAGAGAAATTCCAGAACTAGTAACAGCTGATCCATCAAAAACTACTCTTAATTTTGTCGTGCTTCTATTAGCATTATATACTGCATGATGTGGGAAGAAATACCTATAACTTTCCTTATCAACTTTAATTTCTACCATGTGGCTAAGACTTTTATATTCTCACGTAAAATTGATTTATAACTCTGACCTCTTTGGATTTTTATTTAATTTTTTCCATAAATTATTTAACCTCACATTTGCATTATTTAAATATTTAAAAAGGGTTTAATGTTTGTAACTTTCAGAAACTTATTGAATATATATAATTGCATAGGTCTGCAAGAACTATGCATGGGTGTTTTAGTGAAAAACGCAGTATTTTTGGCAATAGAATACAAAATGTACATTAAAAATTGAATTTAAGCCTTAAAATATTTTAAAAATTGATTTGGAACTGAGTATTCAATGATTCAGAGTCCATGGCAGTTAAAAAATCTCAGCTAAATTTGTTCTTCTGTAGCAATGGTCTAACTTCACAACTAATCTTTTAAATCATAATAAGCTGAGTAATGGGCCAGAACATGTAATTATTCAGAATTCGTTAGAAATTGATTAATCAATAATTTCAGCGATTTAATGTTTATATTATTACAGTTATACTCTCAGTTGCACATCAGTCTGGTGCAAATACTGTACACTAAGTATTACAGCAATAAAAATTGAATCTGAATTAAAATGATTGAAAAGTTTGTAAAATATGGAAAATGAAACCGATCAGAAGAATTTTTGCTAATGTGCTTTCCAGCTATTGCTGTGTATTTAAATGCCTTATATATTTCTTTTAAAAGAACAACTGTTACAGTTTTTGAATTTGATGTTTTAGTTGAACAAGTCTAAGTGAAGCTAATCATTCTTGTATACCTACTAGCTGAATGTACCAGTTTCAGTGTTTGCTTGGAAATTAGAATATACACCTGATTTACTATATGGTTACTTAATTAGATTTTACTTGGGAAAAGTCTTCTATGTCAGGGATCCTGTGCTGTGCACTGAAAAGACAAAAAATTGATGTAATAAAAGCACAAGTAAAGCAATCTTAAAAAGCATGTACAATGTATACCAAAGTAGACATAAAATCACTTGCTACCAAAATTTTAGTTTATACGTGTATATATTCAATTTTATTCAATTTAACATGCATATATTACGAAATATATGCTAAATTTTAACTTAGTTATGCATTAAAAACAAGGAAGAACATTAAATATAAAAATGAATTTCTTATTTGAGCTGCTTAAATAATCCTAGTTTACTGTACAAAGTTTTCTTTCTTGAAACAGAATGTAAGCTTAGAAAAAAAACTATTACACAAATACATTGCTGCCATTGATGGTTGTGTTATTTTTAAAAATTATTGATAGGAGTAATTCAACTACGGGATCAAAGAACAGTTTTAATATCAAACACATTCTTACCATGTTTTAATATGTTGTAATAAAATACATAAGAAGAAATAACAGATTTCAGTATTATAAATACAAAATTAAGTAACGTCAAATATTGTTCATTCTTATTCCACAGAAATTATTCATTTCGGTTTTGTACACATAAGTTTTATTTTTCAAATCATACTTTTGAATCTAGTCTTCTGTAATTTTTTTTTAACCAACAGATATTCTTACTTTTAAAAAAATGATTGGATTTTAAGATTTTAAATATTTTTAGCAAAAAGATCATTAATAAAAGTGTATAAAACAAAGCCATATAAACATTATACATTAAAGGACTTGATTGTCATTCCTTAATATTGTTCTGTTAGTAATTTGTTGCGAATTATAAAATAAACAAGAAAGTTCTAGGCATTGAATAAAGTGACAGTTATTACTTGGTTGAGATAATAAAAATTGTATGTATGATAACAACAAGAAATAATAAAGTAGCACAGAATGCATTCACTCTTCAATAGGTAAAATTGCAATTTTAGATATTGGTCGTTTAAATACACCATTTTTAGTTTTTCATTTTACCACTCTTACTTAATTATCCTTACAATAATAAACTTTAATAATTCTACCTATTTTCCATGAACCGGTAGGTAATTTGTCCTCTTTGATGACAACCATGTCACCAACTCTAGTGTTGTCTTTAACAATTATCCAGCGGTTACGCTGCTGCAAATTATTTAAATAAGTAGTTTGCCATCACTTCCACAATACTTGTACCATTTTAGTGCATATTTTCCACAAATTTAATCTATTACTTTCAATCTCTGAAATATCTGATTCAAAATAATGCTATTAATAAGGCGACCAATTAAAAAATGCCCAGGAGTCAAGACTTTTAAGTCTTCAATATCATTGGTTAAAGGAGTTAATGGGCAGGAATTTAAAATTCCTTCTATTTGTGTAACAATAGTAAGAAATTCTTCATAAGTTAATATTGTATCTCCAACAACACGTTTTAAATGATACTGAAGACTTGACTCCAGCTTCCCATAGACCTCCAAAATTCGGAACCCTTGGAGGCAAAAATTTCCATTCTATAAGTTCATTCAAGAAAAAGTTATTTAAACTACTATTATGGTTACAAACTATTCTATGCAATTTTTTAAGTTCTTTACAAGCACCTTTGAAATTTGTAGCATTATCACACATTATTTTTTGTGGTTTACCTCTCCTAGAAATAAATCTTTTTAAAGTAGCAATAAGTGCTTCAGTAGATAATTCAGTAACTATATCTAAATGTATAGCCTTTGTAACCATACAAATCAAAATACAAACATATCTTTTGAAATATACCTTTACGTTGGCCTCTATATTTAATGGAAAAAAGTCCACAAAAGTCAACACCTGTGCAATTAAATACTAAATTTACATTTACTCGTTCTTTAGGCAAGTCAGCCATAATTTGCTGTTCTAAAACTGGTTTTATCTTAAAACAAGTGATACATTTGTGGACAATTTTTCTACAAATTGATCGACCATTAATTGGCCAAAATTTTTTGCGCACAAGATATAACAATTCTTGAGGACCAACATGTAAATACTTCTTATGAATATTTTCTACAATCATGTTTGTCAACTTATGACCTTTTGGTAAAATAAGTGGGTGCTTTTGAGCGTCAGCAATATCACAATTTTGAAGCCGACCACCCACTCTTAATAACTTTTTCCTATCTAGGAAAGGATTCAAATTTCTTACCTTTATTGGTTACAGCCTTAGCCGCACTTAAATTTTTAATGCCCTCCTTAAAGTAAATGGTTTGAGCTTGCCTTACCAACACAAACAAGGCGTTTTCCAATTCAGGTAATTGCAGTGGTCCTTTCCTTCTCTTGGTAGAATCCCTGCAGTGATCAATGAACCTGAAAATAAAACTCACAATACGAAGTAATTTATTATAATCATTTGTGATTTTATAGAGTTCAGAGAAGAAATTATCAGCTTCCACTATATCTATTTGCAAGTTCACAATTGTAATTTTCTTGAACTCATCCATGTATTGACTGTCTGAAGTTGAAAAATGTTCACTAGTGATCACAAGTGTCTCTACATGTAAGAATTCTGGTCCATGCCACCTAAGAGTCTGGAATTTGATCTGATCTGGGCTCACACCTCGGGATAGGAGATCGGCAGGGTTGTTCTCTGTCTTCACATGTAGCCACAAATAGTCTTTAGTCAAGTTTTGAATTCGTTCAACTCTATTTGTAACAAATAACTTCAGTAAATTTGATGATGTTTTTAGCCATGCCAATACAATTGTTGAATCTGTGTATAAGAACACATCTAAAAAGTGAATGTTCAAAGAATTTATAGTTTTCTCTACGAGTCTGGAGAGCAACTCCGCCCCGCATTACTCCAAAACGATGAATTGTCATGATTTTCATTGGAGCAACCTTAGACTTACTACACAATAGAGCGACAAAAGTTTTGTTAGAATCACTACACAATGAAGATAGATGACAGCTCCATATGCATCCTTTGACGCATCAGAAAATCCATGCAGTTCTATTTTTGAAGATGAAGTTATTTGTAGATATCGATCTATTTTAAGGTTTTTTAATTCATGTAAGGCATTTAGAAATTTTCTCCAAGTTTTTTCTTCATTCGAAGGTAATTTTTCGCATTACACAATCTTTGAAGAAAAATTTTCGCTTGCACAATAACTGGTCCCACAATCCCTAATGGATCAAATAATTTTGCTATAGTGGCCAAAACCAAACATTTTGATGGATCATTTTCTTCAGAGGGAATTGTAGTAAAACAAAACACATACTCTTTTGGATTCCACCTCATAGCTAAAGTTTTAACAGTTTCTTTTTCTGAATTATCAGAGTGGTATTCTTGGTCTTCAAAAGCAACATTCTTCAAAAGTTCACCATTATAAGAACGCCATTTATGCAGCTCCATTCCTTCTGCATTCAATAGGGATATCAGTTCATTTTGCAAAGCAACTGCTGAATTAATATTTTCAGCACCTGATAATATATCATTTACATAAAAGTCCTTTAATGTTGCAGAAAATGCGATTGGAAAATTAATCTATTCATCTAAAGCTAACTGCTTTAAGACTAGTAGCTAAATAAGGAGCATAATGTCACTGTACGTAATTCATATTGTTTGGTATCTTCATTTAAACTACTTTTCCAAACTATACTTTGCAATTGACAATGCCTGGGATTGACACAGATCTGACGATACATCTTTTTTACATCCGATGTAAAAACTTTTATGCCTTTTAAAATGTAACAATATCGAAAATAAATCATCTTCTACAATTCCTTCATTCATAGACAATTATTGAGAGAAATTCCAGAACTAGTAACAGCTGATCCATCAAAAACTACTCTTAATTTTGTCATGCTTCTATTAGCATTATATACTGCATGATGTGGAAAGAAATACCTATAACTTTCCTTATCAACTTTAATTTCTACCATGTGGCTAAGACTTTCATATTCTCACATAAAATTGATTTATAACTCTGACCTCTTCGGATTTTTATCTAATTTTTTCCATAAATTATTTAACCTCACATTTGCGTTATTTAAATATTTAAAAAGGGTATAATGTTTGTAACTTTCAGAAACCTATTGAATAGACCTATGTATGAGTGTTTTAGTCAAATATGCAGTATATTTGGCAGTAAAATACAAAATGTACATTCAAAATTGAATTTAAGCCTTGAAATATTTTAAAAATTGATTTGGAACTGAGTATTCAATGATTCAGAGTCCATGGCAGTTAAAAAATCTCAGCTAAATTTCTTCTTCTGTAGCAATGGTCTAACTTCACAACTAATCTTTTAAATCATAATAAGCTGAATAATGGGCCAGAACATATAATTATTCAGAATTCGTTAGAAATTGATTAATCAATAATTTCAGCGATTTAATGTTTATATTATTACAGTTATAATCTCAGTTGCACATCAGTCTGGTGCAAATACTGTACACTAAGTATTACAGCAATAAAAATTGAATCTGAATTAAAATGATTGAAAAGTTTGTAAAGATGGAAAATGAAACCGGTCAGAAGAATTTTTGCTAATATCCTAAATTTGAAATTAAATATGCATAAAAAAAAGGAAAAACATTAAATCTAAAAATGAATTCCTTATTTGAGCTGCTTAAATAATCTTAGGTTACTGTACAAAGTTTTCTTTCTTGAAACAGAATGTAATCTTAGAAAACAAACTATTACACAAGTACATTGATGAATGTGTTATTTTTCAAAATTATTTATTGGAATAATTCAGCTAAGGGAACAAAGAACAGTTTAATATCAAACACATTCTTAGCATGTTTTAATATGTTGTAATAAAATACATAAGAAAAAGATTTCAGTATAATAATTACAAAATTAAGTAATATCAAATTTTCTTCATGCTTATTCCTCAGAAATTATTTATTTCAGTTTTGTACACAAGTTTTATTTTTCAAATGATGTTTTTGAATCTAGTCTTCTGTAATTTTTTTAACCAAGAGATATTCTTGCTTAAAAAAATGATTGTATTTTAAGATATTCAAATGTTTTTAGCAAAAAGATCATTATATGGCTTTGTTTTATACATTTTTATTAAACATTATGCATTAAAGGACTTGATTGTCATTCCTTAATATTGTTCTGTTAGTAATTTTTTGTGAATTATAAAATAAACAAGAAGGTTCTAGGCATGGAATAAAGTGACAGTTAGTATTCAAATAAGTGTATGACGTGGTTGAGATACTAGTCAGTGAAGAGTAGGTTTATCTGTCGTTATAAAAGTAGGTCCACTGCATAAATTGTAACATGTACAGTAGCAAAGAAAAATGGTTATGTCGAAGGAGCTGTTATGTCTTTATGCTATCTAATTTAAGTGTTTAGTTTGTGCTCCTAATATTCTACAAAAGGGACAAACTAATTTTCTTTAACAATCCAATAACAACTTTATTTTAACAAGGCATGACAAAACTAAAATAATGAAAGAGCAGGAGTCTTTTCAGAGCTCTTCTCCTCACAACAGTTACTTTCCATCTATATCCTTTTTTCACATTTTCTTTCGTTTGAAACCCAAAATTCTGGAAACCCTAAGGTGCCATACCTCTACCTCCCCATAACCCAACATGAGTAACAAATCAAAACTACAAAATGGTGTAAACAGGAGCTTTTTCAGTATTGTTTGAACTAAGACTTGTATGTGGGCTTGTCAATTTTGCATCAAGTCTCCTAGTTTGTCAAGAGTTGGGGATAATGCTGTGAATAAATGTATGACAAGGCATTGGTTTCGTAAATTTGGGTCAGGAGATTTGACCTTCTGTGATAAAGCTCACTAGTAGATGACCACAAGCCTTCTATAACAAAACCACATGTAGGCTACCATTCAGTAGGACAGAAGTCAAACCCTAGACAATTTAATGTTTTGTGTGATTGTTTTGATTGCATTTTTATGAAGATACATTAAATGAAATAATGGCTGAATTATGTGATGTTTGTGCAAATATAATAAAGAGAATAGTAATTGTTGTAAAAATGAAATAGTTAGGAAATCAATTTTAATAGTGTATACTAATACTAAAGTATATTTAAATTTTTCTTTGCAAGAAGTTTGATTTATCTTCTGTTAAGAGCTTCCTTATCCTCATATAATAACAGTAATTTGGATTTGAAAGTTCACATTTCAAGTTAGACTTTTAGATAATCCTCAGAGATTTTTACTGCAAGATAATTGCATTTTTATGGAGATACAATTGTTGATAAGTTGAAAGGAACTTGATGCTGACAACTTTGAAAACTAACTTTGTTTCAGGAACATATTTTTAAAAATTAAAGTATTGAATCTAAAAATCTCTTATAATTGATTAGCCACTTTGTTTCATTAGAGAATTTATTACAAAACAAATGAACAGAGGTAATTATAGTAATATTAACTCTTAAATGTGAATTTTATTATTTAGAGATCTTCAACTATAGATAATTTAATTTACAGCTATTGATCATGTGAAGATGTCTCCCCCTATTTCTCCTTCAAGGTCTCTCCCAGTTTCTTCTGCAATGTCTGCTCAAGCTGCAAGAAAACGGGGAAGACCCAAGAAGAAGTTAATTACAACACTACGAGACTCTACTGGCCACTTTCTGGCTGGTGAATATAGCTTTTTATTTTTCTTTCTTTTTGTAATATTAACATTCTCTGTTCATGAGAATGCATGTTTTTTAGCTTTGCATAATTATTTAAATCTTTTAAAAAATCTTCTTTAGGTCCTACCCAGGTCATCAGAAAAAAGTCTTTAAAAAGGAAGAGGAGAACCCAATTGGAGATATTATTAGACTATCCAAATTAGTTTACTCAATATTAGGTGATTTTTAAAAAATTTATTTTACTCGTAAAATTATTGTAAATTAAATATTAGATCTGTATATGGCAAAATCTTTTTATTGTGTGTATATATATATATATATATATATATATATATATATATATATATATATATATATATATATATATATATATATATATATATATATATATCACACACACACACACATACAAATTATTACATAACTTATTTGCTATTTATTGAGAAAATATTTCTTGATTCTTTTATTTTCTACACCCCATTTGCCTGTGCATTTGCTAACACTTCATAATTGCCTAATGTTGGCTGTCTTTAGTCTATTAGAGAATAAATATGTTTTCTATACACTTTATGTACATAAAGAGTATATAGATTTGCAATAAATAAGCAAAAAATATTTATTGTCCTGTTATAATTTTGTTGCTAAAGTCAGACATGACATTACTGGACATGAATGAGTGAACAACAACTGCATGGTTCTGTATTTAGAATCTAAACAATTTCGCTGTACACTGTGACATTATTTTATTTTGATGGTTCTTTCATATTTAATACTAAGAATATATTTATTCATCTAGTCAAAGACCATTGATAAATTTTAGCTTCTGATAGCATTAAGAACATTTATTACAATATTAATAAAAAGCATAATCTTTGCTTTTAATTACAAATGACTTCAATTTTTATGAAATTTAGATTCTTAAAGTACAATTAAAATTTAATTATTCAATTTTCTGTTATGATTTTTCAATTATATATTTTTTCTAAATTTTAATGCTCATTCATAGAACAGAAGGTTATTATTTATTTTTTTTGTATGATTGACTATTGATTATTATCTAACAAACAAATATTTCATTAATCGATCAACCTCAAATATTCATTAGAAGCCTTTTTGTCCTGAATATTTGGTGAAAAAATATATAAAATGTTAAAAAACCCCATTATCATGTAAAAATTGTTTAAAATTGTGTGCATTGCATATTATTTAGAAGTACAGACTTCAAATCACATTCATTAGTTTATAACTTTTTTATTTTATGCATAAGCATAACTTAGACATCTTTTTTGCAATAAAATCAAGAATCTAGACAAAAACATCAAGAGTCATTCATTTTTATTTTCGTAACTGAATAAAAATGTTTTTCAGCAATAAAATTGAAATTTATACTTTTGATTTTAATCATTATATTATTTCTTCAGCGCGCAATAATCCTTGATGAATTAGTATTAACCGTTTGCATACGGAAATGAGGAGAAAAATTAGAATTGCATTCCATTATAGATTTGTGCTAAAAAACATTGATTTATGCATTAGATTTTCGTGGGTCACAAAAGCTCTTCTGGAACGTTTAGAAAACATGTAGACAACCGCCATGTTTTTTTAACTCTGTTTTCTTTTGCCCGAAATGAAAATATCTAATTACATTAAATATTCCTTGAAAGAAATTATATAGTTGCAATGATCATTTTGCATTTTGTCTTGACCTTAGCTAATTCATTCTGAAAATATTCAAGTTCGTATATCCTCATGTGGAAACGAAAGTGTTTAAGTTACTCACAGATGACTTTAAACTTAAAGTTATAAATGCTGAGAAACTTTTTAATGTAAGGTAGAAAAGTTAATATAAAGTGCAGTGCCAAAAAAAATTATATCGAATACTTAGTTTGAAGAATTATTCTTTTTTTTATAATTACTGACGAAACAAATATATTTTACATTTAAAATATGTCTAACCTCGTTTTAAAAGTTATAAAAAACTAAAAATCGGTGTTTTATTCTAGAATTTCCCAGGAATTATCACTCTTGATGCTTGATATGAAGTTTTCATCTCAGTTTATCGCATCTTGCGATCAAGCGGATACAAATAAGATCTAATCAAACCGTATTTTTTATTTTATGTGATACCACATTATCTGCAGTATATAATTTCGAATATAGTATAGATTTTCAAAAATATATAATTTTATTTTTCAATTTATTAAAATAAAGTTATAAATAAACACATATTTTTTTAAAGATCAAATGTTAAAATGCTTTTTATTAATTATATTTGAAAATAATAACTCTTGGTTTCCTATCGGTAAATGAATAAGAAAGTTGGTAGGTGGAAGCGCCGACGATTCTGAATTTTTATCAAGTTCGAAATATCTGAGAATGTTCCACATGACTTTAGTTTCGACTTTTCTATGAAATTTGTTTTAAATATTATACCTCGTGCTGAAAACATGAAATTCTGGAAATATGAAATTCTTATTTAAAATAAAGGATCCATCAAATTACAAATTTTCATTAGAAGAAGAAATAATTACAATTATAAAAAGGGGTAATTATAAATTTTTTTTAGAAATAGTTATTTGTAATTTAAATTTTTGCATTCTTAAGTTTTTCACTAGTTTTATTTAATTTGTACAGATCCTCCATGCTTTTGGGATCCTAAAGGTAGTTTGTACTTTGATTTAAAAAAATCAAATTATTAAAAACATTTTTTCCGAAAGTTTTCAAAAAACTATAACAGTTCTTCTTCTTCTTCGAGTTGGGTTTGTATGTCATTGAGCACCTCTGCTTTTATCAGCATTTTGTACTGTTAACTCCAAACCCAATGCTTCTTAGTTCCATTTGCTCGGATCACCCACTTTATTAATAAAGTCTGATAACCCTTTAATGGAATCTAGGTGTAACTCTCTAGTATGGATGATGCCTAAAGAGTAATCTAGGGAGGGCAAGAGCCTCGCATTCATAAATGATATGCTTGGCCGTTTCCTCTTGCATATGACATTTCCTGCAGATAGGATCTTGCTGAAACAGTCCCATTTTATGGAGATGTTTTCTGAAATAGTAGTGCCCAGTTATGAAGCCTACGATTAAACGTATCTTCTGCCTAGAGCATCTAAGAATTTCATAGGAAATCCTCGCTGATGACCTACAGATCATACCTTTAGCGTGGGTTTGACCAGGAGATTTGAGCCAAGCTTCATACATCTTCCGTTTTTCCCATCTGCGAACATTGGTTTTTGCGGTCTTCAAATTGATCCCACAAAAAGGTTCTGGACCAATGGGAACAAAAGACGATCCTTGTTTAGCAAGCTCATCAGCCCTTTCATTGCCTTCGATACCTTTATGCCCTGGCACCCATACAAGGATCACCCTGTTTCTAGTTGCCAGTTCTGTAAGAAGGTTTCTACACTCCAGAATCATTTTAGATTTGATTTCGAAGGAATCAAGCGCTTTTAAAGCGGCTTGACTGTCACTGAAAATGAGAATCCGCTTATCGTAGTAGCCCTTCTTCATATTCAGTTGCAGACAGTGGATAATGGCCAAAACTTCTGCCTGGAAGACCGAAGCGTATCGCCCAAGGCTTACAGACAAGCTGATTCTTGGTGACACGCCACAAACTCCCAGACCTGAGAGGCTGTTCTTCAGTGATCCATCTGTGTACCAGATTAGATCTCCTGTTTTAGTTTCAAACATGTTGTTATCCCATTCCTCTCTAGTTGGAAAAACTACATAAAATGTCTTGTCAAACATGTATGTTTTTTCCATGATGTCAGATGGCATCAGAAAAGTAGGGTCTTGAAATTTCCTGGTGATGCCCTTGTGCCCTTTGGCAACAGGCTGGTCATACCAGTAGTTTTGCAGCTTCATTCTATATGCATTCAATCTTGCAACGCTGCATATGAAGATGTCCAAGGGAGTCAGATCCAACACAACCTCCAATGCTCTGGTTGGCGTGGTGGAGAAACTATAACAGTTAATATAAAATATCTTAATTTTCATATTATTATATATTCCATGTGAACACACATTACTGCTGCACTAAAATTATAAACAATTTATCTAATTATTTTGAAATATTCAATTGATATTGTAGATATTTGAAAATTTACATATTCAATTCAATATTGAGAAAATTTCTCTCTGATCTTTATTCATGCTTATATTGCTCTTAATAATTTGTAAGCAATATAAATTCAATATTGTATGATAAGTATTAATAAGCCCTATAGTTTAAAATTAATTATATAAGAATAAGCAATTTTTAAACTTTATAATATATAGAATATTAGCAATAAAGAAATTATTTATTGTCTCTTATTGTCAAATCTAATGTAATAGCCGCTTTCGAGACAACTTGAACTTAAATGAAAATTCAAATAGATATTCTTACAATTCTCATTGGTTTGAAATAGTCATGACATCAGATAACAACGCTTCACCTGCATCACACATAATCAAATACGACAGCGTAATGAGATGGCATTTCTCCTATGAGACGGTATTGTAATTTCTAACATGTCGACGAATTGGCTGCCGGTCTAACTTACTGTCCAGGGCTAACCTGCACCGCTAAGTATGTCTAACATCTCAATTTTGGGAACTTTTTGTATTATAGCTCACATATTTATGTGTATATTAAGATGAAAAATTGACTGGAAATAAGATTAAGATTAGAGAAATTAGTAGACTACTTAAAAATTTAACAAAATCAGAGATTAAAAACATTTCAATAAAAAAAACATTTACATTTAAAACATGTCATAAAATATTTTAACATGACAAAAAATGACCATGCGTTCCATTTCCTTCGAAGTTCTTAAGTAATATATGTATAAGCTAATGATTAACTACTCTTCTAAGGTATATGAAACATTTAAAAGATTTGCAATTAACTCATAAAACAACTTGATTTTTCTCTTTAATTTGGATGAAATAAGCTACTTTACAAGCTTGAGGATTGACTGAAAAATTTGCCACTATTGCTGGCATTCTATTCAGAATTTTAATACTTGTTAACTAGAAATGCCTTTCTATGTTTTTTTCCAAGGTTGTAAACATAAAACTTGTGTATGGTCTTCATTGATACAGAGCATCGTGCGAATGAAAATATCAAAATGGTGAGGTGACTTCTGAGAAAGTCCCATCCCTCTTGATTGCGGATGACATTAAATCTGCAGTTGCCTGCGGATCCATGCTGTTGTAGCTGGTTTTTGCGACGCACGGCTTTTTCATCAACGCCTCTTAGTCTTCCGGTGCATCTTTGAAGACGAACCACATCCACCACCTGTTCCAAAGGGAATTTTTAAAAATTAAGCAGCGAATATCAATTTATAATTATTTATGTAAATTTGTAATGTAGAAACACAGAATGGAATTTGCAACAAATATATTTATAAAATTGATATAAAATAAATGATTTTCTAAAATAATAAAATAAATTTTGTAATAAATATTTTATGCACACAATATAATTGATTTAAAAATTCAAAAATTTTTAAATCTCGCAAAATTTTTACTACTTTTTTTTTATCAAAAACCATGAAGCATTTTTTTGTTTTTGTAAATTACATTTTGAAATAAATTTTGAAACTGATAATAAGCATCGATATTAAATTATAAATATAAGTACACAATAAATTTATAAATCTCTCTGTTACATTTATAATTCATGAAATAGTTTGTATATAATATAATAGATTTATAAACTCAAAAATTTTAAATCTCACACTGCCTGTCTATTAATCTATGTCCAATATATCATGTTTTTTTGGTTTATCTGATGCTATAAAACATTTTTGCTTAAATAAAATGTTTTTTTTTTTTTAAATATGTGTTGATATTTTACATCAGAAAATTAATTTTTTTAAATATTATTTAAAATGTATTTTGAGATTATACTCAAGCTCTTATGTTAACTTGAGAACTGTATTTTTAAATATATTTCAGATTATAAAACTTATCTTTGAGAAATAATAGAAAGACGATACTATTTTATTTTTTAACAATTTTTTGTGACAAATATATATAAATTTTCATTTGATTTTGAATTTTATGTTGTTGTTTTTAAAGAATATCAAAAGTATATGGTTAATGGTAAATTACTGTGAAATATTAAAAGTATGAATTAAGTTAAAAAAATTTTAGTCTTTTAAAAATATAGTTTCATAAAAATATTTCTCTAACTCGAAAGGTGACAAGACTTGAATCATTTATAAGACTCTAATGACTTAGTTTTCTTATAATTTTATTTATTTTTTAAATGGAAATTAATTATTTTATTAATTTAATTTTTCATGTAAAGTTAAGTTGAAAGCTATTTGCTGCCGTACATGTTAATATGAGTTGACAGTTATTTGCTGCCAAATATGTAAAGATAAGTTGACAGTTGGATAATCCGTATTCCTCAATCTGTTTTCGTTGGTTTTTGATTCACTCTTTTAATCACTTTTTTGAAGACAATAACAAATAAATATACTTTAACTAGCATATATTAGCTTGGATTTATCTATTTGAAGTAATATTGGGTCAATAATTATATTTTTGTGAGTTTCTATAAATTCAAAAAAATTTAAATACACATTTCACATTTGGGAACAAATTTACCAGTTTTTCTCAATATATTTATATAACAAACCTATTTATATAACAAAGATTAAGAAAACTTCATTTAAAATATAATTTCAAAATCATGCCTTTATAACTGTCTTATTTTATTTCTAATAGCCAGCTGCTTAGAATATTCCACCTATTTAGCATTAGGAGGAGCGGAAGTGATGGCAATTTATATAATGGGGGACTCAATAGGTGTGCCATCGCTGCCTCAAAAAGGGGTGGTCTTGTAATTTAAAAGCAGGAACCAAGTATTCTTGGCCTGTGACCACTAGAGAATTATGGGAGAATCCCAGCTTTACTGAAGATCCGTCATGTTCAATAAGTTTTTGATTGAGCACGTTATATGGATCGTGGTCGCAATGTCCTCCAAGTGAAATGGTGCCTCGGAGGGTGGCAGGATAAGTGTTAGGGGTCTTCTGCTTGGTACCTGCTTTAAAACCGCGCAAACTACACTAGGCTGCTTCTATCTAACTGGTAGAGCCCTATTCAGGGTTGGGTACGCGGAAGCACTCTGGTGCAATAACAACAACCATTACAGATACCTTTTACATGGAAGGAGGGTGACCATGGCATATTTAATAAGTCCCAGCCGCCATTACCGAACACGACG
Source organism: Latrodectus hesperus (assembly GCA_037975125.1). NCBI lineage: Eukaryota > Metazoa > Arthropoda > Arachnida > Araneae > Theridiidae > Latrodectus > Latrodectus hesperus. The sequence goes on along the minus strand of CM075862.1, from coordinate 48,655,147 downwards.
AATCTTCGATTGGGTCTGGATTTGAGCTTACTAACTTCTCCGATAACGAATGTGAGAGCTCTAAAGCAACCAGGCTTCCTCAGCCTCATTGTCTTGAATTTCACTTGCTTTTATATTCTTTACTCATTGTCAATATGAATAGAAATCCAAATGTGTCGCCGAATGAAGATTAAAATGAATTCAAAGATGCATTTCATCCCATACCTGTTTTTCTGATATGATGGAAAACACATGAAGTAAATTATGGAGGATAAAAGATTTTCTTATCAAGAAAAATTATTTTTTTACCCAAAAGTTGACAAAACTTGAATTAAATAAATAACTGCAACTAATATGAAGAGATAATTGATGAAATTATATTGAAACAAGTAGATCAACACGATCGCTAGTCCATCTGGAAGATTCCTCCGAAAATAACTAATTTAAATAGGATTTTCCTCCTTGTGTCATTGTAAATTCATATCTTGACGCCGGTCATCGCTCGTCTTTTGATCTTTTCACTCAAATTCTGCAAAATACGACGATTCTGCAAAATTCTGCAAAAACGAAGACAATAAAGTTCAGTAAATCTTTAAATTATTAAATAATTTCTTTCAATATTAAGGATATTTTTTTAGGTTGTTAATAATTAAATATTAAGGCATTTTGTTATTCTTCCAGTAAGCCTTGGACTTAGGGGTCAGAACCTGTTGCTGATATTTGTAGAAGTGCATGTGCTATTACTCTAGAATGCTTCCTTGCACCTACTTCTGAGTTGGGTTTTATTAGTTAGATAGAAGCAGCCATAATTTTGAAGCAGGGACTAAGCATGCCCGCAATTCTTGGCCTGCCACCCCCAGAAGTTTCATTTCACTTGAAAGACATTGCGACCACGACTTATTTAACGTGCCCAGCAGTCTTAAGCTAACATGACAGATCTTCGATTATGCTGGGATCCGGGCTCATTAAATTCCGATAGTGGGAATGACGCCCTAACCAGCCAGGTCACCGCGGTTAGAAATGCAAGTGTGAACTTTTTTAACCTTTCTACAGGCCATGACTGTCTGCAGGCGTATTTGTATCGGTTTAAACTTTTGAGTTTTCCAATTCTGTCAACAGGATCAAATTTTTGACGCTGACCATCTTAACTCGTGCCCTGCACTTGCATTATTATGTACTGCTTAGAGGTATTGGAAGGACTAATGGTGTCACAGCCAATTTTCTGAGCATTTGTAATAAATAAATAAACACAAAGTAAACAATATAGTTTGTTTCATTTTGTATTTGTCATTGAATGAAGTAAGAATCGGTGTTTAGGTAATAATAATTTCGGTTTAGAGTAGGAATGACATGCGTTGTAAAAGCAAGTCAACCGTTTACTTTTATCAATCGGAACTCGTGCAGTAGTGAATGCCAGAGAAAGTGTCCAAGGAACTCTTTCAGGAGGCACGGATTCCAGCCTTGTGAGGAAATTGTTTTGTTAGTATGCATGCTGAACTATTCAGTCTACAGATACTTGTGCCAATGGAATGTGTACATTACCTTATGAAAGTGTTATTGCAATGGTGTAGACAAGTGACTTTAATTAATAATAGTGCTACAAACAAAGAAAAAAATATAGCTGCAAATGAAGCGAAACATTTCGAAAAATATTAGATGACCTTTTCATTAATGGAGGTAAGTGCTGTTTGAATTCCATTGATATATCACTAAAGATAAATTTTATTATGTGAATGCAAATGGTTATCCATGTGAAATTTCCCTTGAAATAGATTTTAATATCTTTCAAAATTTATTTAATTTATATGTAAATAACTGTAATCCTTATGAATGCGATATTATGTCAAATGCAAAATATTCCAAATGTAATGTTGAAGTTAAATTAGTTGTTATAAGTATACCATGTGGGATAATAGTACAGTTAAAAATACTCCAGTCAAAAAGATTGCCATAGAAACTAGTAATAGGTACTCTGACCTTATGGAGGATAACGTTGATGACCCCCCTATGCAAGTCAACAGTACGCAAAATGATAATAATGCAAACGTGGTCCAAGCTACGGTATCGAACATTCGACCCTCAAAACCTTCACCAATAATGTAGGCTACTGACATAAGATATGCTGACTTTTTAAATGATATCAACAATACACTAAAATTTAAAATAACAGGGAAACCTGACGGGGAATTTTTAAGAATCTATGTTGAAATATATGGCCATAACGAGCTATTTTGACGAGAATAATGTTAAATATTATGTCATCCAGGCCAGATCTCAGAGGCCATTAAAAGTAGTTATCAGGGGCCTACCCATAAATACCACAAAAGAGGAAATCAAAAATATTTAGAAGTCAAAAATTATATACCTCTGAAAATAAATCAAATGCAATCAGGTAGTGAAAATAAATCAAATGCACATTAACCTTCTACCGGGGGGATAGAAGGTTAATGTCACTATTTCCGATCCACCTGCTTAATAATGAAAATTCAAAAATCATTTTTACGAAAATTCATTCGGACATTTTATTGTAAAAATCGAAAAATACAAATCGCCTGGTGGCGTTCCCCAATGCCACAACTGTCCGTTGTGGCATCATAGTAGCGAGAACTATATGCGCACCTAAGTGTGTCAAGTGCGCTAGAGATCACAAAAGCCAGAAGAAAAAATTGAAAATCCAAAATGTGTTAATTACGGGGGGGGTAGCACCCTGCAAATTATTGGGGGTGACCAAGATACCCCGAAAGTAAAAATAGTACAAATATCACTAATAGAGTAAACAGTAACATATCTTATGCTGCAGCAGTTAAGGGTAGCACCCAGGAATGCTGACATCGCCGCGACAAACACCACGCTTAACCAAAATTACAACAATAACAATAGAAATCATTTAAATGATGATAGTTATGAAAATAGTAAAAGTAAATAGTTTAAATTTCAATCTTGATAGTTTAATGAATATAATTAACACGGTAAACAACCTAATTAATAATAACGCTTTTATACAAATAATCAATGTATTAACAAATATTGCTCAAAAAATTCAAAATTGTAATGATGCACATAATATGCTGTACCATACGATGGAGGCCATGAGTTCCAGAAGGGTATCACTTAATATATGCACTTTTAACGCCAAAGGAATCTACTCTAAAATAGATGAACTCGGGGAATTTATAGATCATCACATCCCGATATCTTCCTAATTCAAGAAACCCATTTAAATAGTAATACCAAGATTGAACCGACCCACCCGAAGGTATGCGGTGGAAGAGTCGGCAATAGTGCTCCCGTAGTGCGAGAGACAGATTCGGACATAAAATCTCAAAAGCCAATTAGGCAAAGAGGACTAGTCTGGTGTTAAATCCGCCATCTGACTGAAAGATTTGCTTTTCCATTTCTTTATTAAAGTTATTTACATTACAAACAGTGAGTAATACAAAATGAAGATATTACAAAGCAACAAAAATTGATTAGTTATTTACAACAGTTAGTGAAGTTATTTACAATTATTGTGGTTATTTACAATGGTGTTTGATTAATTTACATTAGTGTGAACTGGGAGGGTGGTGAGTAAAAGTCCTTACTCAGATTCATCATCTTCCTTTAGTTGTTCTAACTGGATTTGAAGTTCGCTAAGCATGATGTCCCGCATGCCTTTCCTAAAGCTGGGGAATTTGATCAGTTCCTTGATTGACAGTTCGTCAAAGTGTTTTGGGAAGAGTTCCTTTCTAATGTGGGCATAGTTGTCACATTTGTAGACGAGGTGTTCCGGGCTTTGTGATTCCTCATCGTGCGGGCATCTGTCATTTTGGTTATGGAATCGTTTCCTATATGTGCCGAATGATCCGTGGCCTGTCAAGATCTGATTTAATAGGAAATCCGCATTGAGTCTCTTCTTGTCAACTTTGTTATAAATTTCAAATAATCTCCTGGTCTTATTGGAGTTATCCCAGATCTCCTGCCATTTGACTAACTCCCATTGGTGTGTAAGGGTCTTAAATTGCTGTCGACTGAGTTTGACAGTTGTTTGTTGTTCTGTCTGTCCCGCAGCTTCCTTGGCCGCTGTGTCTGCTTCCTCATTGAATTTAACCCCTACATGGGCTTTGCACCAGTGTAGAAAGAAGCGTTGTGTGTGTAGTTTATATAAGTCATTAATCTCCTTGAGGGTGTCATTCGTGTGCTTGCCCCGCTCAAGTGCCATGAGAACTGATCTCGAGTCGGAGTGTATGTGGCATTTAGGGATGTCTTGATTGATTATATACCTCATTGTTTCGAGTATGGCCATGGCTTCCGCTTCAAAGACAGAAGCTTCATTGTTGAGTCTGATTTGGATTGTGTGGATTCTGACATTTTGACGCATTATGATTGAAGCGCATCCTACTTTGTCTTCAATTTTAGAGCCATCAGTGTAGGCAAAGTAAAGACTATGATCCGAGTCGCTGTCCCACGGGATATGGCATTTGTCCCAGGGAGCCCTATTATCCGGTTGTTTAGTCCATGCGTTTGTATTGTTCCAGTTAATTCCATTAAGCTCTACGCTCTTGCCACAATTCCACAATTCAAATCTCTTCTTTAAGGAAGCCGCTTTTAAATGAAGGGGGACGCAGCCTGCCAGAATGTTTAAGGCGTCTGTTGAGGTGGTCCTATAACACTTGGTGAGTTTGATAAGTGCAATCCTTTGGATTTGCCCTAGTTTTTGATTAATTTTTGTGGTGTCTTTGTACCAAATCTGACAACCATAGAGAATGATACTTTCCGTGACTTGGGTGTAGATAAGTTTTAAGACAGCTGGTTTGAGCCCCCAAGTCACTCGTGCAATTCTAGCAAGTTTATTTTGAATGTTTCCAACTTTATCTTTGACTTCATTCAGATGTGTCATCCAGCTTAATTTAGTGTCAAATCTTAATCCAAGATATTTAATTTCATGTGTGTATTCAATCCTATTGCCGTCGATAAGTATGGGTGGTTTCCTGGTGATGTCTTTGCCTGGTGTGAAAAATGGTGTAATTGCATTTGTGTATGCTGAGAGTTAAGCCGTATTTATTTGTCCAATTGGTTACCAATTTAAGTGGTGCTTCCGCCATCTTGGTGAAGTGGAAGTAAGAGGTGGATGTGAGTGTAATGGCAATATCATCAGCAAAGGCCTGGCAGTTGGCTCCTTGCCCAAAGTCTTGGTTGAGGAGTTCATTGATAATGATTAGCCAGAGGAAGGGTCCAAGGCTGGAGCCTTGAGGAACACCTATGCTGTATTTCTTCCATTTTTGTTCTGAGTCTAGATAGTGTCTGTCATTCAAGAAGGACTTGGTGAGGTTAAAGATGTTACTGGGTGTTCTGTATATTTCAAGAATATTTAAGATATCTTGCCATTTGGCGCTGTTGAATGCGTTTTGTATGTCCAGTGATATAAGACAGGTGAACTTTTTGTCTTTTTTGTTGTTGTTGATGGTCTGTATGATGTTGTAAATGGCATCGCATGTTGATTTGCCCTTCATGAAACCAAATTGCTTGGGGCTTAAAATATTGTGGAAGTGTAGTTGCAGCCTTCTCATAATGAGTTTATCAAGAATTTTCCCCCAAACGGGAAGAAGGCAGATGGGTCGGTAAGATTCCCTAAGTGTGAGGTCTTTTCCTTCTTTGGGTATCAATACCACTTTCGCCACTTTCCAATATTTCGGAAAGATTTTAAATTCAAGGCAGGTATTAAGTACCTTTGTAAACCACTCTTTGTTTGTGTTGAAGAGGAGTAAGTAAACATCAAGGCAAACATTGTTAAAGCCAGGTGCTTTGTTTTTATCCATTTCCCTGATTATATCTTCTACTTCGTTGACTGTGAAAGATGGGTCTTGTGGTGTTTGTAGTGTTGGGTTGTAATACATTTGCTGTCTGTAGGGAAAGTGAAACTTTAAAATTTCATTAATGGCCTCATTGATGTTATCAGTGTAGTTGTTGTTTCCTAAGTTAATGTTACTAGTGGTGACATTCTTGTGTGTGTCTTCCTTAATCATTTTAAAATGATTGCCGAACGCATTGGTGTTAGTGACACTTCCAAGATACTCTCTAAATGCTCTTTGTTTTGTTTCAATAATATGCTTCCTATAAATGGCCGCTGCCTTTTTAAACTTTTGCTTTTTGGCATTTCTGGAGTCCGTCTCTTTATCTTTTTGGAACTGCCTTCTCAGAGCCCTAACATAACTTCGTTCTTGGGTAAGCTGCGTTGTCCACCAATAATTTTTCTTTCCGCGTTGTGTACCATGTCTCTTCTTATGTTTGTGGCAGAGTGTGACAATTTGTTTTTCAATGTCCGAGATGTCTTGCTCAAAACAGTGTAACTTGAATTCATTGAATTTAAGTGGAATTAAACTTAAATCAGCTTCTAATTTAATTATGTCTAAGTTTCGTGAGTTCCAACGAGTGTTAGAATTAGTTCTGGCGTTCTTAACATTAAAGTTACAAGTCATGAGATTATGGTCGCTTGCCGAATATTTATCGTGTATGTTCCAATTAGTAAGATCCATGCTATTTAAATTTAAAGTCATTAGAATGTCAACCCAGCTTTCTCCGATCGTACTACTGAATGTTGGTGCACTGGTTGGGTCATTTTCGACCACTAGATTGTGTTTTGAGATGAAGTCCAGCAATGTCTCTCCACGGAAGTCCGTTCTTTTAGGACCCCATGTAGTAGACTTTGCGTTAAAGTCTCCAAATATCAGCCACTTCTTGGTGTTGTGAGTTGTAATGTATGTCTCAAGAATGTCTAAGTATTCCTGTAGTCGTTTAGAGGGTGGGCAATAGAGAGTCGCAAGTATGAAGTTATAATGATTCAAGTGGATCTGTGCAATAACAATGTGCTTGGAAATGAAAATTACATTGGTCTTAAGTTGTCTGTTAAGTATTAGAGCCGCCTTTGGTTTATCCTGTGCTAAAATCTGGTATCCTTTGTGGAATCCCGTGATCTTACCGTTATGATAAAATGGGTCGTTAACCGAGATGAAATCAAGTTGTAGTTCATTGATGTCTTGTGCGAGCTGAAGATTCGCTGCCTTACAGTGATTGAGATTAATATGTGCGCCTTTTAAGAGATTAGGTTTAGTTGTATTGTCCATAGTTAATATTGTTAATAAGTTTTCTTAGCTCTTTTTGATAAATAGGGCATTTTCTATCTTTGGCTTCATGTGCCGTGTTAAATTTTGTTTTAACTTTTAAGTTATGTTCGTGGCAGTTGTTGCATTTAATTTGCTTCTCGCAATTTTCCTCTTTGTGGTTGTCACCGCAATGGCTGCAAATCTCGGTGTTCCTACAGTTCTTAGCTTGGTGCCCGTATTTGAGGCACTTAAAACATTGGTAAACCCTTAGGTATTCTCTGAACCTGACACTGTTCCACCCTACGAAAAGTTTTTTCCGGTTAATTATGGTATTAAAAGTGTCGCTATCTACCGTTAGAATCCAGTTGACTCCATATTTGGTGTCATAGCTGTGGACTGGTTCCATTTCTGCCGTTTCGCTAATCTCATTTTGACTTTTGATAAGTTCAATAATTTCCTCTTTTTTAATTTCCTTTTCTACATTATATAGAATTATCTTTGGTCGTTTCTTTTCGGGTTTTAGTGATTTAAATTGTTCATTTAATTTATCATTATTCCTGAACTCCTCAAGCAATTTATCTATTTCATCCGCACTTTTAGTTTCAATTAGTACGCCTCCTTTGCTAATGTTCTTAATTTTTGTGACGTTAAGTCCTAACTTGACAGGATTAATTGCCTTTTTAACTTCTTTTTTGGTTATTTCTGAAGTTTGTTCCTTATTAGGATAAATAGTAATAATATTTGTTTGACGCCCTTTCGATGGGGTGCGTCTATTTCTGTTCTTACTCTTACTCCTATCTCTTTTAGAATTTGTGTTTCTCGCTGCGACTTCTGCATAAGTCCTATTATCGCTTGGAGGAAGGCACTGTTTCGCCTTTAATTCTCCCTCTAGGAATGCATTTTTCTCCGCCATGGACATGGCAATTTTCAAGATGTTAGATACTCCTATTCTGATTTTTTGTGCCGCTGCACTTGACATTTTACTAGAAGCAATTGTAATCTGTACTTCATTCTCTAAATCTAAGAGTCTGTGTATGTCCGTGCATTGTTCAATTCTAGCATTAGAAGTAGAGGCATCGCAATTGTAGACCTCTACCTCTTGTATAATAATATCTTCATTCACTTGGGCCATCACGTCAAGCTAAAAGCAGTGTCCGCTTGACTAAGTCCCTCTGCCTCCGTTAGCCACTAGTAAACTAGTGTTTCCAGGAGCCACCACGAGGAGGTGGAGGTCAGATGGTTCGTAAGAGAATCGAACTTGGCTATCAAAGTAAATTGAACTGCCAAGAATGAGTTGCACTTTCCGGATAGACTCTGGGCCGTTGTCCGGAAACGTTCAAAGCTCAAATTACCAGATTTCTTACTGTGGGACTGGCTCCCCCATTTAAATAGTAAATTGCAACTCAAATTAAGAAACTACAGCACATATGGAAATGACGATAAATTTAGATACTGCCAGCCCGGTGGCACTGCCGTCCTCGTAAACAATAGTCTCAATAGTTATCAAGTTGACACTCTCCAATTAGAAAACTCCGATATTACAATAGTAAATGTTTTCATCAATAATGACAAAGCATCCACCACTGTCGCTTCCATATATACCCCCCATCCCCCACACAGAAAAATATTCCTGTTCAAACCTATAGAAAAAAATTTCCAGATAACGATATTTCTAACATATTTAAATTAAACGATTATTAACGAAATTAATTTACGAGCAACTGCTTCTACGATTGATTTCTTCATCATAAAAAATTTCCCATATAATTGTAATGTGGTATCACATAGCGGGATGACGAGTGACCACTATCCGGTCGTCTACACGTTCGATACCTCATATAAGGACTATTCCCTCTCAGAAATATTAATCCCAAATTGCCTTAACCGACTCAGCGTCCGCGACGTATCTGTTACGTCGCAATAAACTGGTCGAAAAGCGGTTCATGACGGCATGGATACGTCGAAACTTTCCTGCTCGAAAGCGGCCTGCGACGGCATAGATACGTCGCAGTGTTTGCACCGAAAGCGGCCGCGACGTATATTTTCGCATAGTAGAAACCACTTATTTTTGCTTTCCCCCTAATCGATGGTTTGATTGATCGGTCTTAATCACTCAAACCACACTCCTTGGAGACTTTTCTTTGAAAACTACTACTCAGCCTGAGTTTTACGCCAAATATCTAAAATACTGATTATTTTTTCGCCAAGATTCAACTTTAAAATTTAATAATCTATATATTTGTTGCTTTAGAATTAAAATGCAAGTTTATACATTATTATTTTTCATTTTAGTTCCTAAGTTCTAAAGTTAGTTCCTAATTGAATTAGACGATTTTATTACACAAAAATTTTAAATCCATATGTACTTTTAAATTACTAACGAGCTTGCTTTCTTTTCTAAGTTAAATTTTAATAATTTTCCTGCTTATGCTAATTATTTCTTACATCTTACTTAATTTAATTCAGTTTTTATTGTTTTTGACGGCATTTTTTATCGACTAGTTATGACTGAAATAAACAAATAAATTTCGCAAATGGAAATGCATTTAAGCAATTAAATTTTTAACCTACAGAAAATAATTATTTTTTTACAAAATTTATTTTTAAAATAAGCAAATTATTAATACGTTAGTTTTACAAATAATTATCTTTTAACGTGATCCATATTAGGTATAAAAGAAATTTTTAAATATAATAATCTTTACCAGAGAATTTCTTGTTGTAAAATGTGGTTATATATTTACTTTACTCTTCTTATTTGAATTAAAAATTAATTTTTCTGGTTTATCTTTGAAACATAAAATGGTATATTCCATATACGATTGATTGTGTTATTTAAATTTAAAAATATAATAAACGCATTATGTATTTCAAATAAACTTCTTTTTTAAAAAATTAATGTTTTGAAAACAAAGAAAATTCACTTTGAAAAATCTAAATGAAATAGTATGCTAAAGTTATATGACTATAGAAATCATAGAATGTTTAAATTTAGTTGTGTTGTTACAATCTGAATTAAAGATAACAAGATATAGATGACATAAATACGATTAATTATATTAAAGGGACAAAATTGATTACAGAAATAAAATGAAGTTCAAAATGAGAGTAGAAATAAATTAATTAGCTGTTCAAATTATGAAAAAAAATATTTATTTTCTTAAAATACATGTGAATTTTAGCTCGCAAAAAAATCATTGTTTATTATAAAATATAATATATTAATACAATATTTAAATTGCTAGCTCTTTTTTATAGGAATATGGTGTTATTTATTTGAGTAAAAATAAACCATATTAAAGAAAGTTAACAAATTCAGGGCAAACTTATAGTACATTAGTTATATGATGATCTAAAAATATATAATTATAAAAAAAGATTCATTATTGAATATTCATTAACGTTCATAAAACTGATAAATTTAGAATTAAATGCTTGCTCTGAATTTAGAAAATAAATAAATAATCTTTCGATACCAAACATAACTTTTTCGCCTTAAGTAAATTTGTGATAATCTAAAACATTAATGTTTTTCTAAACTATGTATTCGATACTCTAAACTATGTATATGATATTTCTAAACTATGTATGTATCGATTACTCTAGTAGTAATAGATAAATATTAAGAATAGAAAAATAAATGCTTATAAAAATATTTGTTGTTTACCTTTTCAAGTCTTAAGAATATATCCTCTGTCAATTTAAATAATGATTACTTTTTCAATTTTGATAATATTTTTCGATTTTTATTCTTGATATATAACTTTGTGATATTCATTATATTGAAAGCATAATACTGTTTTAGCACATTTTATATCAATTTTTTTGTACGCCTGCTCCCATTTCAACGACCTTACAATATAAAAAAGAATGCTAGCATTTTTTATACCTAAAAATTCATTTGAATTTTAAAAACATTTGAGATAATTTTTTAAAAAGGAACTATATGATTAAATTCAAATTTTCAGATTTAACTTCGGATTTAGGTATTTATCTGTTAAGTCATTAAATCGTTTATTAATGTTAATGTTAACGATACAAAATAACAAAAACTAAAATAAAATTATTCTTTCAAAAAATAAAATGTAGTTGAAATGAAATCAAGGATATTAAATTTGAATTATTAACGCAATTTTTGAAATTTTCTGTTTTCAGAGTTTTTAAAATTTAAAATAAATTGCTGTTTGAAAATTTACTATCCAAAATTCTACCTTACTTATATAAAAAAAGAGAATATAAAGTTGAAAATTTTTATAGGATTCCTGAAATCTTTCATGATTTGATAAGCAAAATTTGTTTTGTATCATTTTGTTTCTATCATATTAATACTACTATATTTTTTGTTATGCAGCAGTAGTTATAAATAGTATAGTATTCAAACATTTTTCACTTAATTATTTCCTTTCCTTAAAACCTTGCGTAGTTTTTTTATCAAAGATAGTTGAATACTAAAGGATAAGGTGTTAAATTTATTTTCTCTACAATTTTTACAAGTGTTCGACTATTAACAGTATTGTTTCAAACAGCTTCTCCCATATATCCCCTGTATATACGTCAAGACTTCGTTTCAAGGAAGATAATTCATTGCACATGTGGCTTCCTGTGTGGTTAAGGATGTTCCCATTTAGTTACAGATGGAATGAAAGGGAATTTTATCGATTACTCTTGTTGAAGTAGACATATGAGAAATTGCTTTTTTTCACCTTGTTTCATTCCTCTCAATCTTAACAATTCTCAATTATAGATAAAGTCTCTTTAATTAGGAAACTTTATATAGTAGAGATATATGATAATTATATAAAGGTTTTGCAACTTGTAATACAATAAAATATTACCAATGCAAGAACTTTTCATAAAAATATTTTTATAAGGGAGTAATAACAGCCTCTTAGCATTTTATTACGTATTATATTATGTAAAGTTAAATATAAGCCAATAGAAACTCGTTATAAAATTTTAAGTTTCTTTCGAACCGTAATTTTGCCAAATTAAGTTGTAAAGATTCTTTTGTTTTTATTCATAATTATACATAAAGTTCAGTTCATAAACGCTAGATTAATATTTAAAAAATAACTCGAGTAAACACTTGTGAAACCAAACATTCCATTTACATTGAAATAAATTAAATGTAACAGTTTAAGCTTCTTATTAGTACATGCACTGATATATATTTCAATTCAGATTGACAAATGAAGTTAATTTTCATGTATTGTTACAAGTGATATTTTATCTAAGGTTGTTCAGTTACGAGTAGAAAAAATTAATTTAGCTAATAAATTTGGGCTTTAACGCTTTTAAATAAAAAAACAAAATTTATCTATGAAAAAAGAGCATAAGTAATATATATTTTTAGTTCTGCTAAAAAATTAAGTAAATTAATAATTTTAATATATTTCTAATTCACTTAGACTGTTGAATTATAGAAACGTATAAATAATCTAAATCAGCCTTGCTATGTGTGCTGAAAGTATTATAATATTGTGGAAGGGTTTGAAAAATATTTATTTACTTGCATTAAATAATTATAAAGTTTCTACTTCTGTAACTAAACACCTTCACCGTTTGGGTTTGAAGGACTCTCCAATCTGCCCTTTTTGTGGACTAGAGGACATGACTGGTGACCACCTTTTCACTTGCCCTGGACTTTCGGACGTCGCAGTTAGAAATTCTGCGGAAGATGACTTTTCATTCACCTCAAGATTGTATTGGGCTGCCCGACAGAGACTGATGGTTGAAAAACCAAGGTCGGGCGTAGGATTTAAAAAAAAAAAAAAAAAAAAAAACCTTCTGTAACTTTTAAAATGGAATAAATGAGACTTCATAACGTTGCTTGAAGTACATTGCTAACTTTTTTATCGTTCAATGATATCAATTGTTCGCTTTCATGTTACATATCCTCTGAGCTTATAGGCAACACACCAACTCTTCTATTAGTATAAATTACTAAATAGCAGTATATATATTTCAAATCACTATGAGGTCTACCAAAGTGCTTAACTTCAAGAATTGAGAAAAATGTATTTCCAGATGAAAGTAAATATATAATAAGGACGGCACACAATAATCTCTCTCTCTTCCTCTCTCAAATAATTTAAAGTGCTTAGGAAAAGCTTTCTTAAAAAAGGTTGTCACATATATTGAAAAAATTTAATTTAAATACTTTTGAGTTTCAAATTCATTTTCTATTTCACCAGATTGCTTCATAATAATTGAATATTATTTTGAGTTAATGAGAATAAGTATATTGAATACTTAACAAATGTGTTTTAAGCAATTTATTTTTCGTCCATCACTTGGAATTCTTTTCGATTAAAATACAACTTTAATTTGCAATAAATATCTTGTTAAAAATATCTAAATAATGTTTTTTTAATATGAAAGAAAAAATTTTTAAAACTAATAAATGATTTTATAATATTGTTTTAGAATGTAAATATATAAGAAATATCATAATTAAGAAAGTACACAATCAGCAAATATAATGTGTTAAAATTTCTTATACAGAACAATTTTAATGCAAGTTTATCTACATGTATTTTGCATTAAATAATTTTATTTTCATATACAATTAGGCAGAAATGAAAATTAATCCTTTTTTTGTAAATATTTAATTTTTTTTGGGCTAAAAAACTTTTCCAAATATTTAAATATAAAGTGAAAGTAATTTTTCAGATATTACTTTCACTTTATATTTAATTCAGTATAAACCAAGAACATTACACACATTTATTCACAATGTTATGCAAATTTTCTAATGTTATGTTTAATTGTTTAAACTCAAAACATTTAAAGATGAATAAATTGAAAAGCTTTAATTAATGTTTTTGAAAATAACATTATAAAAATTGAAAAATAATTAAGCCTTTTATTTTCATTTAAACACCACACTAATTACTACATAGATGAATTCATACAAAGTAAAAATTTGTTTGTGTTAAGAAAAATTTAATGTGAGAAAATGTATTTTTACTAACATTATTTTATCTTACTGTAATAAAAATTTGAAAAGCTTCTGTGTCTCATTCAAAAAGAGAAATTTCCATTATACAGAAAATAATAAATATACAAGAAAATGTGACTAGCAACTTTCTTAATTAAACTGCGTAAGAAATCTAAAACATCATAATTTGTAGATACCGTTTTTCTTTGAATTTCATATTATTTACCAAATCAACCTAAAAATACTGAGGAATATAATCAATCATTTTCAATTACACAAAAAACAGTTATTTATTAAAAATTTTTGCTTTTTAAGTTTTATACAAAAAAAGATATACGTTTTCGTTTTAACGACTTTTATTGGGATGTACAATTCTTTCTGGCAAATACATACAACCCTAGATAGGGTAGTTAGTAGTAAGTGACATCCCCTCCCTCTAAATTGAGCGATGTGACAGTTATCAAGGGGGTAGGAAATGTTCCCAATGAGAATGGGAAACAGTCGACGATTTTTGTATAGTTTAGGGACGTGGGTAAAAGTAGTACATCTGGTTTTAAAGAGGAAATATTTTTCGCAGATTCTTGAAATTTTCTGAGCCGCTGAGTCGGTTAAATATAAACATACTACAAGTATAATCAACAAAATAAATTATTACAAAGAAATTAATAGTAATGGTGAAATTAAAGATATAACTGAAATTTTTTATTCATCGTATAAAACAACATCAAAGAAAAAGAACATTAACAATAGTATTTCCTTCTTTAGTGAGGAAATTTAAAATAAAATAAAAACTAGAAATCAGCTCCGAAGGAATTGGCAATAAAACCGACTTCTAAGAGACAAAGTAACCTATACTAAATATAATAAACGAAATCAGAGCATTCAAAAATAAACAGTGGGAAGACCACATAACATCATTAACGGAAGATCACCCCCGGAATCGAATATACTACCATTGATTCTCCCATCAGAGCTTATTAATTACATTAATAAAATAAACCCTCGAAAGGCGCTAGGACATGATAAAATCACGAATGGCATGCTCAAAAACCTCCCGTTAAAGGCTATTTTCCACATCATGAATATCTAATAAAATGATAATAAATAATTACTTTCCTGAACAATGAATAATTGCAATCATTGCCCCAATCTTCAAAGGGAATGACAAGAATCCTAGAGACCCATAAGCTTACTACCTACTCTCTCAAAAATGTTTGAAAATTGTATAAAAAACAAGGCTAAATGAATATATAGTTCAAAATGGAATTATTAATGACGACCAATTTGGGTTTAGAGAAAAGCATTCGACAAGTCACCAGCTCTGATATACAGAGCAATAATGCCACAGCTGCTCTATTCTTGGATATTGCCATGGCCTTTGATAAGGTATGGTTGAATGGACTATTGTTCAAACTAATAAAATTAAAAATTCCTCCTCCATTTATTGAATAAATATTTTAAAGAGAGAAAATTCAAAGTTAAATTTAATAACAATTTCTCACAAAGGGCAAACATTCTAAGTGGAGTCGCACAGGGGTCCATTTTAGGACGACTTCTATATTTTCAATTTATTTAGTAGATCTGCCATCCCAGGCATCAAAAGATTTATCTTCGCCGATGACACTGTCTTCGGGACCTGACAATAACAGTGTTTCACTGCCAATTAAAAAAATACATGAAATTTGGCTAACAGAATGGAAAATAGCAGTTAACGCGGAGAAATGCGCAAACCAACTACTGAATTTTCCCTCCTTGGAACTAGAATACCCTGGTCCCGAAAAGTTAAGTACCAAGGAGTCATTAGATAAAAGACTCACTTGGTTTACACACATCGATTACACTCTTAAAAAATGAAAGCAAGCAGAGGCACAACTATTCAACCTAATTGGCAGAAAAGCCAAACTCAGCATCCATAATAAACTACTAATCTATAAAACCATCAGGAGACCCATTGCCACTTATGCAGCTCAGAGGCATTTTAATAAATTGCAACACAGAGAAAACCGAATTATTAGAATGGCCACAGAGACCCCTGCATACTTCATAAACGCAAATATATTTAAGGAATTTAACATTGAAACTATAACTGAACACATAATTAAAATAGCCGATTAGTTCTATAGCAACCCACTAATATTCAGCCACAGTATGATCATATAGAAGGCCGAGAGCCATTTTAAGAAACAGTTAAAATCCCCCCCCAATGTAATCAATAACCACTCCCGAGAAGTAAGGGACCTGCCAAAGGCCATCAATCACCCACCCGGAGTGAGAAGGGGAAAAGACCAGGAAACCGAAACCATGCTTAAATGTAAACATGATGCAATACCTTTAAATTGTTGCATTCGCAGCTTTTTCTAGGTATGATACTAATTCTAGATAACAACCAATTGTAAATATTATAAATTTTAATTAACTAAATGTCTATATCAAAAAAAAAACAAAGTTGCATTCACATGATAACAATGGAATTGAAGCTGCACTGACTCTAAGTGCTACTTCTGAAATACAAATGTATTAACTGTCTTACTGAATTTTAAAATGGGTAAAACCACTGGCAAAATATGTATATAATTTGCGAACAATGTAAATAATCACTAATGTGACCAAGAATTGTAATCAGAGTTTATGTATATACTGTAACAAGATTGAAAATTTGTATTTTGTAAACATGTAACTAAACAAGTCACATTTTAAGTGTGTTATGTAAACAACAGCTATGTATTGTATAGCTAAATTTCATGTTGCCCCATATGTAAAAGGCCCTGTCGGTTGTAAATGAAGTCTGTCCATGCCATGAGGGAAATACCAGTTCGACCCGCACCAAACTCGCCCGATCACATATCTAACAATTAAATAAAATTTATAAAAAGCTAAGACAAACACCTTAGTTCCCTTTCTGGAATAAAATAAATAAATGGGAGGTACGTGCCTAGGGCACAGGGAACTCTGTCACACCAAAGTGACGATCAACGACCCTTGTAGCGTTTCAGAAAGTTGATAACATTTTGAACCAATAAAAAATTTAAAGGAAACACGTAAATTTCAGCTGTTTTGGGGAAAAAAATAATTTTAATAATATATTTATATATTGCTTGGAAGAAAATTTCTGATTTTATTAAATACATCTAAGTAGATAATTTTATGTGAACTTTTGTGTATTTTGGAAGAAATTTCTTTATTTTTTGTCTGTATTAGTGTTTTGATGCTTATATGAATTTTGAATTGATAATCCTTTGACAAATTTAGCTATCTAAAATTAAATCAGATGAAGACTTGTTAACTAAAGTTTTCAAGTTTTGGAACCAGAAAAATTGGTTTTTTTGTATAGAAGTGAAATGTTCATAAATTATCAAAGTTACATTTTTTGATTTAAAATTTTTACCATAAAAATAGTTTTCATTATAATCATTTCGTAGTACACAGTTTTTTCTTTTTTTTTTTTAATACATACTTTCATTGTATATGAAAATAAAAAAAAAATTAGAATGATACGCCAGCCTTTTTCTTAAATAATGAATTTATTACACCATGAAAAAATCAAGAAACAACTATCAGATTTACATGATTTTTTGGAATCTAAACAAATATTTCCAGTTACGCAAATTTATAAGAAATGTTATTTACATAATATTTTAAAAGTAAGCGTTTACATGCAGTTTCAGTTACTCCTAAGTATCGATATTTGATACTAGTTGCAAACTTGTAAATAGTTAGAAGTGAATAATAGTAGTTTTTCGTTCGACATCATCAAATAAAGCGAAATAAAAGCATTTTATAAATTCCGCATTCCAAAGACGAGGAATCCTTAAATAATACTATAATCAATATAGATTAATATCTTTTCTGTATCATAATTAAAGATGACCATAATTTGTAGTCTGGATATTAATAAATTTTATCGTAGCAAAAATGATTTTTAAGAAGATTTGAAATATATGGCTTTAATAGAATTTCGTATAATTCAATTTTCTGTATGAGATTTTTTGAACGTCATCTAAATAGACTATATATTATCTTGTTTTTGTTGATAATATATATAAATATAAGTAAAATTGTATGACAAAATTATGGTATCTATAAATCATATTATGATTTACACATTTTTACAATTTAATATATAATCTACTTATTTTTATTAAAATTTTAAGTTAACGAAGTTATGATAAGTAGTTTATGCACACATGTATAAAGGAAATGAAAATGCAACCAAAATAACTCAATTCGATATTTGAAAAATTATTATTTTTCATGTATAATCTAGTATAATATAGTATCATGTATAATATAGTGCTGAAAAATAATAATTATTTTTCAGCACTATATTATACATGTAAAAACTGAAAATATTTAAACTTGTTTGCTATAAACTAATTTAATGATTAAAAATATTAAATGTTAAAACATTAAAATGATTTTATCGGATTTACAAGTATAGAAGTAAATCCAGGAGTAACACCAAAAAGTCAACTACTGTCCAATTAATTTAAATGTTTTTTTTATATAATTTAACACAATAAACATTTCATTTTTATAATGTGGCTACATATAAATATTGTTTTGAAATTTAAAAGAAAATGTAACTTAATTATTCCTGTTTCTGAAAAAAAAGCTTAATTTTTTAACATTCAAACAAACTAAAATTGATATTTTAATTTCCAATGGAGGAGAAAACAAATATAACCAAGAATAAAAGATTAACAACAAAAAGGGACACCAAAAGTTGGAAGACCGTAATCATTTCCCCAGAAGCTCTCTCGCACGCCAATAATTTTATTAGTTTAATTTATTATATATTTTAATATCATTAAAAATATTGAAAGTAATTTAATGAATTACCATTGACACTTTGAAAACAAGTAAATTCAGAACTTTTTCAGAAGACTTTTACCAAACATGAAAATTTCTGAAAAATGTTGATTTACACAACTTTATAGAAATAAATATACAATTGTGCATTTATGTCTTTTTTTTTTTTCAAGGCTTATTAGGTTAGATTATCAAACTGAAAAAAAGAATGTGAACATGTTATTACACTTAAATGCAATATATAATACTTATTAATGTAAAATGAATTAAGGTTATTGTATTTTGTGAAATTAAAAAAATATGTTAGTAATTACGGTTTTTAACATTCTGCAGCTATTTCTACCAATATATTTTTTAAACTCATTTTATATAAATACAATAAAATATTTATATTCAGTTCAGATTGTAGTAAATTTCAGTTAGAATTAGTAAATCTATTGAATTTTATGTATCGAAAAAAATAATTATTAATATCTTGATCTAAATTAAAATATATAAAATAATCCATAAGTTCAATTTTGTGAATAATTTTCGTAGACCTGGCAGATGTATGACTTAGTAGTTCAGTCATCAAGGTCAACCATCCATCCATCCATCCCTTTTTAAAGATGAATTCGTCTTCCCTTTGCCCCCTTTCTCTGATTGGTTGGTTGTGAAGACGAAACAATTGAAGACGAACTGAACTTGGCGAAAAGAGATTTTGTCATTCTTTGTTCTCATTTGCTTCTGTTTGGTACATATCAGTGTCATTCGTAAGCCTAGGAAAGATTTTCTGAATCTTCGTAATTTGTAAATGCTTCTGTGCTCTACTTTTATCATTAATATCACTTTTACCTTTTGATTCGTAAGTAAATTTCATTCTTATTTTCTTAGAATATATTGTCAAACTGTGATGTCTGCTGAAGGATACCATCAATTCATAATAATATTGAGCTTTAAAGGAAAAATCGAAATTTTAAAATATTGAGATAAGATTTGATATTTCCCAATGAAAATCATAATTTATGATGATTTAATTATATATTTTCAAATTTCAAGTCATAATTTTAAAGAAATACTTTTAAACATAAATAATTTATATTCTAATTAAAATGTTCTGAAAGTGTAGAAATGTAAGGAAAACTTTTTTATTGAATTAGCAAATATGGTTATATAAACAATTGTTCAATTGGAATAATTACATTGATTTCTGTGCTTAGTATATATATATATATATATATATAGTAGAAAGAGAGAAACTGGATTGTGTGTGTTACTTTATGTTTGCAGTGTCACTTAACTTAAATTTACGTTTTAATTATTTCTTGTTTTATTGATTGATTGTAGCTATTTGGCTCCTACAGTCGCAGTATTGCATCATTTCTAGTAATAGAATACTTTCTAATCGAATTAAATTTGTGTGAAATGCGTTCATACATTTTTACCGGGGAAGATTGCCACAAGGAATATTATGCAATCCCTTGTAACATTGATATCCACTTATTAGAAATGACTGATCTCCTTTGAAAGTGAATATTGTGTTTAACAATTATTGCTGAAGCGCATTAAAATGCCAGTGAAATGAAAGCTGTAAAAATGCTTATTATTACATTCAAATTATATTGCATAAATAAATAATTTAATAATTTTTTTAAAAAAATTCACAATGCATAATTGTTTCATTTAAGCATCCATGTAATATCCTGTTCAAAGTAAATAACCATTTTTTTATTTGTTAGAGAAGATATTTAGGTAAATGAAATCAAAAATTGAAATCTTTTTGATTTATTTTTATTTTAAATTATGTAAATAAATTAGTGCAGTAAAGCACAATTAAGATAAAATTACAATATCTGAATAGATTACTCATTTTTAAATTTTTTGATGTTGATTATTTTTGTGGATTTTGGTTTTCCACCGTCCGGTTTTGATTTCTACAATATCATTAATATAATATTCATTAAGTTCATGATAAATATTATATTTTTGCGGCTTTTTTGTTGATTCATTTTTTTTTGTTCGACGGGATTCTGATAGAACTGCATGGCCTTGTCCGCTACTTTTTAAGCGCTAAAAATCTCAGTTTCGTTAGCTAACGGAGTTGCCGCAAACTTATGAGAAGAGTTGCCTCCTTCACGGTAGAGCGGGGAAACATAATAGAAAAAGAATTAGCGTGCAATATTCAATGATAAATAATAAATGTTAAAAGTCTAACAATAAAAATACCATTCACGTATTTATAGTGAAAGAAAGCAATTAATATTTGTGTCAGATATAGGAACTATTATAAGACATTAATGTAAACAAAGTAAAGTGCACAAAAGTTTGAAGGTGCAAGACCAGTTTGTCTGCATGAAGTTTTGATATTCGCAGAATATGCCATGTATGTGTTTTAAAGCCTTGTTTTTTCGATTGTTGCAGCTTTAAATAATACAGAGATAAAACAGATTAGCTGTAAAATATTCAAAAGTGGAACAGTTGGTAGGACACTTTCTGAAGGACAACCTACCAATTAGGACTCTCCTGCCTAAAAGAAGACAATGAGTCACCTTATTTATATGATCTAACATAACTTTTTTTATTCCAATAATAAAAAAATTAACAAATATAATACAATATTTTAAGTAAAATTTTGACAAACAAAATGAAAAATTGATGGATGTTATAATTAAAATTAGTATCTCTATGATCATATAATTGTATAATAAAATGTTTATTTAAACTTTTTAATTCATTGTTTATTTTTTAAAATTTAACAGGTGCACATAAGTGTTAACATTTCATTCATTATTTAATGAAATTGTGAGAAAATACGTCAGGAAGTATAAGAACATTTCTTTTTTTTAGAAACATGGACAATATTATGGAAGCAATGGCAGTGAAGAAGCCAATCGTATTATATTTTAGTAAGTATTCTTACCATTTTTTGAATATTATCTTTTTACATTTTCTACAATTTGATTCTGCAATATTTGTTGACATAAAATTTGGGAGTTCTAATTGGATGTAGTGAAATATCCTATTTGATTTAAATTAGAATATATAAAATTTTAATACAATACTTTGCGTTTCAATTTGCTTTGTGCAGACTGACATTTCTTTTAAGTTGACTACCATTGATTTCCTGATTAAAATTTCATACTTAGCAGTGTTACCAATATTTATTTCTTAACTTTACATCATTTTAAGGGCTTCTGCTTTATATTCTGTTAGGGAAGCTTTAATTAGATAAGAATTTTCTATTAAATTTATATTAAAAAATATATTCATAATAAAAGAGAGGTGTCATTGATGAATATAGTTTCTTTTGTTATTTAACATCATGTCCTAAGTCTATTTTTAAGGTATAATGCCCATCATGTACATTGTCTTCAAACACTTCTTGTAAAGAACAGTTCATATTCACATATTGAAAGTATGGAAGTATTGAAAACTTCCAGCTTATATAAATTTAAACTGAAATTTATCATATTTTTAATAAAGTTTTAATTTTTTAGTTAATTTAAAGTTTTTTAACACTTTATTAACTATAATCAATTTAAAATACTTATATAATTTTAATTTTTTAATTATTTTTTATTTAATATTTTAATAATTTCAAAAATTTAAAAAAAATAAACTTATTTAATTATTAAACTTTTAAAACCAGCTCATCAATTTGTACATTTTTAATTATATTAATTAAAAAGTTTTCCATTGTTTAATTATTAATTTTTTATTGTTAATAATTTTTCTTTTATTTTAATTTATTGAATTATTTGTATATACATATTGTAATTTTACATTTGTATCAGAATTTTAAACAAAGATATCTTAATATCATATTTCATTATACTAGATGTTTAATAATTAATTATTGGGTATTAAAAATAATTTGATAAATAAGGAAATTAAATCTTAATGCTTAATAATTATGAAATACAAAGCAGGTAGGAAAAAATACTTTTTCACATAAAATTACTATAATGAATTTAAGGTTTCCTAATAAAGACTGCTTAAAAATAATTTTTAATAGCAGTACAACATGTTTTTAATGTATTCCATTTTTATCAAATTTAACTGCTTAAAAAATGGTTTTAAGTAGTTTTAAATTTCATGTTAAGCCAAAAATTAATATAATCACTAAATATGTAACAATAGTAAGTAATACCAGATGTTTAATATTTTAAAATCAAACTAAAATTGAGGATGATAAACCACACAGAGCACAGAAGCCTAATCAATTAAATAAAATTTCCATCTATAACTTTAAAAAAGCATTAAAATATACCCAATTTTCCCTTAGCACATATTATTAATAGTCAGGTGATATAATTGCTAAATTATACATGAACAAAATTCATTATAAATGAAATGTCAACATATAAGGAAAAAAAAACCTAGAGTAAGATTAAATTTAGGAAAACATTTGAAATATTTCACACATTTGATGTTATCAATCTGTTATCTAAACAAAGACTTTTTATTTCCTTAATATTATAAATAAACAAACTACTTCATAAGGTGTAATCGCCTTGTTATTAGCTTTATGCTAGTAAAATACTAAAGTTAAGAATAAGTAATTCGTTATTGATAAATAAAACATGCACAATGCAATGGTTACTTTTTAGGTAACTCCTCATTTTTGTGTGGGTGCAGTTACACTTCTCATAATGTCAGTAAATCTTTTTAATAATCACATTGAAAGAAAAGGAAAATGTTAAGAAATAAAAAAATGTGTTCACATCAAATCCAAAATTAATTTTCATAAAAAAGGTTTAGAATTTATCTAGTTATTAAATTGTGGGTTATTAAAAGTAGCCAACTCCTGGGTTAACTGTATCACTTCATCAAAGTTCAATGTTACAAAGTTTTCAGCATAAAAAGTTTGCTGGAAAAGTATCAATAACTTCATTTGCAATTTTTCTTAAATAATGAATTCTTTTGACATTAATATTTATAAATGTATGTAATTGTGTATATATATATATATATATATATATATATGTGTGTGTGTGTGTGTGTGTGTGTATATATATATTATATGTAATTTAAGAGTGTGCTGTGTTAAATGGCAATTTGTGATCAATATATGTATGTGTGTATACATGTAATTTATATATTTAATTTCGGGATCCTCCAGTGATGAGGAATGTTCACCCATAAAAAGGCGTGTGTCTCAAAGTAAGTATTCTTAGGAAATTTCCTCAAGAAACTTCTAATTTATCAATAATTTAAGCTTTTTATGTTAATATAAACCTTTTAAATTATATAGGACCACTAAATTGGGAAAAGAGCGAAAGCTCCTCAAACACAGACGACAATTCTGTTATAGGACGAGGTAAGAATAATAAAAATTTACTAACATTTTAAAAGTTAAAAATAAATTGCATTCACAATAGTTTTTAACAAATTATTAAAAAAATCTAAATCTGTAATCCCATTTAAAGATACAAATTTATAACATTTCTAATTTCAAAATCACTAAAAATAATTTTTAACCACAGAACAGTAATTTTTAACGGTAAACAAAAAGCAAAAATATTGCTTTTTGTTTATTTAAAATCTTAATTCATTTTCCATGTTTCTCTTAGGATTAAAGCGTAAAAGATTCTCCGATTTAGCTTCTTCAGATTCTGATGAAGAACCAATGCCAAAACGCTCCCGAAATGAGAATCTTGGTGGTGAGTTTTTCCTAAAGTATATAAATAGTGAACTGTGTGTCAAAGAACATAGGAACCACCACATGCTCTAGTCTTATTATAATTTATAATTCTTAAATATATAATGGTGTAACTCTCTAGTATGGATGATGCCTAAAGAAGTTAATTTAGAGAGGGCAAAAGCATTCACATTCGTAAATGATATGCTTAGCCGTTTCCTCTTGTGTATGACATTTCCTGCAGATGGAGTCTTGCTGAAACAGTCCTATTTTATGGAGGTGTTTTCTGAAATAATAGTGCCCAGTTATGAAGCCAACGATTAAACGTATCTTCTGCCTAGAGCATCTTAGAATTTCAGAGGGAATCCTTGCTGATGATCCACTTGCTGTCTTCAAATTGATCCCACAAAAAGGTTCTGCACCAATGGGAGCAAAACACGATCCTTGTATAATAACTTCATCAGCCCTTTCATTACCTTTGTGCCCTGGCACCCATACAAGGATCACCTTGTTTCTAGTTGCCAGTTCTGTAAGAAGGTTTCCACATTCCAAAATCATTTTAGATTTGATTTTGAAAGAACTGAGCACTTTTAAAACGGCTTGACTAACTAAAAATGAGAATCTGCTTACTGTGGTAGCCCTTCCTCATAATTAGTCGCTGAAAGTGGATAATGGCCAAAAACTTCTGCCTGGAAGACCATAGCGTATCGCCCAAGGCTTACAGATAGGCGGATTCTTGGTGACACGCCACATACTCCCAGTCCTAAGAGGCTGTTTTTCAGCGATCAATCTGTGCACCAGATTAGATCTCCTGTTTTAGTTTCAAACATGTTATTATCCCATTCATCTCTAGTTGGAAAAATTATTTCAAATGTCCTTTCAAACATGTATGACTTTTCCATGATGTTCGAAGGCATCAGGAAAGTAGGATCTTGAATTTTCTTGGTAATACCCCTGTGCCCTTTGGCAACAGGTTGGTTGTACCATTGGTTTTTTTAGCTTCATTCTGTTTGCAGTCATTCTGGCAGTGCTGCAACTGAAGACGTCTAAGGGAGTCAGATCCAACATAACTTCCAATGCTCTGGTTGGTGTGGTGGACATTGCTCCTGTGATGCAGAGACAGGCCAGTCTTTGTAGACCTCCTAGTCGAAACTGAGTATTCTGCCCAATCAAAAAATATTTGAATAAAATATTAATGACATAGAAGGAATATTTTTCTGTTGGACCAAACTGCCTTGAGGAAAAAGTTTGAATAGATGGCGCTGTCACCTATTATTATGTATGAATACTTCACACTTAAGATTTTGTTTTGATTGTAGGATCAAGTGCTCCCTGCCTTTCAATGGAACTACCAGTTCCTTTAGATTTCTTGAATATAATTCATTAATTTGAATTGAATGTATGTGTACTTGTTAAATGTGTGTAACATTTGTGTTTATTAATCTTGTTTTTGTATATAATATATGATCTCTTGTTTACTTTTACCCAGCCGTGTTTGAATGTACTCTTTCAGTTTTAGATAATATTTAGATTATAGATTTTATATATGAATTTCTTATGCCTCATTCTCAGAAAAATGAAAATCAGTTGTTAAAAGAGAATTTGTCATATTTTAGCATTTTTGACTGTAAATTATCGTATAAAAACAAACTGAGTCTGATTAAGAAATAACTCTTTTTAATGTTAAATTTGCAATAACAAAGTGACATGCCGGTTCGTGTCTAATAAAGTTGCAAATTACTTTCCTTAGCTTTCTAATTTCAAAATTGTACATAAATTGCTTGTGTATTATATATAGGTTTTTTAAAACAATTATATTTTGGCATTATTAAACTTTTGTGTTTTTAAAATATGCAACCATAATACATTTAATATTCAAGCACCTGAATAACATAAAAATTTTTGTCAGTAGAAATTATACTTCAATATATTACATCACAATATCAAGTGATTTTCTACATATAAAATTTATTGATAAGTGGCTTCTCACTTAAATGTTTTCTGTGTTGCCAATACTAATTATCAATTATTGAAGCATGAATAAGCTCTTTTAATTCTTTTGTTTGAGAATAATAAATCATCTTGTACAATTCTTCCATTCATTAGACAATTATTGAGAGAAATTCCAGAACTAGTAACAGCTGATCCATCAAAAACTACTCTTAATTTTGTCGTGCTTCTATTAGCATTATATACTGCATGATGTGGAAAGAAATACCTATAACTTTCCTTATCAACTTTAATTTCTACCATGTGGCTAAGACTTTCATATTCTCACATAAAATTGATTTATAACTCTGACCTCTTCGGATTTTTATTTAATTTTTTCCATAAATTATTTAACCTCACATTTACGTTATTTAAATATTTAAAAAGGGTATAATGTTTGTAACTTTCAGAAACCTATTGAATAGACCTATGTATGAGTGTTTTAGTGAAATATGCAGTATATTTGGCAGTGGATTACAAAATGTACATTAAAAATTGAATTTAAGCCTTGAAATATTTTAAAAATTGATTTGGAACTGAGTATTCAATGATTCAGAGTCCATGGCAGTTAAAAAATCTCAGCTAAATTTCTTCTTCTGTAGCAATGGTCTAACTTCACAATTAATCTTTTAAATCATAAGCTGAATAATGGGCCAGAACATATAATTATTCAGAATTCGTTAGAAATTGATTAATCAATAATTTCAGCGATTTAATGTTTATATTATTACAGTTATAATCTCAGTTGCACATCAGTCTGATGCAAATACTGTACACTAAGTATTACAGCAATAAAAATTTAATCTGAATTAAAATGATTGAAAAGTTTGTAAAGATGGAAAATGAAACCGGTCTGAAGAATTTTTGCTAATATCCTAAATTTGAAATTAAATATGCATAAAAAAAAGGAAAAACATTAAATCTAAAAATGAATTCCTTATTTGAGCTGCTTAAATAATCCTAGGTTACTGTACAAAGTTTTCTTTCTTGAAACAGAATGTAAGCTTAGAAAACAAACTATTACACAAGTACATTGATGAATGTGTTATTTTTCAAAATTATTTATTGGAATAATTCAGCTAAGGGAACAAAGAACAGTTTAATATCAAACACATTCTTAGCATGTTTTAATATGTTGTAATAAAATACATAAGAAAAAGATTTCAGTATAATAATTACAAAATTAAGTAATATCAAATTTTCTTCATGCTTATTCCTCAGAAATTATTTATTTCAGTTTTGTACACAAGTTTTATTTTTCAAATGATGTTTTTGAATCTAGTCTTCTGTAATTTTTTTAACCAAGAGATATTCTTAATTAAAAAAAATGATTGTATTTTAAGATATTCAAATGTTTTTAGCAAAAAGATCATTATATGGCTTTGTTTTATACATTTTATTAAACATTATGCATTAAAGGACTTGATTGTCATTCCTTAATATTGTTCTGTTAGTAATTTTTTGTGAATTATAAAATAAACAAGAGAGTTCTAGGCATGGAATAAAGTGACAGTTAGTATTCAAATAAGTGTATGACGTGGTTGAGATACTAGTCAGTGAAGAGTAGGTTTATCAATCGTTATAAAAGTAGGTCCACTGCATAAATTGTAACATGTACAGTAGCAAAGAAAAATGGCTATGTCAAAGGAGCTGTTATGTCTTTATGCTATCTAATTTAAGTGTTTAGTTTGTGCTCCTACTATTCTAAAAAATGAGACAAACTAATTTTCTTTAACAATCCAATAACAACTTTATTTTAACAAGGCATGACAAAACTAAAATAATGAAAGAGCAAGAGTCTTTTCAGAGCTCTTCTCCTCACAACAGTTACTTTCCATCTATATCCTTTTTTTACATTTTCTTTCGTTTGAAACCCAAAATTCTGGAAACCCAAAGGTGCCATACCTCTACCTCCCCATAACCCAACATGAGTAACAAATCAAAACTACAAAATGGTGTAAACAGGAGCTTTTTCAGTATTGTTTGAACTAAGACTTGTATGTGGGCTTGTCAATTTTGCATCAAGTCTCCTAGTTTGTCAAGAGTTGGGGATAATGCTGTGAATAAATGTATGACAAGGCATTGGTTTCGTAAATTTGGGTCAGGAGATATGACCTTCTGTGATAAAGCTCACTAGTAGATGACCACAAGCCTTCTATAACAAAACCACATGTAGGCTACCATTCAGTAGGACAGAAGTCAAACCCTAGACAATTTAATGTTTTGTGTGATTGTTTTGATTGCATTTTTATGAAGATACATTAAATGAAATAATGGCTGAATTATGTGATGTTTGTGCAAATATAATAAAGAGAATAGTAATTGTTGTAAAAATGAAATAGTTAGGAAATCAATTTTAATAGTGTATACTAATACTAAAGTATATTTAAATTTTTCTTTGCAAGAAGTTTGATTTATCTTCTGTTAAGAGCTTCCTTATCCTCATATAATAACAGTAATTTGGATTTGAAAGTTCACATTTCAAGTTAGACTTTTAGATAATCCTCAGAGATTTTTACTGCAAGATAATTGCATTTTTATGGAGATACAATTGTTGATAAGTTGAAAGGAACTTGATGCTGACAACTTTGAAAACTAACTTTGTTTCAGAAACATATTTTCAAAAATTAAAATATTGAATCTAAAAATCTCTAATTGATTAGCCACTTTGTTTCATTAGAGAATTTATTACAAAACAAATGAACAGAGATAATTATAGTAATATTAACTCTTAAATGTGAATTTAATTATTTAGAGATCTTCAACTATAGATAATTTAATTTACAGCTATTGATCATGTGAAGATGTCTCCCCCTATTTCTCCTTCAAGGTCTCTCCCAGTTTCTTCTGCAATGTCTGCTCAAGCTGCAAGAAAACGGGGAAGACCCAAGAAGAAGTTAATTAGAACACTACGAGACTCTACTGGCCACTTTCTGGCTGGTGAATATAGCTTTTTATTTTTCTTTCTTTTTGTAATATTAACTTTCTCTGTTCATGAGAATGCATGTTTTTTAGCTTTGCATAATTATTTAAATCTTTTAAAAAATCTTCTTTAGGTCCTACCCAGGTCATCAGAAAAAAGTCTTTAAAAAGGAAGAGGAGAACCCAATTGGAGATATTATTAGATTATCCAAATTAGTTTATTCAATATTAGGTGATTTTTAAAAAAATTTATTTTACTCGTAAAATTATTGTAAATTAAATATTAGATCTGTATATGGCAAAATCTTTTTATTGTATATATATATATATATATATATATATATATATATATATATATATATATATATATATATATATATATATATATATATATACACATACAAATTATTACATAACTTATTTGCTATTTATTGAGAAAATATTTCTTGATTCTTTTATTTTCTACACCCCATTTGCCTGTGCATTTGCTTACACTTCATAATTGCCTAATGTTGGCTGTCTTTAGTCTATTAGAGAATAAATATGTTTTCTATACACTTTATGTACATAAAGAGTATATAGATTTGCAATAAATAAGCAAAAAATATTTATTGTCCTGTTATAATTTTGTTGCTAAAGTCAGACATGACATTACTGGACATGAATGAGTGAACAACAACTGTATGGTTCTGTCTTTAGAATCTAAACAATTTCGCTATACACTGTGACATTATTTTATTTTGATGGTTCTTTCATATTTAATACTAAGAATATATTTATTCATCTAGTCAAAGACCATTGATAAATTTTAGCTTCTGATAGCATTAAGAACATTTATTACAATATTAATAAAAAGCATAATCTTTGCTTTTAATTACAAATGACTTCAATTTTTATGAAATTTAGATTCTTAAAGTACAATTAAAATTTAATTCTTCAATTTTCTGTTATGTTTTTTCAATTATATATTTTTTCTAAATTTTAATGCTCATTCATAGAACAGAAGGTTTTTATTTATTTATTTTTTTTGTATGATTGACTATTGATTACTATCTAACAAACAAATATTTCATTAATCGATCAACCTCAAATATTCATTAGAAGCCTTTTTGTCCTGAATATTCGGTGAAAAAATATATAAAATGTTAAAAAACCCCATTATCATGTAAAAATTGTTTAAAATTGTGTACATTGCATATTATTTAGAAGTACAGACTTCAAATCACATTCATTAGTTTTTTTTTATTTTAAGCATAAGCATAACTTAGACATCTTTTTTGCAATAAAATCAAGAATCTAGGCAAAAACATCAAGAGTCATTCATTTTTATTTTCGTAACTGAATAAAAATGTTTTTCAGCAATAAAATTGAAATTTATACTTTTGATTTTAATCATTATATTATTTCTTCAGCGCGCAATAATCCTTGATGAATTAGTATTAACCGTTTGCATACGGAAATGAGGAGAAAAATTAGAATTGCATTCCATTATAGATTTGTGCTAAAAAACATTGATTTATGCATTAGATTTTCGTGGGTCACAAAAGCTCTTCTGGAACGTTTAGAAAACATGTAGACAACCGCCATGTTTTTTTAACTCTGTTTTCTTTTGTCCGAAATGAAAATATCTAATTACGTTAAATAATCCTTGAAAGAAATTATATAGTTGCAATGATCATTTTGCATTTTGTCTTGACCTTAGCTAATTCATTCTGAAAATATTCAAGTTCGTATATCCTCATGTGGAAACGAAAGTGTTTAAGTTACTCACAGATGACTTTAAACTTAAAGTTATAAATGCTGAGAAACTTTTTTAATGTAAGGTAGAAAAGTTAATATAAAGTGCAGTGCCAAAAAAATTATATCGAACACTTAGTTTGAAAAATTATTCTTTTTTTTTATAATTACTGACGAAACAAATATATTTTACATTTAAAATATGTCTAACCTCGTTTTAAAAGTTATAAAAAACTAAAAATCTGTGTTTTATTCTAAAATTTCCCAGGAATTATCACTCTTGATGCTTGATATGAAGCTTTCATTTCAGTTTATCGCATCTTGCAATCAAGCGGATACAAATAAGATCTAATCAAACCATATTTTTGATTTTATGTGACACCACATTATCTGCAGTATATAATTTCGAATATAGTATAAATTTTCAAAAATATATAATTTTATTTTTCAATTTATTAAAATAAAGTTATAAATAAACACATATTTTTTAAAGATCAAATGTTAAAATGCTTTTTATTAATTATATTTGAAAAGAATAACTCTTGGTTTCCTATCGGTAAATGAATAAGAAAGTAGGTAGGTGGAGCGCTGATGATTCTGAATTTTTACCAAGTTCGAAATATCTGAGAATGTTCCACATGACTTTAGTTTCGACTTTTCTATGCAATTTGTTTTAAATATTATACCTCGTGCTGAAAACATGAAATTCTTATTTAAAATAAAGGATCCATCAAATTACAAATTTTCATTAGAAGAAGAAATAATTACAATTATAAAAAGGGGTAATTATAAATTTTTTTTAAAAATAGTTATTTGTAATTTAAATTTTTGCATTCTTAAGTTTTTCACTAGATTTATTTAATTTGTACAGATCCTCCATGCTTTTGGGATCCTAAAGGTAGTTTGTACTTTGATTTAAAAAAATCAAATTATTAAAAACATTATTTTTTCCGAAAGTTTTCAAAAAACTATAACAGTTAATATAAAATATATTAATTTTCATATTATTATATATTCTATGTAAACACACATTACTGCTGCACTAAAATTATAAACAATTTATCTAATTATTTTGAAATATTCAATTGATATTGTAAATATTTGAAAATTTACATATTCAATTCAATATTGAGAAAATTTCTCTCTGTTCTTTATTCATGCTTATATTGCTCTTAATAATTTGTAATCAATATAAATTCAATATTGTATGATAAGTATTAATAAGCCCTATAGTTTAAAATTAATTATAAGAAAAAGCAATTTTTAACCTTTATAATATATAGAATATTAGCAATAAAGAAATTATTTATTGTCTCTTATTGTTAAATCTAATGTAATAGCTGCTTTCGAGACAACTTGAACTTATATGAAAATTCAAATTGATATTCTTACAATTCTCATTGGTTTGAAATAGTCATGACATCAGATAACAATGCTTCACCTACGTCACATACAATCAAATACGACAGCGAAATGAGATGGCATTTGTCTTACGAGACGGCGTTGTAATTTCTGAGAAGTCGACGAATTGGCCGCCTGACTAACTCACAGTCCAGGGCTCGCCAGCATCGCTAAGTATGTCTAACGTCACAATTTTGGGAACTTATTGTATTATAGCTCACATATTTATGTGTATATTTATGAAAAATTGACTGGAAATAAGATTAAGATTAGAGAAATTAGTAGACTACTTAAAAATTTAACAAAATCAGAGATTAAAAACAACATTTTATTAAAAAAAAAAACATTTACATTTAAAACATGTCATAAAATATTTTAACAAGACAAAAAATGACTATGCGTTCCATTTCCTTCGAAGTTCTTAAGTAATATATATATATAAGCTAATGATTAACTACTCTTCTAAGGTATATGAAACATTTAAAAGATTTGCAATTAACTCATAAAATAGCTTGATTTTTCTCTTTAATTTGGATGAAATAAGCTACTTTACAAGTTTGAGGATTGACTGAAAAATTTGCCACTATTGCTGGCATTCTATTCAGAATTTTAATTCTTGTTAACTAGAAATGCGTTTCTATGTTTTTTTTGCAGGGTTTTAAACATGAAACTTGAGTATGGTCTTCATTCATACAGAGCATCGTGCGAATGAAAATATCAAGATGGTGAGGTGACTTCTGAGAAAGTCCCATCCCTCCTGATTGCGGATGACATTAAATCTGCAGTTGCCTGCGGATCCATGCTGTTGTAGCTGGTTTTTGCGACGCAAGGCTTTTTCATCAATGCCTCTTGGTCTTCCGGTGCATCTTTGAAGACAAACCACATCCACCACCTGTTCCAGAGGGAATTTTTAAAAATTAAGCAGCGAACATCAATTTATAATTATTTATGTAAATTTGTAATGTAGAAACACAGAATGGAATTAGCAACAAATATATTTATGAACTTAGATATTATGAATCTTGCAAACTGAAAACATTCTTTTTCTTGAAACTTTTTTTGCTTTATTTAAATTTATTTTTAAAATTATATTTTGGAATGTTTTATAAATATGGATATTAAATATAATACTATGAAATAATAAAACAGATTTTATTATAAACATTTTATGCAATATAATTGATTCCAAAACTTTAAAATTTATTAATCTTGCAGAATATTTTCTTTTTTTCTTATCGGAAATTTTTTATATTGATGTATATATTTTGGAATTGGTTTATAAACATTGATATAAAATAAATGATTTTCTAAAATAATAAAATAAATTTTGTAATAAATATTTTATGCACACAATATAATTGATTTAAAAATTCAAAAATTTTTAAATCTCGCAAAACTTTTACTACTTTTTTTTTATCAAAAACCATGAAGCATTTTTTGTTTTTGTAAATTACATTTTGAAATAAATTTTGAAACTGATAATAAGCATCGATATTAAATTATAAATATAAGTACATAATAAATTTATAAATTTCTCTGTTACATTTATAATTCATGAAATAGTTTATATAATGTAATAGATTTATAAACTCAAATTTTAAATCTCACACTGCCTGTCTATTAATCTATGTCCAATATATCATGTTTTTTTGGTTTATCTGATGCTATAAAATATTTTTGTTTAAATAAAATGTTTTCTTTAAATATGTGTTGATATATTTTACATCAGAAAATTAATTTTTTTAAATATTATTTAAAATGTATTTTGAGATTATACTCAACCTCTTATGTTAACTTGAGAACTGTATTTTTAAATATATTTCAGATTATAAAACTTATCTTTGAGAAATAATAGAAAGACGATACTATTTTATTTTTTAACAATTTTTTGTGACAAATGTATATAAATTTTCATTTGATTTTGAATTTTATGTTGTTGTTTTTAAAGAATATCAAAAGTATATGGTTAATGGTAAATTACTGTGAAATATTAAAAGTATGAATTAAGTTTAAAAAATTTTAGTCTTTTAAAAATATAGTTTCGTAAAAATATTTCTCTAACTCGAAAGGTGACAAGACTTGAATCATTTATAAGACTCTAATGACTTAGTTTTCTTATAATTTTATTTATTTTTTAAATGGAAATTAATTATTTTATTAATTTAATTTTTCATGTAAAGTTAAGTTGAAAGCTATTTGCTGCCCTACATGTTAATATGAGTTGACAGTTATTTGCTGCCAAATATGTAAAGAAAAGTTGACAGTTGGATAATCCGTATTCCTCAATCTGTTTTCGTTGGTTTTTTATTAATCACTTTTTTGAAGACAATAACAAATAAATATACTTTAACTAGCATATATTAGCTTGGATTTATCTATTTGAAGTAATATTGGGTCAATAATTATATTTTTGTGAGTTTCTATAAATTCAAAAACATTTAAATACACATTTCACATTTGGGAACAAATTTATATAACTTCATTTAAAATTTAATTTCAAAATCATACCTTTATAACTGTCTTATTTTATTTCTAATAGCCAGCTGCTTAGAATATTCCACCTATTTAGCATTAGGAGGAGCGGAAGTGATGGCAATTTATATAATGGGGGACTCAATAGGTGTGCCATCGCTGCCCCAAAAAGGGGTGGTCTTGTAATTTAAAAGTAGGAATCAAGTATTCTTGGCCTGTGACCACTAGAGAATTATGGGAGAATCCCAGCTTTACTGAAGATCCGTCATGTTCAGTAAGTTTTTGATTGAGCACATTATATGGATCGTGGCCGCAATGTCCTCCAAGTGAAATGGTGCCTCGGAGGGTGGCAGGATAAGTGTTAGGGGTCTTCTGCATGGTACCTGCTTTAAAACCGCGCAAACTACACTAGGCTGCTTCTATCTAACTGGTAGAGCCCTATTCAGGGTTGGGTACGCGGAAGCACTCTGGTGCAATAACAACAACCATTACAAATATCTTTTACATGGAAGGAGGGTGACCATGGCATATTTTATAAGTCCCAGCCGCCATTACCGAACACGACGAATCTTCGATTGGGTCTGGATTTGAGCTTACTAACTTCTCCGATAACGAATGTGAGAGCTCTAAGCAACCAGGCTTCCTCAGCCTCATTGTCTTGAAATTCACTTGCTTTTATATTCTTTACTCATTGTCAATATGAATAGAAATCCAAATGTGTCGCCGAATGAAGATTAAAATGAATTCAAAGATGCATTTCATCCCATGCAAACTCTTTCTCAGCTACAGAAGGAATACCGTACATGAGGTATTGGCGTCAGGTGAGGTGACATTGTGCCACATTTTAACTTGTATTTCAGGCCATAAACGAGAATGATACCTGTTTTTCTGATATGATGGAAAATTCATGAAGTAAATTATGGAGGATAAAAGATTTTCTTATCATGAAAAATTATTTTTTTACCCAAAAGTTGACAAAACTTGAATTAAATAAATAACTGAAACTAATATGAAGAGATAATTGGTAAAATTATATTGAAACAAGTAGATCAACACGATCGCTAGTCCATCTGGAAGATTCCTCCGAAAATAACTAATTTAAATAGGATTTTCCTCCTTGTGTCATTGTCCGTTCATATCTGGACACCGGTCATCGCTCGTCTTCTGATCTTTTCACTCAAATTCTGCAAAATACGAAGACAATAAAGTTCAATAAATATTAAATAATTTCTTTCAATATTAAGGATATTTTTTAGGTTGTTAATAATTACATATTAAGGCATTTTGTTATTCTTCCAGTAAGCCTTGGTCAGAACCTGTTGCTGACATTTGTAGAAGTGCATGTGCTGTTACTCTAGAATGCTTCCTTGCACCTACTTCTGAGTTGGGTTTTATCAATTAGATAGAAGCAACCATGATTTTGAAGCAGGGACTAAGCAAAAATGCCCGCAATACTTGGCCTGCCACCCCAGAAGTTTCATTTCACTTTTATTTAACGTGCCCAGCAGTCTTAAGCGAACACGACAGATCTTCGATTATGCTGGGATCCGGGCTCATTTAATTCCGATAGTGGGAATGACGCCCTAACCAGCCAGGTCACCGCGGTTAGAAGTGCAAGTGTGAACTTTTTTAACCTTTCTACAGGCCATGACTGTTTGCAGGCGTATTTGTATCGGTTTAAACCTTTGAGTTTTCCAATTGTGTCAACAGGATCAAATTTTTGACGCTGACCATCTTAACTCGTGCCCTGCACTTGTATTATTATGTACTGCTTAGAGGTATTGGAAGGACTAATGGTGTCACAGCCAATTTTCTGAGCATTTGTATAAATAAATAAACACAAAGTAAACAATATAGTTTGTTTAATTTTTGATTTGTCATTGAATGAAGTAAGAATCGTTGTTTAGGTAATAATAATTTCGGTTTAGAGTAGGAATGACATGCGTTGTAAAAGCAGGTCAACCGTTTACTTTTATCAATCAGAACTCGTGCAGTAGTGAATGCCAGAGAAAGTGTCCAAGGAACTCTTTCAGGAGGCACGGATTCCAGCCTTGTGGGGAAATTGTTTTGTTAGTATGCATGCTGAACTATTCAGTCTACAGATACTTGTGTCAATGGAATGTGTACATTACCTTATGAAAGTGTTATTGCAATGGTGTAGACAAGTGACTTTAATTAATAATAGTGCTACAAACAAAGAAAAAAATATAGCTGCAAATGAAGCGAAACATTTCAAAAAATATTGGATGACTTTTTCATTAATGGAGGTAAGTGCTGTTTCAATTCCATTGATATCACTAAAGATAAATTTTATTATGTGAATGCAAATGGTTATCCATGTGCAATTTCCCTTGAAATAGATTTTAATATCTTTCAAAATTTATTTAATTTAAATGTAAATAACTGTAATCCTTATGAATGCGATATTATGTCAAATGCAAAATATTCCAAATGTAATGTTGAAGTTTAATTAGTTGTTATAAGTATACCATGTGGGACAATAGTACAGTTAAAAATACACCAGTCAAAAAGATTGCCATAGAAACTAGCAATAGGTACTCTGACCCTATGGAGGATAACGTTGATGACCCCCCTATGCAAGTCAACAGTACGCAAAATGATAATAATGCAAACGTGGCCCAAGCTACGGTATCGAACATTCGACCCTCAAAACCTTCACCAATAATGTAGGCTATTGACATAAGATATGCTGACTTTTTAAATGATATCAATAATACACTAAAATTTAAAATAACAGGGAAACCTGACGGGGAATTTTTAAGAATCCATGTTGAAACATATGACCATAACGATCTATTTTGACGAGAATAATATTAAATATTATGTCATCCAGGCCAGATCTCAGAGGCCATTAAAAGTAGTTATCAGGGGCCTACCCATAAATACCACAAAAAAGGAAATCAAAAATATTTAGAAGTCAAAAATTATATACCTCTTAAAATAAATCAAATGCAATCAGGTAGTGAAAATAAATCAAATGCAAGCAGGTAATCAAATGCACATTAACCTTCTATCGGGGGGATACATTAACTTTCTATCCCCCCGATAGAAGGTTAATGTCACTATTTCCGATCCACCTGCTTAATAATGAAAATTCAAAAGTCATTTTTACGAGAATTCATTCGGACATTTTAATGTAAAAATCGAAAAATACAAATCGCCTGGTGGCGTTCCCCAATGCCACAACTGTCCGTTGTGGCATCATAGTAGCGAGAACTATATGCGCACCTAAGTGTGTCAAGTGCGCTCTTATTTTGAATTTAAATAATAGACAATGTTCACACTAAATAGCAAAATGTTTTTTATTCAGCGGTTTTCTATTGAAATTTATATTTACGTACAAAGTTTATTAAAACAAATCATGTGTGCAAAAAATACTTTAAACAATTTTTATTTTGAATTAACAGATATTTTAATTTTGGCTTTGGAAAAAAACTTGAGATGCTAATTTATAATTAAAGCATGATAGTGTCAAAAACAATTTAGTCAAATTAATTTTATCATGGGAATACAGAAATAAGAAGGAAACATGATAATGCTATTCACACTTCTTTGTTATTTTCATATTATCACATCCACCTTATCTGCGAAAAAATAGATGTCTTCAGCACCATATAAAATACAAATAAAGTTGTTATCTATTTCTATTTTAAATATGGTGCTAAGATATAAGCAAACTATTCCGCTTTTCCTTCATATTTCGAAAAAATATTAAAACTTGCAAACATATATCGACAAACACGAACCTCGTTTCAAATTAGACCGGGGAATAAGAAAACATAGGGTTACTAATATTAAGTCTGAACAATAGTCACATTTTACACCGCCAAATTATTGCAACTACTCTCTTCAAGTGCGCATGCGTTAGAATTCCCATTTGGAGCCGACCTTCCGGGCCCGGTCTCGAGACGCTTGTCCTCATTAGAGGGGGGAGAAATGGGAAAACAACGTCCCCATCCGTACCAGGAGAGGACCGTCATGTCTTCCCTCCCCATCAATCACATTAATCACCTCTGAAGAACACTCAGGACCTCGTTTCAGGCAAGTGGGATTTCAAAACAGTATGATGAAATACTTAAAATTATAAACAAGACGTAGTCGTTTATATTTCGATCAAATTAAATATAATAAATATGAATTGTAACGCTGGTAACTGAATACCCAGCAACCACAAAATGCATACGCAGTTGTGAAAAACTAGAACTAAAAAATGGAAATTGTAGCTAATAAAATAAAATTATAATTCCATAAACAAGGATAACTTAACTACTTAACATCTACTCTAACGAAAACTGTGTAATACTTATGGATGAAATGCTCATCCAACTTATTATGAGTAGTACCCAATATCATATGTAAATATTTAAACTCCAAATGTTAATCACCACCACTATGTGTTGCACCTATCTATACTTAACAGCATTATTAATAAACTATTGATACTGTAACTTGTCAATATATCAACAATATAGTTAGATTTTGTAAATTATCAATTATGAAATCAGAATATTGTCACTAACGATCGATTTTGTAAAAACGAATTGTTGTATATATATATATCGTTATTAATCGGAATAATTAACTAGAAAATATTGTATTGGTACTAAACAGAATATGTATAAACTAGAAGCTTGGAAAATGTTGTACAGCTAAAATCCATGTTGCCCCCATTTGTATAAGACCCTGTCGGTTATAAATAAAGTTGGACAACGGGTTTGTATCAGTGCTTGTGCGCTGATGACTTGCCTTGAAGATGCTGACGGCCAACCAGAGGATACCGGTTCGATCATCCTGCCCAGTTATAGATTTTAATTCTCATATGTTAAATTCCAGTTAACAAAAATCATGATAAACAAACGATAGGAAAATAAAATTGATAAATTGGAGATATGTCCCCAGCACTGGAGCTCCGGTCACCAAATGATCAACCGTCGTCCATTAAACCTGTCCAACTTCCCCACAGACGGTACAACTTGTTCACGTACAACAAATCCATAGGAAAAATCTTATCGTGTGTGGCGGGCTTAAGTTTAGTCCAATATGTGTTTGTCCTTATACATATTTGCTTAGAGGATTTGATTTTTTTAATAGAAGCGAAGTGGTTTCAGTTGCCAATAAGCAATATCAAGAGAATCTAATTTTTTAAAATTTGGTGTTTTCAATTGTAAACTAGACTCTCTTTCAGATTTACAAAAAATTTAAATCAATAACGAAAAATTTACTTCGATATTTTTTAATAATCATAAATTAAAGAAAATAGATAAAATATTAATTATTAATAGGGTGATTGAAAAATAAAATGCCCCCCCCCAAATAAAACTAGATATAAAAGCGTTTTCTGTATGTAAATATTCAGGGATATTTTTCTCTAAGCTTGTAATCGAATTTTTCGATTCAATAGTTTGTGTGTTTGAATCCCATCTTAGTATTAGATATTTGTAGTGGTTTGGAATCCATTTTAATAATAGGTATGGTTTAATTAGAGACAGAGCAATCGTACGCAAACAATGAGTTTTGAATGATAAACATTACCAAATAAAATATTTAGGCAAAGCTTTAATTGTATATTTATTTCATTTAATATATATGTAAAATGATTCTTTGTGATTATTTTATGTATTTCATTCATCACTAAAAATAACTATTTCCGCAATTGCTACTTTACTAACGTTTTAAACGGTTTTCCAGTAAATATCCAAGTTAAGTTAGATTCATAATGCTGTAATAAATCATTATTTTTTAAAAGAAATTTTATACCTTTCAATTCAAAATTAGAAGTTTAAAAAAAATACTGCTATCTTTCATACATACTATCTTTCCGCTTTATATTTTTTATTTTGTAAAATGGTACATGTAAATCAATTTTATTTTTATTAATTTTACATAGTTGACAAAGTATTTCACTTTTAAATAGTTTATACTTTTTTACAATTTCCTTTTTGTACTTGTTAATATTTCATGTGCTTATAGTTTTCTTTTTTACGAATATCTTATTTATTTTGCAGTCTGAATTACTTTCTATGCAAATGCTATTATAAAAACACGAAGTGAATGAAACATACTTGATAGACAAATTATGAAATTCAATGAATTGCGAAAGGATAGTCTTTTAAATTGATAATTTAGGTATACAAAGAAGTATGAATTTGTAAGGCTATTTTCATATTTTTCTGGTAATATTATAAAGAACTTTTTAACGATTAAAAAATAAAACATTAATTCCGATTTTTATTACGTCAAAATTTACATTTTACTTTTTAAAAAATTAATATTAAATAACTAAAAATATCGGTTAAATATTAATGATATCCTAGGGAAATTATTCTTTAACAGGTGCTTATCTGAATAATTGCCTCCTGTGTTGATTATCCAGCTTACTTTCCTCCGTATTCAAATGCGAGTTTTTCTGCTTTTTATTTGGAGTTCGAAAATTTAACAATTTATGAATATCGGGAGCGGAAGATTCTTTTACATTTCGTGTGGTGTACTCTAACTTTATCATCATGCATTATAAACAAAAAAATAAAGAAGCTACACATTGAACAATTTACACAGAAATTTAAAACAATTATATTAAAGAAATCTAAAAAAAAGTTTCATCGAAAAGGCGAGAACTTCCTAGATTAAAAAACAAAATATTGTTTATTATTGGAAATCCATAATTAGATAATTTTTTTATGACTGTTGTCGTGCGCCAGCTAGGCTGGCATTATGGGGTTCGCTGCTCCACTTTTCCAACTGAACCATATTTTGCTGTGCAGTCCGACTTCCTCAGTACACACATGCTATAGGTACCCGTTTATAGGGTAGGCAACCATTCACAACTCATTCATACAAGGAAAGGACTAAGACAGGATAGAGATAAAATACATAATGCCTGAACCGGGATTCAAACCCAGGACCTCCCTATCCGCAATCAGGCACGCTGACCAATTGATAAGTTGGGCGACATGATTTTTTAATATAATATTGAAATAAAAATTCCCTATTGTTTATTTTATAATCTTAAATTTTGCATATTTACGTTTAAAATTCATTTAGAAATAAATTGTACAAGAAATTGGAATTTTGAATAACTTTATATAAGTGTAACAGTTTTTAAAATCAGAAAGGAAAAACTGTTACTAATATAATGTATAATGCGCTATATAGTTATTCAACTGAGTTATTTATATTATAAACGGTGTCAGAAAACTTGTATCGGGTTTTGAAAAATATTAAAATTAACATTATCTGGAAATAGTGAAACTAACAGTTCGATGGTTCGAATGCTACCTTGGGTTTGAATGTTTGTAGTCGTTCGGAATCCACTTTAAACCGTAGATATCGGTCTAATTAATCCTATATGGAGGGAAAAAGAAAAGAAACCCGTTGAGCTTCAAATCAATCCAGAACTCTGCAAGTCATTGTATTCAAAAAACGGAAGCAGTTTTGTAATTCCTAATAAGAAAAACTAGACCGAATAGCATGCATGACCATTTAGAGTATAAAAACTTGGGTAAGCCGACAAATCTACCAATATATAATTATATAATTTCATATATATATTTGTTATTATGCACTGTGTTTGCGTGAGCGTGCGTGAGTGAATACTTAACCTTTTATTGATATGCCTATTGAAATGCATTGAAAACGGATGAAATGAATTCTAACTTATGTTTTACTAGGTACTTAAAGAAGCAATTTTTCACCGATAAAAAGTTAGGCCACTGCAGCCTAACATTTTGTCGGTGAAAACCATTTTTAATTTATTTGGTAATGGTGTGGGGTGGATCTGGAGAGAAGGATGCCCCAGCTTAGGTGTGTTACCTCGTCACCTGAGCATACAAGCAAGTTGTTTAATTTTTAAATGTAAATTTGTTTTAATGGGAAATTATTTTAAACTTGAGAGATCACAAGGACATAATATTCGCATATATGTAATTTTAATGAAATTTAAATGTAAAAAAGAATTATGCATAAAAATCACTGGAGGAATGTTTGAAATACTAAATAAATTTATAAAGTTAAAATAGCATTAAATTAATCTGAGAAATGGTGCTACACCAACACCCCCTAAAGAGGGGGTGTTGCCTACACTCACTGCCAGAAGGAAAACTATCATTCAGTTCTACAATCCTACACTTACGATCCTACACTTAGAATATTTACGCAAACAATAGTTTTAAAAATAATTCCAAGAATCTTAGGCCAATAGTTATCTATGTTTTACCAGCTTGATAACGAGCATGTGATACTTATTTAAAAATATTCGAATCCAGCAAAACGAGCTTCTAGACTTATTTCTAAGTCGCAGTAATATTTCAGAAATGAGCATATTAGAGCCAACTTTAGAGGCTTCAATTCTCATAACCTATGCAAAATAAACAAATTTGAAGTAATGGGACTTGAACCTACAACCCTTACGAACTAAACAAATTTCCATACACTGATGGCAGTCCTTCGACTCAAACCAACTACCAGTAACTGAAAAATTTAGTTTAATAACTCATAGTTAAACATTTATAACAACTAAAATTTTGTAGCTTATAATTAAATATAATATTATATTATTAGATAATATGGTTCTAGAAGAAAGCTGTTTTAACACTTTAAAATCCCATTGTGCAGAAAATATGGGCCCAAATAAATGTGTTTTTGATTAGAATTGAAAAAAATATATATTGAATACTTTGTTAAATTGGTCGTCGTAAAAGAAAATTTCAGTTCTACTAATTATTTCACCACCTTTACACCTCAAACTCTCTAATAAAGCTTGGGATCTGTTCACACTAATAGATGGCATCAATTTGGTAGAATCAGCCCCATTTGTATTGCTGAACACTTTCATTGTGTTCCACCATAATAATGGTTGGGATCGAACTCGCAACTTTTCGCTCTGAACAGCTGTGTTGACGCAGATCGGTTATTTTTGGACCTTGCGCTATAAGACACAACTGAGGCTTGAGTACTCTCCTTATATATATAAAATAATGTAGAATTTGCGTTTGTTTCCTTTTTAATATTTCAAATTAATATTCATAATTCATAAAGTCTGATTACATACACACACACATATATATATAATCAGACTTAGCATGTTGTGAGTATCAAGAATATCTGTTGATTACATATAACATGTATTATATATATTTTGTAATTAAAGTAAAGTTTAAGTCAAAGCTAAATTAAATTAATTAAAAGACAAAGTAAAATTTCTTCGAAAATTTTTAGCATAACAAATTAAAAAATAAAGCCATTTTAAACTGCGCAAATTTAAAAACTCGAAAATATATAAAATAGGAAGTTTGAAAAAATTAATTAAAATAAAAATAAATACGTAGAATATTGCACAAGTCTTGTGTGTCTGTGAAA
Source organism: Latrodectus hesperus (assembly GCA_037975125.1). NCBI lineage: Eukaryota > Metazoa > Arthropoda > Arachnida > Araneae > Theridiidae > Latrodectus > Latrodectus hesperus. The sequence continues at coordinate 48,610,821 of CM075862.1, read as the reverse complement.
TCGAAAATAAAAGAAAACAATAGTTTGAAAAAAATAGATTCGTTTTAAAGCAACAATAGCTAAAGGTTTTAAAGAAAAAACAAATATAAAAGCTGAATAAAAGGTAAAGTAGTTTATAGCATACATATAGAATACTTTTTATTAATCGAATAGATACCATTCATATAAATAAGTCTTATTTTTGTTCACCTTTACTTATTCTGATTGTCTGCTGAATATTTATACTGTATTGAACTGAAGACGGCTACGTAAACAGGAATGAAATTTATTTCAAAATGTTAGTTTGTCTAATAGATCTGAAAAGCTGTGTCAAACGGAAGTTCCAATGAACCTTTTTGAAACTGTAAATTCTAATGAAGTTATAAATTTCAATTTGCAACTGAATATATATATATATATATATATATATATATATATATATATATATATATATATATATATATATATATATATATATATATATATATATATGTATATATATGTATATATATATGTATTAGATGTTGTTGTTCATAATATTTAGTTTATTAGGTTGCGTAAAGAACTCAACAAGTTTCAACATCTAATGGATATTTTATTAGCGTACAGCATCGATATTATCAGAGAGTCAAAACATGGCGCTCAAAAATTAACATGTTTTTTTCAAGTACAGTTCGGTTTCCAGTTAACAATGACATAAACAGTTAAAAGATATAAAAGTAAAATTACATAAAACTGAAATATAAATTACTACAATTATTACAAAAATTAACAATAATTAATTACTTTTGAATAAAATAAATTTAACATTTATTACTTAAGGAAATAGAATTAATTTGTTTTCTTCATAACCCTGTCAGACATCATTCAATCAATTTGAGAAAGCTGTTTGACAGGTACATCCATCTAGTGGCAAAAATAACAATAACTGTTGTCCTTACATTACTCCCTCACCAGTAACTGAGTTACGATAATCAGAAAATCATGGTAGAAGAGAAGTTAAATTATAGATATATATTCAATACAATGTTAAGTTCAATATGTATCCTACTATAGACACTGTACTAAAATGATAAATACTATAAATGAAACATTATAATTTAGTAATAAGAATTAAATCAAAAATATCCTTGCACATATATATATATATTAAGCAAAAAATAATTTATATAATACAAAAAATGAAATTATAATGAATCTTATTTTCATATCAAGTATTACTAATATGCAAAAATTTTCAGGATCTATTAATTAACAAGATATATGAATATATTCACACAAGGTATCTTAATTAAAGATCAGGACATATTACTTAAATCTGATGCTGAAAAAAATATATATATGTAATTGAAATACTATACACACAAAATGTGTCATAATTCCATACATACAATATCTTCTTGTTAATATTTACATAGTCAATGTGTTATGCTTTCAATGACATGAAATAAAGAACACCGATGATTCTGTAATCAATAATGTTGTGACATGTATAATGCATTAGATAATAAAATTGGATAAATGTTAACATTTGATACTGTTATATGAGAGAGAGAATACCCAAAATTACACAATTAAATATAATTCCTACATAGAGAAATGTATCATGACAAAATAATTTGTATATCAGAAGAATAACTTCAAAGAGAAATATAATATAATAAGAATAATTTGTATCATAAAATAATTATATAAGCATACTAAATTCAGAAGATAAAGTACATATGTTGATACAGGAGAAATTATACGAAAATTAATATATTGATGTAAATAATGCAAAATAAAAAAATTCAAACCATAAAAAAGCATATTCATGTACTATAAAGGTATAATTTTTTTTACAAGAAATAATAATTAAGGCAAAATTTAAAGGTAACCAATATAATATGGTGAAATTATTTATGTATGTATATATCCACAACATAATTACACACTGAATAACTTTTGATGCAGACTATAATTGAGGAAAAGGTATAAACACATAAAATTTTTAATCTCTAAACCTTACTGGTTGTTTTATTTTTCGACCACACCTGGAAGTTGTTTGATTATTAATTGGAAGGTGTGGATTTCTGTGATCTGAATTCTTATTTGTTTCTTTAGCTGTTGCTTGCTCGTTAACTTTGTCCATGACCAACAAATAGGCAGGTTTTAGACGGTCAATTGATATGTTCACATTTTTCTCTTTCATTGACAATGTGAAAAATTTATCAAAACGTTCAACTACCTTATATGGTCCTTGATAAGGTGGTTCAAGGGCCTTTTTCACTCTGTCTATTCTTACAAAAACATGAGAACAAGACCTTAGATCTTTATGTACAAATATTCTTTGCTGCTTGAAACTACCTGATAGTACTGGTTTCAGATGTTCCATGAACTTCTGTAACTGTGAGACAAAGGTTTCTTGGTCCATTTTGATGGTAGGTGGGTCGAAGAATTCTCCTGGTAACTTGATGCTTGAACCATACACCATTTGTGCAATTGAGTGGTTTGTGTCTGGTCTAATGGCAGCTCTCAAACCAAGTAGTACTGTAGGTAGGGATTCAGTCCACCTTATGTTGTTATGTGCTTTTATAGCACCTTTCAGGATCCTATGTTGTCTCTCTATTTTTCCGTTACATTGAGGGTGATATGAGGTAGTATGCAATACTTTAGCACCACATATAGCAGCAAGACATCTGAATAATTGGGATTCAAATTGTCTTCCTCTATCTGTTATAATTTGAGCAGGGACACCAAACCTGCTAATCCAGTTGTTGTAGAAAGCCCTACTAACTATTTCAGCTCTTATGTCAGGTAAAGGAATTGCTTCTATCCAGGAAGAATACCGATCAATGCAAGTTAGGCAGTATTCCATGCCTTCCGAAGGTGGTAGTGGGCCAATCAAATCTATATGTACTACACTAAATCTTGAATCTGGAACTTGGTATTCTCCAAATTTTGACTTGGTGTGTCTGTTTACTTTGCATTTCTGACATCTGATACATTTCTTTGCCCATGCTGCTACTTGCTTCTTCATATCTGGCCAAATGAATTTTTCAGTCATCTGTTTGATGGTGCTTTTAACTCCAGGATGAGAAAAACCATGTATTTGTTGAAACATATCCATTCGAAATTCCTCTGGAATGTAAGGCCTAATATTTGGTGTTGAGATATCACACCATAGTGTCTTTCCTGATGGTAACGTTGATGGTTTAAACTGTAAAGAGGGACTTTCCTGCATTAATTGTTGTAACTCTTTATCATGCACCTGCTTTTCTGCTATGGCATCATAGTCAATGATCGAGACAGATTCAATTCGCGATAAAGCATCAGCAACTACATTATCTTTGCCTTCAATATGTTGAATATTAGTCGAAAATTCAGAAATATATTGAAGTTGTCGTAGCTGCCTTGGTGATGCTTTTTCATTTTTCTGTCGAAATGCAAACGTGAGAGGCTTGTGATCAGTATAGATGGTGAAATCGTTGCCTTCTAACAGATGTTTGAAGTGTTTTACAGAAAGGTATATTCCCAATAGTTCTCTGTCATAGGTACTATACTTTCTCTGTGTATCATTCAGTTTTTTGGAGTAGAAAGCTATTGGCTTCCAGCTCTTATTTTCATACTGTTGAAGTACTGAGCCAACTGCAAAATCTGATGCATCAGTGCAAAGTGATAAAGGCAATCCAGATCTTGGAAATGATAGAAGAGCAGCTTCAGCAAGATCAGCTTTACATTTTTCAAAGCTCCTTATTGTGTCATCAGTCCAAGGCACTTTTCTGCGGTCCTTCTTTTTTGCTCCTTTCAGCAGTTCATGCAAAGGTGCTTGGGTCTTTGCTGCATCCTTCAGGTATCTTCTATAGAAATTTATCATACCAAGAAATGATCGCAAGTCATGAATAGTTGATGGTAATTTGTAGTTTGTAATGGCTTCAATTTTATCTGGTAATGGGCGAGAACCTTCTGCAGTGATTAGATATCCCAAATATTCAACTTGGTCAGCTCCTATCACTGATTTGGAAATATTAATTCGAAGTCCATATTGCTGAAATCTTTCAAACACCATTTTTAGATGCTTCTTATGCTCTTCTTCTGAAGAGGAAGCCACAAGTACATCATCAAGATAAGGAAATACAAAATCCAGTCCAAATAGTACTTCCGTAATGAAACGCTGAAAGGTTGAAGGTGCATTTCTTAGACCAAAACTCATTACATTGAACTCATATAGCCCAAATGGAGTGGTTATGGCAGTTTTTTGTTTATCATTCTCAGCAATAGGTATCTGATAGTATGCCTTTACTAAATCTATCTTAGAAAAAATGATTTTATCCTTCAGGATATAGTGGAAATCCTCGATTCTAGGAATTGGATACCTATCTGGCACTGTTTGTGCATTTAATCGCCGATAATCGCCACATGGTCTTAATGTGCCATCCTTCTTATTTACTAGGTGTAGTGGACTAGCCCACTGAGATTTAGACGGTCTGATAATGTCATTGTCCAGCATAAACTGAAATTCTTGCTTTGCCAGCTTCAATTTATCAGGTGCCAGCTGTCTCGCCTTTGAATAAACTGGTTGGCCAGTTGTAATGATATGGTGCTCTACACCATGCTTCACAACTCTGTTTACCAAGTTAGGTTTGGTTAAGTCAGGGTAAGATTTAAGCAAGTTGAAATATTTGGAGGTTTTGTTGACAGTACTGAGATCATAATTTCCTTCGATAGAAGCAACTTCCCCTTTTGTTGAAAGGTTTGTTACCCCATCAATTAATTTCCTGTTGTGTATATCTACTAATAATTTAAACTTTTGGAGAAAATCAGCACCTATGATTCCTTGGTTAACCTTGGCAACAATGAATGGCCACTGAAATGGGCGTCTTAGGCCTAGGTCCAGTGTTAGCATTTTCACACCATATGTTAATATCTCTGTGCCATTTGCAGCATATAATTTATATTTAGAGACTTGGCACTCACCTTTTGTTTTAGTCCAAGGGAGAATTGAAACATCGGCTCCACTATCAACAAGAAATTTGCAACCAGTTTCTCTATCCCTGACAAATAAGCGGTATTTGCGGCCCAACATTTCAGCAGCAGGACTCGCCGCAGCGTCTACTGCTGGGACTGGTTTCCCGACTCATTCCAACTACATGGCTGTATGCACTTTTCGGGGAGGCATTTCTTCCCGAATTTGAAGTGGTAATAGCAGAATTTCCCTTGTGGATTGTAGCGGCGTCTCGATCTGCTACGACTCCTACTCCTCTGATGGTGATGAGGGCTACGGCTCCGGGACTTTTGCTGCAGCTTCATTGAGGCAATTTGGCATTCAAGAGAAGCAATTTTAGCCAGGAGTTGGTCCACTCCCACAGAGTCCTTCTGTACTGCTGCAACATCCATTGTTCTCGGTCCCATCTCAATGATCTTATCAGCCATAGTCGCCAGTTTATCGAGGTTCTCTTCACTAACGATGATGACCCCCTTGACTGAATCAGGCATCTTATCTAGCCACAGCGTGCGCAATGCTTTGTCTGAGACGTCAGTACCAGCGAGGGCACGCATTTTTCTGAGTTGACTTGGTAGCAAGTCCCCTAACTCAAGTCCTGTTAGAAGCCGTTTGATTTTTTTATTTTCGCTTTCTACGAAAATTTGCAGCAGTCGTTCCTTTGCTGCCGAATATTTGTTCGGAGAAGGATCCTTCACAATGTCCCAAATATCATCAAGAATTTTTGGTTCTAGCTGAGCGACGAGGTGGCTAAACATGGTCTCCTCCGAGGTAATTCTACAGATTTTGAACTGTGCTTCAACCTGGTAAAACCATATTTCAGGTTTGTCGAACCAGAACGGCGGTATTTTTATACTCACGCCACTTGCTTCGAACGTTTCCGTGTCGGGCATTTTGAATTATTACGCAGATTGAAGTCACACGTCCTAGTCACCAATTATTAGATGTTGTTGTTCATAATATTTAATTTATTAGGTTGCGTAAAGAACTCAACAAGTTTCAGCATCTAATGGATATTTTATTAGCGTACAGCATCGATATTATCAGAGAGTCAAAACATGGCGCTCAAAAATTAACATGTTTTTTTTCAAGTACAGTTCGGTTTCCAGTTAACAATGACATAAACAGTTAAAAGATATAAAAGTAAAATTACATAAAACTGAAATATAAATTACTACAATTATTACAAAAATTAACAATAATTAATTACTTTTGAATAAAATAAACTTAACATTTATTACTTAAGGAAATAGAATGAATTTGTTTTCTTCATAACCCTGTCAGACATCATTCAATCAATTTGAGAAAGCTGTTTGACAGGTACATCCATCTAGTGGCAAAAATAACAATAACTGTTGTCCTTACATATATATATATATATATATATATGTATATATGTATATATGTATATATGTATAATTTATGTGTGTGTGAGATGGTTTTTAAAATCCCAGATATAAAATTATGCATCTTATGTTGCCATGCCTGGAAACACTAATATTTCAATTCGCCCTTTTATGTTAATGATTTTTATATGAAACTGTGCATATTTGTAATCACTGTCGTTTAGGAATGTATAAAAGGGCGAATGTCAGTAAATTAATCATAAAAATATCACTAAATATCAGTCTTTCCGAAGAATTATACATGTGTGCAGATAGTACGCGGAAAAATCACACTTTTACCACAAATGCTCAATAGGGCAATTAATTGCTGACACAAATTAAGTAAATTTCATTAAAATTGCTGAGTATTCTTACGGAGAAAGGATTCTGGTGTTTTGTGTCGGCACATCCTTTCATTCTGAGAAAAGGGGAGATCGATGAGTTTTGGTCGCCCGCAACTGTAAATGGATTTCCGTCAGTTGAAAGGAATAACATCATATTTTTTAGACAATGACAATCTGGGAAAATGAGTGTTTTGCAGCTGCTGACCCACTGATAGCCATAATAAAGGTCTGCGGCTTCAAATTAACACAAAGCTATTCATAGCACTTTGTTATTATACGTAATATATGTGTAATAAAATAATGTGCTACATCAATCGTAATTTTGTCAGAATTTATTATAAATATGTAATGAATCGTCTGCTTTTATGAATTATTATTTGAAGAAACTGCATCACGAGGAGATCACGGGCGCAGTTAAATCGAACAGCCATCTCATGGGAAATGCTGACTCCGTATGAAAATGCCTGCCTATTATATATATATATAGCCGTTTTATTTGCGTCATTAAAGTGACATCCGGATTATTCGAATAAAAACCTAAGCAAAATACATAAAACTTGTAAATATTTCGCTTAATGAAATACATCACGATTGTCTATTCTCCATTTCGTTTTCGTTATCATACTTTTTAATTCATTCTGAAATTCTTTAAATATGTGGCACACAAAGATTTTTATTGATTCAATTAGAAACAAAAACCGCACGCAGAGTTTTTATTGTGGTATTCAGTTACATTTGGGGTATACTACCATAAACGTTGATAATTTATTTCGGACGGCGTTCACTTTTGGAAATTTCCACTATTCTGAGTTATGTGAATTTTTGTTTCCTTGAGGAATGTCGTAATATTAGGTACGTAGAGTTCGGTGAATGCGCTGTCATCGACTAACACCACTGGGTTCGTTTTAAAGTTTTCAAATATTATGAAAAACTTCTAAGTGTGGGAAATTTCTATTGTTAAATTTTCTCTTAAATTTGTTGACATATTGAAGCTCAGAAGTAGCGTCAGCATTATAATAACCCAGCATACAAACTACGGGTGATTGCGTATATTAAAAAAGCATGGAAACGAGGGAAAAACTATTCATCTCGTCTTTGATGCACGAAAGTAAGAAAATTTTGAACATCCACAAATAGGAAATATTTTTTTAAAATAATGGTGAGCACTGGGCGACTAACTCTTCGCCACAACAAGGTCAGTAATTGCTATTCATTTGCCGCTACTCAATGGGCACCTATGAACCAAGTTACGGAGGCGAGTAAATTTTACTCACGCCATACCACCACAAAGGCGTTTATAGGATGGGACACATTCATATATCATCTCAGAAGAAAGAACAGAGAAACAGATATAATAACGTCATGCTCGAATCGGGATTCGAACCCAGGACCCAAAGCTTAGGAATCGGGAACGCTAAACAAATAAGAAACACAGACGAGCCTTCTTAAATTTTTAATGTGTTTATAAACAAAGATATAGCTATAGTTAAAAAAGTGTTTTGTGAAAAATTCACCTTACGAAAAAACTCTTTCATTGATATTGTTAGTAAAATCTTGTAAAATAGCGTATTACTTTGTATTTAAAATACTACAAATCCATTATAATATGGCATTTCTATTAGATTTAAAATATTTTTTTTATATTTGGTACATATCTAATTTTTAATTTCATTGTAAAAACAGGTTTCCTAATTACGTGAAATAAGCGTAAAAATTATAATTAGTTCAGAATTTCTTTAATGTAAAATATGTTGCTTAAAAATAAAAATAATTATTATTATTGTTATAAAGTCCACATTACGTACTTGCATATAAGATTCAACGAAATATATTTTTGAACATTTCGTTACTTTGATCTTTTTTAATTTGACTATTTACAAAAGTGAAAAAATATTTTAATCATTCTTTGGTTATTTATTTCTATTACATGCATATGTTCTTATTTATTTATTTATTTTTAGGCTAATATTTATGAACTTCAAAAATTTATTTGTGGATTTCAGCAACTTCCTTGAAATAATTAAAAGGGTCACTTATTGTTTCAGTAGACATATTTGGCTCATTCTGACTAGTAAGCCAATTATTAATGCTTTACAATGCATCTGTCACTTTCCATTTCAAAACAAGAAACATAGTTAAAATATTTTTATGTGGAATGGTTTGGAGCTTTCTAATAAGGTGTTATCAGTCGGAATTATTATGGCTGAACATTTTTCTTTATATTTATTATTGCACATGAATCTAAAACTTATTTTGTTATTGTTCTTCATAATTTCTCATAGGTGAATCACAAAAAGAATATCTTACAATATTTTTATTTTATTCATTTATTTATTTATTTATTTATTTATTTTTTTTTGAATAATCTAAAATTTTCTGGTACTTACGTATTAGCGTCACCGCAGCTAATTTTCTTCCAAAACTTAAGTAGAATTGGTGCGTAACCTATAATTTGAACATTTTTTGTACTTTTGAAAAATTGACTTGTAATTCTGAAAAGAAATTTTCAAATTATAAGAAACAAATTTTATTTTCGCTGAGCTTAAAAAGCCGACGCTAATACGTAAGTACGTAATTGCTACTTACGTAGGAGAAAATTGCTACTTACGTATTACGGTGACGCTAATACGTAAGTAGCAATTTTCTCAACGAGGGAGTCGTTTTCTAATAACATTATGGAAAATACGGTAAAGTTTTCAAAAAGGAACGCATTTTGATAAAATGTTTTTTTTTTTTCAATGTCGGGCACAAGAGGGTGTTGGTTGAACCCTATGCCACAATAAGGCCAGAAACTGCTACTCATTTGCCGTTACCCAGCGGGCATTTGTGAACCAAGACACGCGGAGACGAGTAGCGTTGCCCGCGCCATACCACCACAAACCCGTTTATAGGGCGGGCCACATTCATACAACATCACAGTAGAAAGGACAGAGATAACAGAGAAGGAAAGAAACATCCATGCTTGAGCCGGGATTCGAACCCAGGATCAACAGTTCAGGAGTCGGGAACGCTAACCACTCAACCAATCGGTCGGCATTTTGATAAAATGTCCGTAGTTTCTTAAAAGAGAGAGAAAGAGAGAGAGAAGGCTTAAAAAGCGCTGGGAGATTTACTTCCACAGAATACGTCAAATAAAGCCCGCCACACACGATAGGATTTTTCCTATGGATTTGTTGGACGTGAACAAGTTGTACCGTCTGTGGTGAAGTTGGACAGGTTCAAGAAAATTCAAACAAGTTCTGATTTTTGTTCCAACATGGGGGTTACAGGAAGTAAATAATTGCTTCCTGTTGTCGCGTGTCTGCTCCCACAGGGTTGCAAATTACTTCTTGGCGACACTTGGGAAAATTTTTGAAACTTCTCATTTACTGAAACTTAGATTTCCGTTTTACAACACCTCACGAACATCACTTTTCAAAAATGTCCATGAAGCATATATTGCAAGAATTCATTGAAGTATATAGAGATGAGCCTTGTTTGTGGCAAGTGATGAGTAATGATTATACGAATAAAATAAAAAGAAAGTTAGCGTACGAAAAATTATTGAAAATATATTTAAAAAAAATAGATGAAAATGCTTCAATTAATGAAGTAAAGAAAAAAATTAACTCCCTCCGAAGTACTTATCAAAGAGAAGAAAAAAATATTAATGAATCTAAAAAAGTGGTGCAGGCACTGAGGATGTATATGTGCCGTCTTTATGGTATTTTGAATATTTATCATTTCTAGACAAAGTTGCAGTTTCACGTGCTGGAGTATCATCCATGAATTTGGAACACAAGTTATCTTGAGAATGGTGATGAAGTAAGTTAAATATTTTAATATTATTCTCTATCTGAATGAATATATATAATTGCACATTTAAAACTTAAAATTTAACTACGAAATTTTATAATAAGCTTTATAAAACAATATATTTTTAATTTCAGAATGCTTACAAATCTTCAAAATAAACATTCTACAATTTTAACTTTCTATAGTTTTATATATGAATTAAGTTTAAACAATATAAAGGTATTAGTTGAGATTATGCTGTTGTTCTCTTTAAATATTCTTTATACAATTAAGCAATAATAAAAATAAATAATTAAAAATAGTAACATGATTAATAATAAAGAAAATTATTTACATTTAAGCGAAATTGAAATTAAATGCATCTTCAGTCATGATTATCTTTCGGTAAATGTTAATTTGTTTTCTTTAATTTAAAAATCATTTAAGAAAATATTGTAAAATCTAAGGATACTTTTGGATAATAGATAAAATTAATAATTGATTTTATATCTACTAATAAAATAATGAAACATTCTTTACTCGATAGATAAACTTTTTGATGTACTAATATGGCTGTTTAATTGATAAATTATTGAAATGCACACATTTATAATTTTTATGGAGGTACATAAACAAATTTAAGGGATCTCGCGTCTTCAAGCACAAATCATTTTTTACACACGTTATTAAGATGCCATTTTTACCCTTTAAATATATTGACCATTTTATAATTTCCCAGAATTTGATTAGATATATTTATGTGTATTTATATAATATTCATAATACATTTATACAGTTGCAAAATATATTTAATGTGTTAAGTACTAATTTCTTGATATATTATAATAAAACTATCAAATTAATTAGCACTTTTATTGGTATCCATATCTTATATTTTCTAAACATAAACTTTTGAAAGTTAATTACTTCATTTAGGATAAAATCAAAGCCATGTTAGTTTGCCTTCATTGGAAACAAAATAATTGGTTAACTTTTCTCGAATGAGTTTTGCTTCATCGGAATAATTTCTTTGTTGCCCTATTTCTAATCCAGTTAAATGATCATTTGACCTTAAACCTAATTGCACCGAACCAGTTTCTTCATCTTCTTGGTCTAGGCTGGAAGATGGGGAATAAATTTCAGCACTGTTCCTTCTTAAGAAATTGTGCAAGACACAGGTTGCTAGCACTATTTTTTCTATGACTTTAACATGTAAATTTATTGCTGTGTGATATATCCTAAATCTTTTGGTTAATATGCCAAAAGCATTTTCTACCACTCTTCGAGCTCTACTGAGCCTGTAATTAAAAATTCTTTTTTACCATTGAGTTCTCGTAGAGGAAATGGCTTCAAAAAATCGGGACGTAAAGCGAAAGCTTCATCCCCTATGAAAACAAAAGGAAGTTCGTTATCCTCTGAAGTGGGCAGTTTTAGTTGATGATTAATCAAATGGTGATAAATACTTTTCTTCCACACTCCACCATCAGATACACGGCCGTTCGTGCCAACATCTACCATTATAAATTCATAATTTGCATTAACAATTGCTAAAAGAACAATACTATTGAAACTCTTATAATTCCAATAAAATGAACTGCTTCCTTTCGGTGGAGTGATTCGTATGTGTTTTCCATCACAAGCACCCACACAGGATGGGAAATTCCACCTGTTTTCAAAGCCTTTCGCTATGGAAATCCATTCTACTTTATTTTCAGAAAACTAAAAATAAATTAAAATACTCAAAATTCAATTTTTGTATAAATGAACATAATTTTACTTTTGTATAAAAATAACTAGAAAATTTCTGAACAAATGTTGAAATCTAAAATAAGTGTTATTAATTCTGTTAAATTATATGTTTTGAAAAACATTTTATCGCAAGGAGAACTATACATGAATGTTTATATTGATTTTAGGTTATGGATCTTGAAATTGATTCAACAGAAGTATCTGAGAGCCCTAAAAGTCATAAAAGAGGGAAAAAAGAAAAGCGGAAGAGCTTAAAAACAATATGTATGAATTGATTTACCATAAATTAAAAAATTCAGAAGATGAACAAGATGCATATTTATTGTTAGGCAAAATGGTAGGAGCGAAGTTAAAATCAATTGCTTCAAATTCAAAAGAAGATGCCTTCTTGGTAGGGATGGGAAGAAATACCTGTAACAAGTATTTTGTAATCAGTATTTGAATGTAACAACCTGTAATCAGTACTTTTTCATCCAAATACTCAGTACTTCCAGTAACAAAGTCAGCGCGAGTTCGAGTATCCTCAGACAGTTGAGGTACAATGTACTTGACCAGTTTCTAAGACAGAGTGAGTACGTGAGTACGTACTTGTTACAAAGTAATCAGCGAGTACGTGAGTACGTGGTTGTTACAAAGTAACAAGCAAGAACGTGACTACGTGGTTGCTACAAAGTAACAAGCAAGAACGTGACTACGTGGTTGTTACAAAGTAATAAGTGTACATTGCGCTCAGTCATTGGCTCTTCTGTAACAAGTACAGAAGAGCCAATGACAGAGCGAGTACAAGTAACAATACCATCGATATATCGATGCAAGCGGATGAATTATGAGATTATGGTAGGGAGTAGGGATGGGACTTTGTTACTTTTCTTGTACTTGGTACGTACTGAGTACAGTTACTTTTAAAGTAACAAGTATTTTACCGATTACTTTGTGTATTTGTTACATTTTTTGTGCTGCCATCTATCGGATTAAAATATAATGACAATTTTTTTCACGTTTTATGAATAAATAAAAACTAAATGAGTAATAAATAAATTAATAATTAAATATATAACATTTTGTATAATTTCATAAATATAATTAATGTTAATTTAAATCATTATCATTTGTAAATAAGCATCCAGTTAAGGTTAAAATAAAAGCTGATGTAATAATCTATAAAAAATTTTCTTTTTATAAATGCAACATTTCAATAATAGCAATTTTTGTTCTTCCTGAAAAACTTTAATTTTTAGTATGAAGCAATTAAATATAAGTTATTCCCTCAACAAACAGTTTTTCAGTGAAAAATTTTGAACTTATATATTTTAATAAATATATTTCTTTCAGTATAAAAAATCCTAATCTTTTGTTATTTACATTTTTTTTAGAATTTTCATCTGTTCTAAGTAAATTTTCAAATTATTCGATTGTAATTTTCAAAGTTTAATTAAAATATTAAATTAGTCTTGATAATATAATTTCTAATTTTCAACCAAATCATCAACTTTTTTTTGTTTTAATTTAGTAAGATTTTCCAATTATATAAATGAATTTTTATAATTAATTAGCAAATAATTTGTAAAGAATCGCAAAGTGGGAGGATTAATCAATTACAAGGAGATTTTTTAAAATTTGCTTGGAAATATACAATTACTTTTAACAAAAATCAAATTAAATTACTTATATTTTTCTATTATAAAACATTGATGAAACAATTATAGTAAAATTTTTTGGTACCTAATAGATAGTTATTTATTTTATAAATGACGTTTATTTGTTTATATTTTTATGAAATAGATAATGCAATTTTTATTTTAGAAAATCTAGTTTAACTCACATATCTTGCTTCAGTTTCCTGAATCTTAATTTATGGATAAATAAAGTAGCTTTGCAATTAAAACTGTATTAATACTTTTTAAGTGAATATGATCATCATTCATTAAGTAACTTTTACAGTAACACAGAAATTCATTAAATATCAAAAAAATGTAAGACTGTTTTACCAATAATCTAAATGTTATGTTGTTTTAATGTAAAATATTAAGTAAAATGTAATGTTTAATACAAAATACAGGAATAAAATATTTTATTACATCAATTTAATATATATTTAATATATTTTATTTACATCAAACTGTTATTTAAAAAATACACATGATGGCATAAATAATGATAAAAAGTAAAAGTTGACTTAAGTAAAAAAATTTTTTTCATTTCGAAGTTCATAATTAAAATGAATAAACTACCTTTATTATATTTCAACGATTTTTTAAATTATGTTGTGATAAATTTCGGTTCATTTATTTAAATAGAATTATATTATATTTTGAGCAGAAATTTATGCAAAAAGTAAATTTTTTTTTTTTTTTTAACGATTTAAACTAAATTTACCGACATAAATCTGAACTGAAAACTTGGTTTTATAAAAATAAAGGTAATTTTTCTCAATTTAATGTGCTGGCGTACATTTTAATTTAGATGCTTGATTCCCAGTTATATTATTTTGAGATAAGCTAGAAATACGTATTTTCTGATTAAAACTCTAAACGAAATTTAATTTTTCTATAAAACTACTTAATATAACACATCTTAATTAATTTGCTTAAATGCAGCTCATTATGAATAATGAGCGAATGTTTTTTACTTTTTAACAGGTACTTACATTCAAGAGTAAAATTCTATATTTGAAATACAAAAAGTTCTAGAAAATTCTCAGAATTCAGTGTTATTAATTATTTTCAAATATCTTTTCCTGTTTCCGAAAATCATCCCCCAATCATACCATTTTAAATTTTAAATACGAATTGAAAATATGCATTTTTATTTACGTGAACAATTTCCCCTAATTTTGTTTTCTCATTTTTAGAACAGCAATTTATGTGATTATATAACTACCTAATTTTTAATGGTAAAAATATTTTTGAAGAGAAAAAAATTTTTAAAGTAAAAAATATTTAATTACTTTTAGAAATATATATATATTTTTAAATTATCTTTAAAACTAAAATATAGTAAAAAAATTCCATTCACTTTGTGTTCAAGCCAATAGAGTAATTTTGGAAACAATGATCAGATTTAAAAAAATTAATTAAAATTAATTAAAAGTTAAAAAAATAAGAAAAATATGTCAATAAATATGGAAAAATATATAACAAAAATATCAGGCTTTTTTCTTACATTAAAAAGTGACATATTTAAAACCAGAAGTATAACCATTAAATAAATGTGCTACGATTATTGATTTTCCCAACTCATTTATTTTATTAACAAAAACGAAACAAATGAACTTGCTTTTTTCTTCATTTAGCAATAGAAATTCATTATGTACCCTCTCCTAAAATACATGCTTCTCTAGGGGTGTTGCTTCAGCCCAAAGAGATTTTCTAATTCCAAAGAATCAATCTTCTATTTTCCAGTTAAACCAGCATCTCATTTCTCTTCTCCTACCCACCCTTCCTATCAAGGGAAGAGATTTCCCAAATCCTGACACAATGTCCTAATTCGTCCGTCTGTATCGATACATCAATGGCATTGTTACTTGTAATCGCTCAGTCATTGGCTCTTCTGTACTTGTTACATTCAATCAAGTACACTTATTAATTTGGAACAACCACGTGCTCACGTCCTTGCTTGTTACTTTGTAACAACCACGTGCTCACGTACTTGCTTGTTACTTTGTAACAGCCACGTACTCGCTGATAACTTTCTAAAAAGTACGTACTCACGTACTCGCTGATTACTTTGTAACAGACACTTACTCGCTCTGTCTTAGAAACTGGTCAAGTACATTGTACCTGCAACTGTCTGAGGATACTCGAACTCGCGCTGGCTTTGTTACTGGAAGTACTGAGTATTTGGAAAAAAAAGTACTGATTACAGGTTGTTACATTCAAATACTGATTACAAAATACTTGTTACAGGTATTTCTTTCCATCCCTAGTAGGGAAACTGGGGGGGGAGAAGGGAAATGACAGTTGGTTTAACTCGGGAAATAGAAGAGGGATACTTGGGAATTGAAAGATCTCTTTGGGTTGGAGAGAGAGGTATGAATTTATATTGCGAAATAAAATACGCATGTACATTTATTTCGTTTCAGTTATTTAGTGATTGTCGTTCTTTTTCAAATATATGACGTTTTTTTAAATATAGGAAAAGCATGATATTCTTGTTATGTATTTAGCAATTTTTATTAACTTTTATTTTTGTTATTATTTTTTTTAAAAATTTTATTTTATGAACATATATAACATATTTATTTGAACCTTAAATAAGGTCAGATTTCTTAAATTAAAAAAATATTTAAATTATATAAATCTGCTTCCATACTTCCATTGTTATTTTTACAATGCATACTTTTTATTATAATTCCATATAAATATGTTTATTTTTTATTCAACCAGGTTTTAGTTTCACTATATTTTACTGTAAATATATAGAATACTTAAACTTTTAGAAAATATGTTCTTTTGTCTTTTTTACCATACGATTTATTTTTATTCAGATAATGAGAATGTTGATTTAAACCTAATGAAGTTAGTTTTTTCATTTTAGTTTAAAAATTCAAAACGAAAAAAAAACCTTAATTAAATTAATTTTTATCTTATCTTTATTTATACCATCATGTGTTACTGTCATGTTTATTTCTTAAATTATGGATTGATGTAAATAAAATGTATGTATTTTTGTTCCTCCATTTTTTATTAAACGTTGTTTCTCAATATTTTACCTTAATACATTATAACATTTAGATTATTGGTAAAACTATTTTATATTTTTTGATAGTTATTGAAATTTTATGCAACTATATCTAATATAAAATAATTATGTTTACTTAAATATTATAAATATATTAATTATGTTAATATATTAATAATGAAAACCATAGTTTTAATTGCAAAGCTACTTTATTTAATCATAAATTGATTAAATTTCAGGAAACTGAAACAAGATATGTGAGCTAATGCAATTTTTATTTTAGAAAAAACTGGTTTATCTACTATATAAAAATATAAACAAGTAAATGTCTTTTATAATAAAAATTATTATCTATTGTACATAAAAAAATGTTACTATGTTTGTCTCGTTAATGTTTAATTATAGAAAAATAAAGGAAATTAAATTTTAGTTGATTTTTCTGATTAATTGCTGTGTTTTTGTAAGTAAAACCTCTTTGTTTAACGTAAAATAAAACCTCTTTGTAATTGATTAACTTCCCACTTTACAATTCTTTGCAAAATATTTACAAGTTAATTATAAAAATTCATTTACTAAGTTGGAAAGTCTTACTAAATTTTAATAAAAAATTAAGCTGATTAGGTTGAAAAATTGAAATTATATTATCGCATCTAATTTTATATTTTAATTAAAATTGGAAGTCTTTGAAAATTACGATTGAATAATTGGAAAATTTACTTAGAACAGATATAAATTCTGAAAATAAATGTAAATAATAAAATGTCATGATTTTTATATTGAATGAATTACGTTTAAGAAGATTTAGAAATTTACAATTTTTTACAAAAAAAAAAAAACGGTTTGTAGATAAACAATTTATTTTTCTTTGTCTCATACTAGAAATTAAAGCATTACAGGAAAAACAAAAACTTGGCATTATTGAAATGTTGCATAAGTAATAAGAATTATTTTTATAGATCTTTTCATTAATATTTAAGTGAATGCTTATTTATAAATGATAATAATTTAAATTAACATTAATTATATTAATTAATTTTATGGTTTTATATAAAATATTATTGATTTACTTATTTAGTTTCAACTAATTATTAATTTATTTATTATTAATTTAGTTTTATTCAATTTATTTATAAAATTTTAAAATGTCATATTTTAATCCGATAGATGGCAGTACAAAAGAAATTGTAACAAGTATGAAATGTAATCGGTAAAATACTTGTTACTTTAAAAGTAACTGTACTCAGTACGTACTAAGTACAGGAAAAGTAACAAAGCCCCATCCCTACTGGAAGAAAAAATGATCAGCGAAATCATTTTTTTATGCCCAGAATGGGAATTTAAAAAATAAAATTATTGTTGATACTTTGAATTGTAGTAGTCAAGGTACAGCTTCAGCGAGCAGTAGCAATCAGTATTTGCACACTTTGCCTGCCCCATCACTCAGATGAATCTCTTAATCAAAAAAACTACTTGCAATTCAGTGTGAAAAAAATTTTAGAAAAATAAAATTTATGCTTATAATCTTGTCTATTTTATGTTATTGAATATTTATAATATGCTCATATAATATATGTAAATGAGTTATTACTAAATATATAACGAATGTTTTAAAGAATTTGATTTCCTGTGTATATTCAGTTAATGAGTTTTATTAGAAAATTTCCATTATTAATTAAACTTAGTTCAATTGACTATCATCTTACTTTATATTTTAATTAAGTGAAAAATTTTCGAAAATTTTAAATTTAATTTATTCAATATCTACATGATATTTTTAATCTTTTATATTAACTGTAGTTAATAAATCAATAAATAAGCTAAAGAATTTCTTACTTTCAAGTATTCCTTGTGAAGAACTCTTATGATTGCATCAAAGTTTCTGGTATTATTTGTCCCAAAGCTTGAAGTGAGATAATAGTTGTAAATTTTTAATCTTCGTAGGATCTACCGGTTGCCAAAAAGCGCAAAGTCGCACTTAATCGTTCATGAGAACTTAAAGATGAGCGCATGAATGTATCCTTTCTTATAATTAAAGGTGTTACCTTATGCAACTACGTTGAATACAATTTTTCATTCATCCTCATGTAATTCAAGAAATCTTTATCTGCCGATTGTATTACTGTACTCAAATTTAGATGTGAAAGAGATTCACGCTGGAGCAGCCAATTTTTTGCCCATTTCTTTTTATTATTTGTTTGCTTTTCACCATCATCACAGTCCAAAGCAACAGCCAATAATACTTCTGTGCTTAATTTGCTCATATTATATGATAATATTTAATGGCAGAAAATACAAGCAGACAAATGAGTACAACAATAAATACGTTAAGTCAGAAAAAGTGACTGAACCACAAACGATTGAAATTTTTAGCGATTTTCGATTTCCATTTAAAAGGCACACATTTTAAGCCAAAAACAATAAATGCTGAAAAATGGCACCCTTAAAAATAACTTCCCACTCCAGATGTGCCTCCCCTACTGTGGTCAGCAGAATTTGAGGGGACTGTGTGCTTAATTACTTCCTACACTTCATGAAATCCTAAGGAAAAATCCTATCCTGTGTGGCAGGCTTAACTTAAAAAATAAATAAATAAACCTTTTTTTTTATCTTAAACTTTATTATAGCCTTCTATTCTTTCTGGGATCGGAGCTCGACATCCGAGAACGTGTTTACACACTCCGATTTCACGATGGCAACGGGTTCCCAGGAAGTTCGGACGAGAAAATCGGAACGTGTAAACAGGCCTACTATTTGTTCCAAAATCATTCCGCGGGTGTGCGACGGTGTTGCTGGTTGAAGTATAGCTAGTTTACATATTCTATTAAGCCTAAGAGGGGAATACCGCGTGTTAGTAGTTCTTCCAAGTTAGTAGTACGCAATTATTTTATTACTTCTGAAGAAATTTATTTTTTTATTGAATCTCTGTATCATGAGTTCTACTAGTAGTTTGGCTTGCGAATATTGCGACCGGAAATTCACTTGTAAATGCAATTTATACGTTCATGTTAGGCAACTTCATCAAGATGTGATGTTAAATATTTCTGGTTTATTACTTTGGCTTATGCCCTGAGAATGCGAGGTCTTATGAAGATTTACACACGCACTATTCTTTACACCACACTAAAATTTTAGCAACATCATATTTAGCAAAGAATTTTGCTTTTAATCGGAGCAGTTCTACTTACTGAAGTATCCCGGACAGTGAAGTTTTTTACATGAGTTGACTCCTCCAAGCCGAGGTGGAAACTGCCATTGTCTTGCCGCCCCAGTGTTAATGAAAGCTTGACCGAAAAAATTTCTCAGAATTTTTCTTTTAATATTCCATATAACTTGCATAGAGCGTCTTGTTTATAGTTTCTGTTAAAAACTTAACAGTAAATGGCTTCTTGGTATTCAATAAAAGTTGCTTTTCAAAAAATATAATTTCAAAATATGTCTTAAAAAAGAAATTGTGACTTATTAAATTTTAAAATGATCTTCCATCTTTAGATAAAAGAATTTTATGCTTGTTTTTGATATGTAATTGTGATGGAATTGTTATATAGAATTCATTAAGGCTAAACTGAGTATTACGGTCTCACCTCTAAAGCACAGAAAGTCGCCACGGTCTCAGCGAAAAGTCACCAAATCTGTTAAAATTTGGCGATAACTTTGCGTCGCCAATTTTTTTTAACAAAGCATCGCCAAATGTGTCACCAAATATATCGTTGGAATGTCTCGTCACCGCACATCCCGGAAAGGTTAGCCATTTTTATTTTGGATTTTTTTTATCGGATGTAAAGCGCGTTAATTTAAATCTTGTTTTTTTAATATTTAAAGTTTATTTTACTTCGGATGTAGCGTGAAATATAAATATTGTCTTCTATATTCAGTTTTTTATTTCGCTTTGGGTATAGAGCCGGAATTTCAATCCTATCTATTTGTTTTGTATTTCGCTGTAGATATAGTGCCTTGTTTGAAATTGAATAGAATTGTTTCCTTTTTTATGTAGTGAGATGATTTGTAACATATCTTAAATAACTCAAATTCATTATTTTATTAATTTTTAACTAGATGTTATTATAATCGTTTGCTTCTCTATTTCCTTTAATTTTCTAAAAAATATTCTGAAATATTTTTAAATAGAATCTTTAATCAATTATTTTCACTATTACTGTTTTCTTGCATGCGGTTAGGCTTAGCAATTCGAAATCTGGGGGAAACCTCACTTTATTTGCACGGTTGTTTTCTTATTTGGTGTTAAGGGGGAGGGAAAATTTCAGGGGATATTCTTATATAGAGATCTCTCGCCAAAGTTTCGCCAAGCTTGATTGCCAAGCAGCGATAATGTTTCAAGTATGTTAACTTATGACGTCACTGGAGGAATGCGATTTTATGACGTCACAGTCACGTCTCTATATTCGTCTATAGTCGTCTAATATTCTCTATCAAGCCGATTATACGCAAGTCTTTATCGCTATTGGCGATCGCCAGGTTATTCGCCGCTTGTTATTTTACGCCAAATGTTCTGGAGGAATTATTACCTTTTCTTAATATTCCAAAGTCTTATTTATATTTTTTAATTGTCTATTTAGTTAAAAATCATTTATCGATTTCTAAAAATAAATAAAAATCTTACTTATTTTCTTAAGTTGTTCTTCATTCAAATAAATCTCTTATTTGATTGCTTAAATATTTTATTTATTTTTTTAAATCATTTTTTAATTCAAATTTATTTATCGATTTCAAATATAATAAAATAAATTAAAAATGATTTTTTTCTATTAATATAATATTTATATACGTAATTATTTCCTTAATTTTAATTTAAATCTTATTTGATTAAATATTTCATTTATTTTTTTAATTATTTTTCTAATAAAATAAAATTATTGAATAGTATTAATTTAATGAATTTTTTTCTATTAATATAATATTTATATATATAATTATTTCTTTAATTTTAATTTAAATCTTATTTAATTAATTAAATATTTCAATTTTTAAATTATTTTTCTACTATTATAAGCATAAAATTAATGATTTTTTCTTATTAATATAATATTTATCTGCATAATTATTTCTTTAATTTTAATTTAAATCTTATTTGATTAAATATCTCATTTATTTTTTTTATTATTTTTCTAATAAAATAAAATTATTGAATAGTATTAATTTAATGAATTTTTTTCTATTAATATAATATTTATATATATAATTATTTTTCTAATATTATAAGCATAAAATTAATGATTTTTTTTCCTATTAATATAATAGTTATCTGCATAATTATTTCTTTAATTTTAATTTAATTCTTATTCAATTGATTAAATATCTCATTTATTTTTTTTATTATTTTTCTAATAAAATAAAATTATTGAATAGTATTAATTTAATCATTTTTTTTATTAATATAATATTTATATGAATAATTATTTCTTTAATTTTAATTTGATTCTTATATACACAATAACTGTCTTTGGTAAGTTTAAGATTGTAAATATTTGATGTATTTAAAAAGTTATTATAAATTTCCCTCAAAAAGCACGAAAATATTGCTTTAAAAATTTGGCATATACTGCTCCTGCAATATGTAAATATTTATTTACAGGCATTTATTATCGTGCAGACAAAGAGGGCATTTTTCTAAAGACAAATGGAAGGAAGAAAAAAGATCTGTGGCCCCTTGTATCAAAATTTGTACATCCAGAGACGCAATTCATTTGCACAAATGAGACCAAGCAATATAAGGGCGTAGAAAAACTTTTCATCAATGCTACACATTTGACGACAAACCATTCTCGTGGCATATTTGTAGACCCCAACAATACCAATAATAGCATAAATGCCTTAGAGAATGAAAACAGGCATTTCAAGGCATCTCTGATAAATAGACGAACAGGTACGCATATTAAGAATAGAATGAGATGTCATTATTACTTGATGACTGTTTTATATGTTTTAGAATTAATAATTCATATTTAATCTTGAATCACATTGTTTTATACATTTCAAATAAACTACTCAGTCAATATATGTCTGTATTTACCTATAGACGCAGAAGATTGGACCGCTTGGCTACATTAGGTGAAAAAATATATCAGTTCTTGAATGACATTGCTCTTGTATATCCAGGTGAACAATTTTATATCCTAGATTTTTTGTATATTATTGTTATATCCTGAATTATACTGAATGTAATATATTGCATATTTTGGAAGAAAAAATGGAGTGATAGTCCCTGGACTTGAATTTAAAGAAATAATCATCCCAACCGTAGAATCTGAGGAGCTCTCAGAATCCATGCCTACGCCAGCCAAGAGACTGAAGAAAGATTCAGATGTTCCTTTTATAGATGATCCAAATGACCTCGATTGGGATTTATCAAAAGATAAGTAAAAATATATAGATATTTATTTTATTTATTTATTTATTTTTCTAGGACTGAGGGAGGTCTGTAGCTTTCCGGCCATGTACCTCGTTTTCTAATGAATTAGAGTCCTTGGATAGTCTTGGCCTGGTGATTAACAAATCAGAAATAAAAGATACAATAATGAATAATATAAAGATATTGAGGTAAGTGCTCTCAATAAATAAATAGATATATGGTGCAGTAGGACTACTGGCGAAGTCTCGACTTTACAGAGACAACGCATCGCAGAGACTACCTCATGGGTGATGTGGAAATGTCTTTAAATTTTATATTAAAATGTTCTTTGTTCTTTCAATAATTTTGAATAAAGTCTAAATGCATCAATAAAATCTGAATGCTGTGCTGATTTGAGTTGTCTTTGTTTTCGATGATATCCAATTCAATACAATTTTTGGATTTGACGTTATTCTATTTTTTGAAATTATACTTTTAAGTATTTTTCTTTATATAAATATATGTATAATTTCTGGCATAAAGCGTTAGCCAAATAAAATTCATTAGCACATTTTTTGCATATAAATTGTTGAATTCTATTTGTGAATATTAAAAAAATATAACAGTTTTAAGTTCAAGCATGCAGTTTATTTGAAAATTTGGTGCACGGTAGAAAAAATTATCTTCACACTTTTTAATAATAACTTATTTAATTTTCATCATAAAAATAAAAAAAACTAGTTAAAATTTTCTGCAAATTTAATATTTAAATTAATTTTACAAATTAATGTAATTGATTCATAATCTAAATATATAATCTTTGATAAATCGTAACTCAATAGCATTACACGAATTCAAATAATAAAAATAATGCAAATCAGTTTCTTTAAATATTATAATACAATATTTTATTTTTCTATATTTTAAATGGAACAAGTTCAGTATCCCCATACACTTGGCGACGTGGCGAATTTTTTTGTCGCCATGTCGCCAAGCTAGGCGCGCGTTTATTTAAACGGGAAATTTCCCTAATTCGATCGAAAAATAAGCATTTCAGAAAATTTAAAAAGGGAAATAAATATAAATAATGGACTTACTTGATATGAAGTTAAGCTGATATGCCGATTGGTATATTTATTTCGACATTTTATTCGTTTGTGACCCGTGTCACATTTCAGTAAAAATAATTATCTAATTTTGTAAAAAAAAAGCATGCAAAAATATTTTTCTAAATATATACACTTTATAAAATTTAAAAAAAAGCATGCAAAAACCTGTTTTTCAAATATATACATTTTTTAAAATTTTAAAAAAAAATTTGATTAAAATATTTTTTAAATACATACACATTTTAAGTAAATAAAAATGAAACACGAATACAATAAAAAATACATGTAAGCAATAGAATATAAATAAAATAATTACACCTTCTCCAAATCCAATTTCCCTTAAAAAATTAATTAATATTTGGGAATCCTAAATTAATTAATAAATTGAAATCCTGAGCAATGATCCATCGTTATTATCTTTAATTTTTGCTAAAATAATTTGTTGATATTTTTCAACAACATTTTGAACATGAGACATTTTAAATTAAAACAAAAAATAAAGTAATTAAAACAATAAAAAGATGATAATAAATTAAGAAAACGAAATAAGGAAAAAAGAATATTTAACGGTTTTAATTATATAAAATAAAATATATCATTTAATAAAAAAAATCTATATTAAAATTAAACCAAATAAAAATAACAATGAAAAAGAAATAGTAAAAAAAAAATTTACGATGTTTGGACACTGGCGACAACGAAACACAACAGCGGGAAGTCCACTGATTTCGGCAGCAAAAGTAAACGAAATTAAAATGGCTACCAATTAAAACGTAGAACAATTAGCAAAGAAATTTCTGGAAAGTTCTTGAAATGAAACTAAAAAAGCTATTGCCACTAAAAATAAGCACATATATAACGTAAAAATTATTTAAAACATGAGAAAAACGGAATCTGGCATCGAAAAAATAAAAGTAGTAACAAAAATTAAATTTGGCAACACTACAATAAAAACAAAAGCTGAAATCGGCAACACTACAACGTAAACAACGGTTACCAGATTTGGCGAGAAATCAGTGTATGGGGATACTGAACTTGTTCCTTTTAAATAATATAAAAATACTTATTCTATTAATATTAAAATACTTATTATATAATTTAAATAATACATGTGACTCATGATAATTTTGTAAGAAATTTCACTTTAAAATCTGTGTTTACCAACAAAATGAAGTTAAAACAAAATAAAATGTATTTAATAAGAAATATATAGGCTGCACACAAAGTTAAAACAAAAAAAATGTATTTAATAAGAAATATATAGGCTGCACATATTAATTTTCGATCATAGTTTCCTAAAAGTTATTTAAATGTATTGATTTTATTAAAAATTTAACACAATAATTTTTAATGGCAAGAAGCACTATAGGAAGATAAATTGGACACCGGATATGCAGCGCATCAGCCGGGTGATAAAAATTTTAAAATGCTCAATTTGTATACATTTTTAATTAAGACTTTATTTGGTATTTAATCACTGTGTTGTATGTAACAAATTTAATATTTAAAGGACATGATACATTAGTTTCAATATAAGTGGTAATTACATAAAAAGTTATAAATTCTTTTAAGATTGCTTTTTAAAAACTTTATTATACTAGAAATTTTTTAATAATTTTTATAGTTTCAAAAGTATGTATTTGTGCAAAGCTTTTATCATTAATATTTGTCCATAGCAAATATAGTAAAAATATATATATCTATTTCATTTTTAATTCTCTGAAAATTCCTACTTTCTGAATAAATATTCAAAATAGTTATTCGAAAATTTTAAATTTGAATATTTTCTTAAAAACTAAGCAACATTAATTGAAATGTTACAAAATATTTTCCATGCGTTATTTGGTTAAAACTCTTTTGCAGTACAATAATAATCGATCGCCGAAACGTTATTAGTTATTTAAAATACTTAAATAAATTTTATTCAAAAAATGAGAACATTTTCAATAAATTGTGGTTTAGGTATTTTTACAGCATAAAGCAACTTCAGTCTTGATCATCTTTTGTAGCTCATTATTTTGTAAGTAATTTCTCAACAGAAATCATATTTAAATTCCAAAAATAAATTCAGTTGACCATTGTTAGATATTGTTTTAAATGTAGATTTTTATAATAGGTTTATTTATTTTATTATTTATTTATAATGTCATAATTCGTTTTAATCAATTTACTTATTTAATTAATGCCAGAAATTACTTTGAAAATATCTATAGATTCATTATTTTCACAGTTAAGTTTGTACATTATGATGCATAAAAAATGCATGCAATTTGATAGTGTGCGATTATTCCTGTAAGAATTATTTATTCCATTATGTTATTTCACCCAATTAAGAAAACATAAAAAAGAAGAGCTTAACGTCTATCATATGTGTAAATTTGTTTGCGTTTCCCACATTTGCTTACATTATTACATCTACCTCTTTATTTAACGTCAGGTACGGTTACAGTTATGCTATGAATTTGGTATAACTCTGGATTTATAATAATAACCTAATAAATTTTAAGCAATTTTTATGAAAGCAAATTTTAGATCCGATATATAAACACATTTTCTCTATTTGCTGAAGAAAAAACATATATTTCATATTTAATTAAGTGGTTGTATAAAATATAAGTTACCAACCTACTTAACTGTGAAGATAACTGATAAAGTTTAACTGACCGCGTTGGTAAACAGGCAGGAAGCATTGGCGCGAAAAAGTGGCTGTATTCTCTACGAAGGTGAGTGATTTACTTTATTATTTAAAATATTTTGATTTTTGATATATTTTCAAATCGAATTCTTCAATATTCCAATCTTTTTAGGCAGTAAACATGAAATACATTTTGAACTGCCAGTAAACATTATTTTAAAGTAGTCTTTGTTAAGAGAGGTTAAATTCATCTTAATAATTGTTCGTGAAAAGTATTTTATTCTACCTGCATTTTATCTTACAATTATTCGGCATAAAAATTTAAATCCATTATTTAATTTGGGTAATTATTTTTAATACCTAATAATTAAGAAAAAATATGCTATTTAGATATCTTTGTTTAAATTTCTGATACAAATGTAGTTTTAAGAACTTCATACAAATAATTCAAAAAGTTAAAACCAGAAATAAATTATTAAAAATATAAAATTTTAAAATTAATATAAGATGATTTGTTAATTGAAGTTAAATCATGTATGTCCTGGCTATTATTAGGTACAAAAGTAAAATTTTAAAAAATAAAGAAAAAATTATGTTTATAATTATTATATTAATAGAAAAAAATTCATTAAATTAATACTATTCAATAATTTTATTTTATTTGAAAAATAATTAAAAAAATAAATGAAAAATTTAATCAATCAAATAAGATTAGAATAGAAAATAATAGAAAAAAATTCATTATATTAATGCTATTCAATAATTTTATTTTATTAGAATTAAAAAAAATAAATGAAATATTTAATCAATCAAATAAGAATTAAATTAAAATTAAAGAAATAATTATGCAGATAAATATTATATTAATAGAAAAAAATCATTAATTTAATACTTATAATATTAGAAAAATAATTTAAAAATTGAAATATTTAATTAATTAAATAAGATTCAAATTAAAATTAAAGAAATAATTATATGTATAAATATTATATTAATAGAAAAAAATTCATTAAATTAATACTATTGAATAATTTTATTAGAAAAATAATTAAAAAAAATAAATGAAATATTTAATCAATCAAATAAGAATAGAATAGAAAATAATAGAAAAAAATTCATTAAATTAATATTATTTAATAATTTTATTTTATTAGAAAAATAATTAAAAAAAATAAATGAAATATTTAATCAATCAAATAAGGTTTAAATTAAAATTAAAGAAATAATTACATATATAAATATTGTATTAATAGAAAAAATTCATTTTTAATTTATTTTATTATATTTAAAATCGATAAATAAATTTGAATTAAAAAATAATTTAAAAAAATAAAATATTTAAGCAATCAAATAAGAGATTTAAAGTAAATTTAAACAAATATTTATAAATTTATTTGAATGAAGAACAATTTAAGAAAATAAGTAAGTTTTCGTTTTTAGAAATCGATAAATGATTTTTAACTAAATAGACAATTAAAAAATATAAGACTTTGAAATATTAAGAAAAGGTAATTGAATTTATTAATTGAAATTAGCAGTTAATTGTTATTTAATATTTATAGTTATCAATAAAAATTTTTAGAATTTTTATATTTTTATTTTATTGTTGAATTTTGTATTTCTTTTGTTTTGTATTTCTTCCCTTATGTATTTCCCTGCTCCTTCATAGAGCCACGCCCCTTTTCAGAGCAACCATTTTCGAAGGGTTGCGACATCCTTTCTCCCTCCCTCCTGCAACAAAACCGAGCTCTCAAGAGCCGGTTTTGTCGCCAAAAAAAATGGCAGAAAACAAGCCGAGATCTCTTAACAAGAAACTTCCCAAATTTCAAGTCGGGTGAAACTCCCGCCGTTTTTTCAGGCCAATTCCTCTGCGATTGGCACCCTTTTGGGATTGCCAATCAATTTCCAAAATGGTTGGCGAAAAAATAATTCGCCAAGAACCAATGAAAAATTTTAAGGAAGAACGCAAATTTCAGCTCTTTTCAGGAGAAAATAGTTTAAATAATATATTTATATATTGCTTTGATGAAAATTTCTGATTTTATGAAATAAATCTAATTAGGTAATTTTATTTGAACTTATGTGTGTTTTGGAAGAAACTTCTTTATTTTTTGTCTGTATTAGTGTTTTGATGCTTATGAATTTGGCATTGATAATCCTTTGGCAAAATTTAGTTATCTAAACTTAAATCAGACGAAGACTTGTTAACTAAAGTTTTCAAGTTTTGGAACCTGAAAAATTGGTTTTATGGTATAGAAGTGAAATGTTCATAAATTATCAGTTACATTTTTTGATTTAAAATTTTTACCATAAAAATAGTTTTCGATAACATTAATGGTCTAAATGATATAAATAAGAAGCTATTTTAAATGCGAAATATCGCAAAAGGTTAAATATAAAAGCAAATAATTTAAAATAAATGATAATGCTGTTGAATGAGTTAGAAGTGAAAGTCCGTTCAAAGGTATCAAACGATAAATACTTTTGCTATTAATGGCGATTCTGTTGTGAAAGAAGAATTTTCCATCCTGGAAATAAATAACACCAATGAAGGCTCTAATTTTTGATGTGTCGAGTGTATTTTGCCTGGAATTCTCCTGGTATTTTTTATAATACCGTAGATTAATTTTTATACACAATTTTAACTTGGTAAAATACTTTTGAGTTTTTACAGTAAGTTAATAATATAAACATTTTTCTAACAATAGTTTGCTTTTAATGATTGATTTATGATAACATCACGGAATTTGATCCACTGTAACGCTGTCAAGATTAACATTATAATCATATTGTGGAACTGTTTTTTCTTTTATTGTATATGAAAATAAACAAAAATTAGATTGGTACGCCAGCCTTTATCTTAATTAATGATTTTATTAAACCATGAAAAAATCAAAAAACAAGTATAAGATTTACATGATTTTTGGGATCTAAAAAAATATTTCCAGTTACCAGGGGTGTTTGTGCTCCGGGGAAACCCGGGAATTCCGGGGATTTTGAACTTCGATACCCGGAAATTCCGGGGATCGTCGTTCAAAAGGAAGTAGGAATAATAATGAATTATTAATTTTGTTCT
The DNA here is from genome assembly GCA_037975125.1 of Latrodectus hesperus. Lineage (NCBI taxonomy): Eukaryota > Metazoa > Arthropoda > Arachnida > Araneae > Theridiidae > Latrodectus > Latrodectus hesperus. The sequence continues at coordinate 48,580,763 of CM075862.1, read as the reverse complement.
GGGTAATTTTGTTTGCTATGAAAGCAGAAAAAGCAATTATTAGGTCATTCAATACTTCATAATTGTAATTTTTTATTTCTCTCTCCCCTTCTCGAAACTCCAAAATGTCGGTAGTAGGTCTGTAATAGTTTTCGGGAATTTTTTAGGGATCCCACAAACACCCCCGAGTTACGCAAATGTTATTTACATAATATTTTAAAAGTAAGCTTGTACATGCAGTTTCACAGTTACTCTTAAGTATCCATATTTGATACTAGTTGTAAATAGTTAGAAGTGAATAATAGTAGTTTTTCGTTCGACATCATCAAATATAGCGAAATAAAAGCATTTTATAAATTCAAACAAACTAAAAATGATATTTTAATTTCCATTGGAGGAGAAAACAAATACAACCAAGAAGAATAAAAGATAAACTACAAAAAGAGACACCAAAAGTTGGAAGACCGTAATAATTTCCCTGAGAAGCTCTCTCGCACGCCAATAATTTATTAGTTTAATTTATTATATATTTTAATACCATTAAAAGTAATTAAATGAATTACCATTGATACTTTGAAAACAAGAAAATTCAGAACTTTTTCTGAAGAAAACTTACTAAACATCAAAATTTCTGAAAAATGTTGATTCATTGTATTAACACAACTTTATAGAAATAAATATACAATTGTGCATTTTTTTCAAGGCTTATTAGGTTAGATTATCAAACTGAAAAAAGAATGTGAACATGTTGTTACACTTAAATGCAATATATAATACTTATTAGTAAAAAGAATTAATATTATCTTTTGTGAAATTAAAGAATATGTTAATTATATATAATATGGTTTTTAACTTTCTATTGCAGTTATATCTACCAATATATTTTTTAAACTCATTTCATATAAATATAGTAAAATATTTACTCATTCAATGGAATGTAGTGTATTTCAGTTAAATTATTAAATTTTATGTATCGAAAAAAAATAATTATTAATATTTTGATCTAAATTAAAAAATATTAAGTAATCAATAAGTTTAATTTTGTGAATAATTCCGTAAACCTGGCAGATGTATGACTTAGTTGATGTGTCTGTCATCAAGGTCGACCATCCATCTATTTTTAAAGATAATTTGTCTTCCCTTTGCCCCCTTTCTATGATTGGTTGGTTGTGAAGACAGAACAATTGAACTGAACTTGGCGAAGAGAGATTTTGTCATTCATTGTTCTCGTGTGTGTACACATATTTTCTTATGCAACTTATTTTACTTATTAAAAACTACCTCGATCAAAGGACTTTCCAAGTCAAATTCAATAATCACCTATCCAAAGTTAAAACTGTAGAGGCTGGTGTTCCTCAAGGATCCCTCCTCGGCCTATTTTTATTCAACATTTACATTAATGACTTACCACAGCACAACGACACCTTACTCTCTCTATTTGCAGACAACACTGCCATCATGACCACTCGCAAAGACCTTGACACCATCCACACATACCTTACTACTCACATTAAGAAAATTGAAAACTGGTTAGTCAGGTGGAAAATCAAAATAAACACAGACAAATGCAACGTGTTTCTATTCTCAAAAAAAGGAAAAGAATGCCAAAAACAAAAAAAATTTCGGAAACGAAATACAATGGTCACCACAAAGAAAATATCTTGGAGTAATCCTCGTTTAAAGACTAACAAGGAGGCCACACATTAACAAAATAAAAACTAAAGCTAACAGCGCTACTAGAGCACTGTATCACCTAGCAAAAAACTCACGCATATATATGAATAAAAAATTCTAATTTACCAAATGTACATCAGGCCCATAGTAACATCGCCCGCCAGATATGGGGTGGTGCTTGTGCAACTACTATAAATAACCTCGAAAGGCAACAAAATAATTCTTAGGGTCATTTCGAAAGCGGAATATTACTTCAGAAATGCCCAAATTAGTAAGGACTTAGTATATTAACCCTTAGCAAATTTATAAAACACCTTGCATTTAAATTCTACAGCAAATTATATGGTATAGAAAACAGAAATACAAAATATCCTTTACTATAACCCGTATGACCCTAAATTCTTTCGTAAGCCAAGAGCAGTACTTTGTCTAAAACCAACGACAGTTAACTTCTAGCAATCAATGTCTACTAAATTAAATTGTCTGTTAAATTTTTGCCACTTTTATACTTTAACTCCATTAATATAGTTTAAAGAAATTATCAGTACGCTTTTAAATTCTCCCACCCATATATTGATGGTAAACGAATGTTTGCTTGTAAACAAACGCTACAACATTAATCAGTTGCGACGATACCATCAGCAGATGGCATCTGCTTCTACCTACACCAAAATTAAGCAAATTTTCCTGCTTAAATAAAGTATCTTAGTTAAATATTTTATAATAAGATTTAAATGTGCACAATAAACATAAGATAAAATAATTTACCCATGACACTGTCATGCAAACCCAATTCTAACCCAGGGAGTACTTCCATTGATCCTATGAAATGTTTCTGTAATTTTTTAGTTTATTATTAAGTACTCATGTTATTCTCATATTGCACATACTCGGTGCACCAAAAATTGTAAAAATCTCTATGTATTTCTCGTATTGCAGGATATTGTATAAATTTTCTAGAATTTTTTCACTAACTCTCGGGAAGCTTAACGGAGTTAGGTAAGTTTGCTCTTGAAGCTATGTCTTCATCTCTTAAGCAACTTCATTAGGTCCCAAAATTTTTAATTAGTACAGAGGCAGCTAGAAACCTCACAGCAAAATTTAGACCAGATGTCTTGGTTCTCGTTTGCTTCTGTTTGATACTTCAGTGTCATTCGTAAGCTTAGGAAAGATATTCTGAATCTTTGTTATTAGTAAATGCTTCTGTGCTCTATTTTATTCATTCATAACTTTTACCTTTTGATTTGTAAGTAAATTTCATTCGTATTTTCTTAGAATATATTGTCAAACACTGATGTCTGCTGAAGAATACCATCAATTCATAATGTTGAGCTTTAAAGGAAAAATCGAAATTTTAAAATATTGAGATAAGATTTGATATTTCCTAATGAAAATCTTAATTTGTAATGATTTAATTATATATTTTCAAATTTCAAGTCATTATTTTAAAGCAAATAATTTATATTCTAATTAAAATGTTCTGAAAGTGTAGAAATGTAAAGAAAACTTTTTTATTCAATTAGCAAATATGGTTATATAAACAATTGTTCAATAAAATCATTGTAGTTTTTCATCATTTCTAGTAATAAAATGCTTTCTAGTTCTCTTAAATATGTGTGAAATGCATTTATAAATTTTTCCCAGGGAAGATTGCCACAAGGAATATTATGCAATCCCCTGTAACATTGACATCCACTTATTAGAAATGACTGATCTCCTTAGAAAGTGAATATTGTATTTAACAATTATTGCTGAAGCGCATTAAAATGCCAGTGAAATGAAAGCTGTAATAATGTTTATTATTACATTCAATTTATAATAATGATAATAATAAATAAATAATTTAGTATATTTTTTAAAAAATTCACTATGCATAATTTTTCATTTGAGCATGGATGTAATATCCTGTTCACAAAGTAAGTAATTTTTTTTTATTTGTTGGAGAAGATATTCTGGGAAATAAAATCAAAAATTCAAATATTTTTGATTTACTTTTTTTTTTAAATTATGTAAATAAATTAGAGCAGTAAAGCACAAATAAGATAAAATTACGATATCTGAATAGATTACTTATTTTTAAATTTTTTGATGTTGATTATTTTCGTGGGTTTTGGTTTTCCAACATCCGGTTTTGATTTCTACAATATCATTAGTATAATATTCTTAAAGTTCATGATAAATATTATATTTTTGCTGCTATCATTTCTGATTTCTTTTATATTGTTCGACGGGATTCCGATAAAACTGCATGGCCTTGTCCGCTACTTTTTAAGCCCTAAAAATCTCAGTTTCGTTAGAAGACGGAGTTGCTGCAAACCTATGAGAAGAGTTGCCTCCTTCATGGTATGTCAAAGAAAGAGCGGGGAAACATAATAGAAAAACAAAGATTTAGTGCGCAACATTGAATGATAAATAAGAAATGTTAAAAGTCTCATTACCATTTGCACTCTCATTTATTATTTTACAACTCCGGTAGATGTAAAATTTGAAATGAACTTCAATTAGCATGTATTTAATATTTAATGCTAATTTTTAATTTCTTTTGTGTAATAATTTCCAATTTCTATCATAATTTTAATATTCGAATTTTAAACTGTGATATCTAGATTCTGTTTTTTAAAATAAACATTAGGTACATAAAATAGCGATATTAAATAAATTAAACTGGAATATTTAATAATTGTGAAATAGTGGCATGCTCACTTATTTTCCTTTTCAGCAAAAATTAGTTAAAAGTGAATATTACAGTCTCACATTAGTAAATTTTGTAATTTTGCATAGATATTATTTATTCCTTTACATCTTTGACTGCCAAAATTTTTGTTTGTATTATCTGCTGTTGGTGTACAAACTATTTTTTAAATTGTTTTCATTTGTTATTCTGTATAGACAGTTTGCCAAAATTTCAGCAGTTTCACTCTTGGTGGATTTTAAATTTCTATGTGAATGTCCTTGTTAATATTATAATATCTCACTATTATTGGTTACAATTTTCTTTATGATTTGAAGCATCAGATAACTGTTACAACAAATACTGCATTTTTCAAGTCTTCAAGAATATTATCACAGTAATTTTTGAATACTGATTTAATAATAGCCTGACATTTTAACCTGGCACATGAAAATTTAGGACTGAATGTTCTTAAAAAAATTTTGTTGTGTAAAATCAATAGTATGAAAAAGTTAATTATGAATAATGGTACGAAATGAAAATGTTTCATTAAAGCTAATTGTTTTTCCTATTTGGAGTAATTAGAAGTTTAAAAAAAATTGTTACTTTACTACTAGATCATGATGTATCTAATAATTGTTAATGTTTGGTATTTAAGTACTTGATTATGGTTGTTTTGCCTCCAACTGCGATACAAAATTCTCCTCTACAAATATTGCCGTAAACAATGGTCTTTCTTTGTTACGAGAAATGGAAATTCTTTCTTAAACTGATCATTGAAATGATACTTTCCTCATTGATATTTTCTCCTTTAAATAAAATTAAAAATAAAATGTGGAGCTATACAAACAATGTAAGCACATTGTAAGTAACTAAATTTTTTACAACAGAAACTTAAAACTTTACTATACATCTGTCTAAATCAATTTAATAAAATTATAATAATGAAGAATTAGAATATTTATAGTGAAAGAAAGCAATTCATATTTGTGGTAGATATATATAGGAACTATAATAAGACACATTATATAAACAAAATAAAGTGCACAAAAGTTTGAGGGTGCAAGACCAGTTTGCCTGCATGGAGTTTTGATATTCGCAGAATATGCTATGTATGTGTTTTATAGTCATGTTTTTTCGTTTGTTGCAGCTTTAAATAATATAGAGATAAAACAGATTAGCTGTAAAATATTCAAAAGTGGAACAGTTGAACTTTCTGAAGGACAACCTACCAATTAGGACTCTCCTGCCTAAAAGAAGACAATGAGTCACCTTATTTATATGATCTAACATAACTTTTTTTATTCCAATAATAAAAAAATTAACAAATATAATACAATATTTTAAGCAAAATTTTGACAAACAAAATGAAAAATTGATGGATGTTATAATTAAAATTAGTATCTCTATGATCATATAATTGTATAATAAAATGTTTATTTAAACTATTTAATTCACTGTTTATTTTTTAAAATTTAACTGGTGCACATAAGTGTTAACATTTCATTCATTATTTAATGAAATTGTGAGAAAATACGTCAGGAAGTATAAGAACATTTCTTTTTTTAGAAACGTGGACAATATTATGGAAGCAATGGCAGTGAAGCCAGTCGTATTATATTTTAGTAAGTACTCTCACCATTTTTTCAATATTTTCTTTTTACATTTTCTACAATTTTATTCTGCAATATTTGTTGACATAAAATTTGGGAGTTCTAATTGGATGTAGTGAAATACCCTATTTGATTTAAATTAGAATATATAAAATTTTAATACAATACTTTGCATTTCAATTTGCTTTGTGCAGACTAACATTTCTTTTAAGTTGACTACCATTGATTTCCTGATTAAAATTTCATACTTTGCAGTGTTACCAATATTTATTTCTTAACTTTACATCATTTTTTAATGGCTTCTGCTTTATATTCTGTTAGGGAAGCTTTAATTAGATAAGAATTTTCTATTAAATTTATATTAAAAAATATATTCATAATAAACGAGAGGTGTCATTGATGAATATAGTTTCTTTTGTTATTTAACATGTCCTAAGTCTATTTTTAAGGCATAATGCCCATCATGTACATTGTCTTCAAAGACTTCTTGTAAAGAACAGTTCATATTCACATATTGAAAGCATGGAAGTTTTGAAAACTTCCAGCATATATAAATTTAAACTGAAATTTATCATATTTTTAATAAAGTTTTAATTTTTTACTTAATTTAAAATTTTTTAACACTTTATTAACTATAATCAATTTAAAACACTTATATAATTTTTAATTTTTTAATCATTTTTTTATTTAATATTTTAATAATTTAAAAAAATAAACTTATTTAATTATTGAACTTTAAAAATCAGCTCATCAATTTGTACATTTTTAATTATATTAATTAAAAAGTTTTCCATTGTTTAATAATTAATTTTTTATTGTTAATAATTTTTCTTTTATTTTAATTTATTGAATTATTTGTATATAAATTTTGTAATTTTACATTTGTATCAGAACTTTAAACAAAGATATCTGAATATCATATTTCATAATACTAGATGTTTAATAATTATTAGGTATTAAAAATAATTAAATAAGGAAATTAAATCTTAATGCTTAATAATTATGAAATACAAAGCAGGTAGGAAAAAATGCATTTTCACATAAAATTACTATAATGAATTTAAGCTCTCCTAATAAAGACTGCTGAAATATAATTTTTACTAGCAGTAAACATGTTTTTAATGTATTCCATTTTTAGCAAATTTTACTGCTTAAAAAATGTTTCTAAGTAATACCAGATTTTTAATATTTCAAAATCAAACTAAAATTGAGGATGATAAACCACACAGAGCACAGAAGACTAATCAATTAAACACAAATTTCCCTTAGCACATATTAATAGTCAGATGATATAATTGCTAAATTATACATGAACAAAATTTATTATAAATGAAATGTCAACATATAAGAAAATAAAAACCTAAAGTAAGATTAAATTTAGGAAAACATTTGAAATATTTCACACATTTGATGTTATTAATCTATCTAAACAAAGACTTTTTATTCCCTTAATATTATAAATAAACAAACTACTTCATAAGGTGTAATCGTCTTGTTATTAGCTTTATGCTAGTAAAATACTAAAGTTAAGAATAAGTAATTCGTTATTGATAAATAAAACATGCACAATGCAATGATTACTTCTCGGGTAACTCCTCATTTTTGTGTGGGTGCAGTTACTTCTCATGATGTCAGTAAATTTTTTTAATAATCACATTGAAAGAAAAGGAAAATATTAAGAAATAAAAAAATGTGTTCATATTAAATCCAAAATTAATTTTCATAAAAAAGGTTCAGAATTTATCTAGTTATTAAATTGTGGGTTATTAAAAGTTGCCAACTCCTGGGTTAACTGTATCACTTCATCAAAGTTCAATGTTACAAAGTTGTCAGCATAAAAAGGTTACTGGAAAAGTATCAATAACTTCATTTGCAATTTTTCTTAAAGAATTAATTCATTTGACATTAAAATTTTTAAATGTGTGTAATTGTATATAATATATATATATATATATATATATATATGCATGCATATATATTATATGTTGTTTAAGAATGTACTGTGTTTAAATGGCAATTCGTATTCAATATATGTATGTGTGTGTATACATGTAATATATATATTTAATCTCTGGATCCTCCAGTGATGAATGCTCACCTAAAACAAGGCATGTGTCTCAAAGTAAGATACATAGGAAATTTCCTCAAGAAACTTCTAATTTATCAATAATTTAAGCTTTTTATATTAATATAAACCTTTTTAATTTTTATATAGGACCACCAAATTGGGACAACAGCGAAAGCTCCTCAAAAACAGATGACAATTCTGTTATAGGACGAGGTAAGAATAGTAAATGTTTGCTTACATTTTAAAAGTTAAAAATAAATTGCATTCACAATAGTTTTTAACAAGTTATTAAAAAAAATCTAAATCTGTAATCCCATTTAAAGATACAAATTTATAACATTTCTAATTTCAAAATCACTAAAAATTATTTTAAAAATAGAACATATTTTTGCTTTTTGTTTACTTAAAATCTTCAATTCATTTTCCCACGTTTCTCTTAGGATTGAAGCGTAAAAGAGGCTCCGAATTAGTTTCTTCAGATTCTGATGAAGAACCAGTGCCAAAACGCTCCCGAAATGAGAACCTTGGTGAGATTTTCCTAAAGTATATAAATTGTCAGCTGTGTGTGTCAAAGAACATAGGAACCACCACATGCTCTAGTCTTATTATACATTTATAATTCTTAAATGTTTAATATTACTGTTATTGATGATATTTTAATTCTTCTTAGAGTTGGGTTTGTATGTCATTGGGCACCTACTTTTATCAGCATTTTGTACTATTAACTCCAAACCCAATGTTTCCTAGTTGCAGTTGCTCGGGTCACCCACTTTATTAATAAAGTCCGATAACCCTTTAATGGAGTCTAAAGTAAATCTCTAGTATGGATAATGCCTAAAGAAGTTAATCTAGGGAGAGAGCAAGAGCCTGGGATTTCAAAATGATATGCTTGTGGCCGTTTCCTCTTGCGTATGACATTTCCTACAGAGAAGGTCTTGCTGAAACAGTCCCATTTTATGGAGGTGTTTTCTGAAATAATAGTGCCCAGTTATGAAGCCTACGATTAAACGTATCTTCTGCCTAGAGCATCTTAGAATTTCAGAGGCAATCCTTGCTGATTATCCACAGATCATACTATTGGCATTGGTTTGACCAGGAGTGTTGAGCAAAGCTTCATACATCTTCCGTTTTTCCCATCTAAGAACATTGGCTTTTGCGGTCTTTAAATTGAATCCACAAAAGGTTCTGCACCGATGGGAACAAAAGATTATCCGTGTTTAGCAACTTCATCAGCCCTTTCATTACCTTTGATACCTTTGTGCCTTGGCACCCATACAAGGATCACCTTTCTAGTTGCCAGTTCTCTAAGAACGTTTCTACATTCCAAAATCCTCTTAAATTTGATTTCAAAAGAATTGAGCCCTTTCAAAGCGGCTTGACATTTACTAAAAATGAGAATCTGCTTACCGTGGTAGCCCTTCCTCATATTTAGTTGCAGACAGTGGATAATGGCCAAAACGTCTGCCTGGAAGACTGTAGCGTATCACCCAAGGCTTACAGATAGGCGGGTTCTTGGTGACACGCCACATATTCCCAGTCCTGAGAGGCTGTTTTTCAGTGATCAATTTGTTTACCAGATTAGATCTTCTGGTTTAGTTTCAAACATGTTGTTTTCCCATTCATCTCTAGTTGGAAAAACTATTTCAAATGTTCTATCAAACATGTATGATTTTTCCATGATGTCCGAGGGCATCAGGAAAGTAATTGAGGGCAAATATTGAAGTCCATAGCGGGAATCTAATTTGGGAACTGTTGAATTGAAAACCAGAGTGCTAATGATTCGATTCAGATAATTGTACATATTTCATTCTAGTATTTCAATTTTAAAATAATTTAAATGAATTATAAATAAAATCACATACTGCATTTTCTTGGTAATACCCCTGTGCCCTTTGGCAACAAGTTGGTCGTATCATTGGTTTTGTAGCTTCATTCTGTATGCAGTTATTCTGGCAGTGCTGCAACTGAAGACTTCTAAGGGAGTCAGATCCAACATAACTTCCAATGCTCTGGTTGGTGCGGTGGACATTGCTCCTGTGATGCAGAGACAGGCCAGTCTTTGTAGACCTCCTAGTCGAAACTAGCTGAGTATTCTGCCCAATCAAAAAATATTTGAATAAAATATTAATGACATAGAAGGAATATTTTTCTGTTGGACCAAACTGCCTCGAGGAAAAAAGTTTGAATAGATGGTGCTGTCGCCTATTATTATGTATGAATACTTCACACTTAAGATTTTGTTTTGATTGTGGGATCAAGTGCTCCCTGCCTTTCAATGGAACTACCAGTTCCTTTAGATTTCTGGAATATAATTCATTAATTTGAATTGAATTTATTTGTAATTGTCAAATGTGTGTACCATTTGTGTTTAATAAACTTGTTTTTGTTTATAATGTATGATCTCTTGTTTACTTTCCCAGCTGTGTTAGAATGTACTTCTTTCAATTTCAGATAATATTTAGATTATAGATTATGTATATTAATTCCTTATGCCTCATCCTCAGAAAAATAAAAATCTGTTGTTAAAAGAGAATCTGTCATGTTTTAGCATTTTTGACTATAAATTATTGTATAAAAAACGAAAATGAGTCTGGTTAATAAATAACTCTTTTTAATATTAAATTTGCAATTACAAAGTGATATGCCGGTTCATGTCTCATAAAGTTGCAAGTTACTTTCTATAGCTTTCTAATTGGAAAATTGTACAGATATTGTGTATTATATGTAGGTTTTTTAAAACAATATTTTGGTTTTATTCAACCATAGTGTCTTTAAAATATGCAACCATAATGCATTTAATATTAAAGCACCTGAATAACATAACAATTTTTGTCAGTTGAAATTATACTTCAATATATTACATAAAAATATCAAGTTATTTTCTACATATAAAATTTAAAATTTATTGATAATTGGCTTCTCACTTATGTTATCTGTGTTGCCAATACTAATTATCAATTATTGAAGCATGACCAAGCTCTTTTAATTCTTTTGGTTTAGATATTAGCAATTTTACTGTATTTTAAATATTTAAAAAGTGTCTAATGTTTGTAACTTTCAGAAACTTATTGAATATATATAATTGTATAGGTCTGCAAGAACTATGCATGGGTGTTTTAGTGAAAAACGCAGTATTTTTGGCAATAAAATACAAAATGTACATTAAAAATTGAATTTAAGCCTTAAAATATTTTGAAAATTGATTTGGAACTGAGTATTCAATGATTCAGAGTCCGTGGCAGTTAAAAAATCTCAGCTAAATTTGTTCTTCTGTAGCAATGGTCTAACTTCACAACTAATCTTTTAAATCATAAGCTGAATAATGGGCCAAAACATATAATTATTCAGAATTCTTAGAAATTGATTAATCAATAATTTCAGCGATTTAATGTTTATATTATTACAGTTATAATCTCAATTGCACATCAGTCTGGTGCAAATACTGTATACTAAGTATTACAGCAATAGAAATTGAATCTGAATTAAAATGATTGAAAAGTTTGTAAAAGATGGAAAATGAAACCGGTCGGAAGAATTTTTGCTAACGTGTTTTCCAGCTATTGCTGTGTTTTTAAATGTCTCATTTACTTCTTTAAAAAAAAAAAGAATAACTGTTACAGTTCTTTGAATTTATGTTTTAGTTGAACAAGTCTACGTGAAGCTAATCATTCTTGTGTACCTACTAGCAGAATGTACCAGTTTTAGTGTTTGCTTGGAAATCAGAATATACACCTGATTTACTATACGGTTACTTAATTAGATTTTACTTGGGAAAAGTCTTCTATGTTGAGATCCTGTGCTGTGCACTGAAAAGACAAAAAATTGATGTAATAAAAGCACAAGTAAAGCATTCATAAAAGCATGTACAATGTATACCCAAGTAGACAAAAAAATCACTTGCTACCAAAAGTTTAGTTTAAACATAAATATTTTCAATTTAACATGTATATATTATGAAATATATGCTAAATTTTAACTTAGTTATGCATTAAAAACAAGGAAAAACATTAAAATCTAGACATGAATTCCTTATTTGAGCTGCTTAAATACTAGTTTACTGTACAAAGTTTTCTTTCTTGAAACAGAACGTAAGCTTAGAAAACAAACTATTACACAAGTACATTGCTGCCATTGATGAATGTGTTATTTTTCAAAATTATTTATAGGAATAATTCAGCTAAGAGAACAAAGAACAGTTTTAATATCAAACATATTCTTACCATGTTTTAATTTGTTTTTGTAATAAAATACTTAAGAAAAAATAACAGATTTCAGTTTTGTACACATGTTTTATTTTTCAAGTGATATTTTTGAATCTAGTCTTCCGTAATTTTTTTTAACCAAGCGATATTCTTACTTTTATAAAAATGATTGGATTCAAGATTTTCAAATGTTTTTAGTATAAAGATCATTAATAAAAATGTATAAAATAAAGCCATATAAACATTATACATTAAAGGACTTGATTGTCATTCCTTAATATTGTTCTGTTAATACTTTGTTGTGAATTATAAAATAAACAAGAAAGTTCTAGGCATTGAATAAAGTGACAGTTATTACTTGGTTGAGATAATAAAAATTGTATGTATGATAACAACAAGAAGTAATAAAGTAGCACAGAATACATTCACTCTTCAATAGGTAAAATTGCAATTTTAGATATTGGTTGTTTAAATACACCATTTTTAGTTTTTCATTTTACCACTCTTACTTAATTATCCTTACCATAATAAACTTTAATAATTCTACCTATTTTCCATGAACCGGTAGGTAATTTGTCCTCTTTGACGACAACCATGTCACCAACTCTAATGTTGTCTTTAACAATTGTCCAGCGGTTACGCTGCTGCAAATTATTTAAATAAGTAGATTGCCATCACTTCCACAATACTTGAACCATTTTAGTGCATATTTTCCACAAATTTAATCTATTACTTTCGATCTCTGAAATATCTGATTCAAAATAATGCTATTAATAAGGCGACCAATTAAAAAAATGCCCAGGAGTCAAGACTTCCAAGTCTTCAATATCATTGGTTAAAGGAGTTAATGGGCAGGAATTTAAAATTCCTTCTATTTGTGTAACAATAGCAAGAAATTCTTCATAAGTTAATATTGTATCTCCAACAACACGTTTTAAATGATACTGAAGACTTGACTCCAGCTTCCCATAGACCTCCAAAATTCGGAACCCTTGGAGGCAAAAATTTCCATTCTATAAGTTCATTCAAGAAAAAGTTATTTAAACTACTATTATGGTTACAAACTATTCTATGCAATTTTTTAAGTTCTTTACAAGCACCTTTGAAATTTGTAGCATTATCACACATTATTTTTTGTGGTTTACCTCTCCTAGAAATAAATCTTTTTAAAGTAGCAATAAGTGCTTCAGTAGATAATTCAGTAACTATATCTAAATGTATAGCCTTTGTAACCATACAAATCAAAATACAAACATATATCTTTTGAAATATACTTTTACGTTGGCCTCTATATTTAATGGAAAAAAGTCCACAAAAGTCAACACCTGTGCAATTAAATACTAAATTTACATTTACTCGTTCTTTAGGCAAGTCACCCATAATTTGCTGTTCTAAAACTGGTTTTATCTTAAAACAAGTGATACATTTGTGGACAATTTTTCTACAAATTGATCGACCATTAATTGGCCAAAATTTTTTGCGCACAAGATATAACAATTCTTGAGGACCAACATGTAAATACTTCTTATGAATATTTTCTACAATCATGTTTGTCAACTTATGACCTTTTGGTAAAATAAGTGGGTGCTTTTGAGCGTCAGCAATATCACAATTTTGAAGCCGACCACCCACTCTTAATAACTTTTTCCTATCTAGGAAAGGATTCAAATTTCTTACCTTTATTGGTTACAGCCTTAGCCGCACTTAAATTTTTAATGCCCTCCTTAAAGTAAATGGTTTGAGCTTGCCTTACCAACACAAACAAGGCGTTTTCCAATTCAGGTAATTGCAGTGGTCCTTTCCTTCTCTTGGTAGAATCCCTGCAGTGATCAATGAACCTGAAAATAAAACTCACAATACGAAGTAATTTATTATAATCATTTGTGATTTTATAGAGTTCAGAGAAGAAATTATCAGCTTCCACTATATCTATTTGCAAGTTCACAATTGTAATTTTCTTGAACTCATCCATGTATTGACTGTCTGAAGTTGAAAAATGTTCACTAGTGATCACAAGTGTCTCTACATGTAAGAATTCTGGTCCATGCCACCTAAGAGTCTGGAATTTGATCTGATCTGGGCTCACACCTCGGGATAGGAGATCGGCAGGGTTGTTCTCTGTCTTCACATGTAGCCACAAATAGTCTTTAGTCAAGTTTTGAATTCGTTCAACTCTATTTGTAACAAATAACTTCAGTAAATTTGATGATGTTTTTAGCCATGCCAATACAATTGTTGAATCTGTGTATAAGAACACATCTAAAAAGTGAATGTTCAAAGAATTTATAGTTTTCTCTACGAGTCTGGAGAGCAACTCCGCCCCGCATTACTCCAAACGATGAATTGTCATGGTTTTCATTGGAGCAACCTTAGACTTACTACACAATAGAGCGACAAAAGTTTTGTTAGAATCACTTACACAATGAAGATAGATGACAGCTCCATATGCATCCTTTGACGCATCAGAAAATCCATGCAGTTCTATTTTTGAAGATGAAGTTGTTTGTAGATATCGATCTATTTTAAGGTTTTTTAATTCATGTAAGGCATTTAGAAATTTTCTCCAAGTTTTTTCTTCATTCGAAGGTAATTTTTCGCATTACACAATCTTTGAAGAAAAATTTTCGCTTGCACAATAACTGGTCCCACAATCCCTAATGGATCAAATAATTTTGCTATAGTGGCCAAAACCAAACATTTTGATGGATCATTTTCTTCAGAGGGAATTGTAGTAAAACAAAACACATACTCTTTTGGATTCCACCTCATAGCTAAAGTTTTAACAGTTTCTTTTTCTGAATTATCAAAGTGGTATTCTTGGTCTTCAAAAGCAACATTCTTCAAAAGTTCACCATTATAAGAACACCATTTATGCAGCTCCATTCCTCCTGCATTCAATAGGGATATCAGTTCATTTTGCAAAGCAACTGCTGAATTAATATTTTCAGCACCTGATAATATATCATTTACATAAAAGTCCTTTAATGTTGCAGAAAATGCGATTGGAAAATTAATCTATTCATCTAAAGCTAACTGCTTTAAGACTAGTAGCTAAATAAGGAGCATAATGTCACTGTACGTAATTCATATTGTTTGGTATCTTCATTTAAACTACTTTTCCAAACTATACTTTGCAATTGACAATGCCTGGGATTGACACAGATCTGACGATACATCTTTTTTACATCCGATGTAAAAACTATTTTATGCCTTTTAAAATGTAACAATATCGAAAATAAATCATCTTCTACAATTCCTCCATTCATTAGACAATTATTGAGAGAAATTCCAGAACTAGTAACAGCTGATCCATCAAAAACTACTCTTAATTTTGTCGTGCTTCTATTAGCATTATATACTGCATGATGTGGAAAGAAATACCTATAACTTTCCTTATCAACTTTAATTTCTACCATGGGGCTAAGACTTTTATATTCTCACGTAAAATTGATTTATAACTCTGACCTCTTCGGATTTTTATTTAATTTTTTCCATAAATTATTTAACCTCACATTTGCGTTATTTAAATATTTAAAAAGGGTATAATGTTTGTAACTTTCAGAAACCTATTGAATAGACCTATGTATGAGTGTTTTAGTGAAATATGCAGTATATTTGGCAGTAAAATACAAAATGTACATTAAAAATTGAATTTAAGCCTTGAAATATTTTAAAAATTGATTTGGAACTGAGTATTCAATGATTCAGAGTCCATGGCAGTTAAAAAATCTCAGCTAAATTTCTTCTTCTGTAGCAATGGTCTAACTTCACAATTAATCTTTTAAATCATAAGCTGAATAATGGGCCAGAACATATAATTATTCAGAATTCGTTAGAAATTGATTAATCAATAATTTCAGCGATTTAATGTTTATATTATTACAGTTATAATCTCAGTTGCACATCAGTCTGGTGCAAATACTGTACACTAAGTATTACAGCAATAAAAATTGAATCTGAATTAAAATGATTGAAAAGTTTGTAAAGATGGAAAATGAAACCGGTCAGAAGAATTTTTGCTAATGTCCTAAATTTGAAATTAAATATGCATAAAAAAAGGAAAAACATTAAATCTAAAAATGAATTCCTTATTTGAGCTGCTTAAATAATCCTAGGTTACTGTACAAAGTTTTCTTTCTTGAAACAGAATGTAAGCTTAGAAAACAAACTATTACACAAGTACATTGATGAATGTGTTATTTTTCAAAATTATTTATTGGAATAATTCAGCTAAGGGAACAAAGAACAGTTTAATATCAAACACATTCTTAGCATGTTTTAATATGTTGTAATGAAATACATAAGAAAAAGATTTCAGTATAATAATTACAAAATTAAGTAATATCAAATTTTCTTCATTCTTATTCCTCAGAAATTATTTATTTCAGTTTTGTACACAAGTTTTATTTTTCAAATGATGTTTTTGAATCTAGTCTTCTGTAATTTTTTTAACCAAGAGATATTCTTACTTAAAAAAAATGATTGTATTTTAAGATATTCAAATGTTTTTAGCAAAAAGATGATTGTAAATCATCTTTTTGCTAAAAACATTTGAATATCTTAATATGGCTTTGTTTTATACATTTTTATTAAACATTATGCATTAAAGGACTTGATTGTCATTCCTTAATATTGTTCTGTTAGTAATTTGTTGTGAATTATAAAATAAACAAGAAAGTTCTAGGCATGGAATAAAGTGACAGTTAGTATTCAAATAAGTGTATGACGTGGTTGAGATACTTGTCAGTGAAGAGTAGGTTTATCAGTCGTTATAAAAGTAGGTCCACTGCATAAATTGTAACATGTACAGTAGCAAAGAAAAATGGCTATGTCGAAGGAGCTGTTATGTCTTTATGCTATCTAATTTAAGTGTTTAGTTTGTGCTCCTACTATTCTAAAAAATGAGACAAACTAATTTTCTTTAACAATCCAATAACAACTTTATTTTAACAAGGCATGACAAAACTAAAATAATGAAAGAGCAAGAGTCTTTTCAGAGCTCTTCTCCTCACAACAGTTACTTTCCATCTATATCCTTTTTTTACGTTTTCTTCGTTTGAAACCCAAAATTCTGGAAACCCTAAGGTGCCATACCTCTACCTCCCCATAACCCAACATGAGTAACAAATCAAAACTACAAAATGGTGTAAACAGGAGCTTTTTCAGTATTGCTTGAACTAAGACTTGTATGTGGGCTTGTCAATTTTGCATCAAGTCTCCTAGTTTGTCAAGAGTTGGGGATAATGCTGTGAATAAATGTATGACAAGGCATTGGTTTCGTAAATTTGGGTCAGGAGATTTGACCTTCTGTGATAAAGCTCACTAGTAGATGACCACAAGCCTTCTATAACAAAACCACATGTAGGCTACCATTCAGTAGGACAGAAGTCAAACCCTAGACATTTTAATGTTTTGTGTGATTGTTTTGATTGCATTTTTATGAAGATACATTAAATGAAATAATGGCTGAATTATGTGATGTTTGTGCAAATATAATAAAGAGAATAGTAATTGTTGTAAAAATGAAATAGTTAGGAAATCAATTTTAATAGTGTATACTAATACTAAAGTATATTTAAATTTTTCTTTGCAAGAAGTTTGATTTATCTTCTGTTAAGAGCTTCCTTATCCTCATATAATAACAGTAATTTGGATTTGAAAGTTCACATTTCAAGTTAGACTTTTAGATAATCCTCAGAGATTTTTACTGCAAGATAATTGCATTTTTATGGAGATACAATTGTTGATAAGTTGAAAGGAACTTGATGCTGACAACTTTGAAAACTAACTTTGTTTCAGGAACATATTTTCAAAAATTAAAGTATTGAATCTAAAAATCTCTTATAATTGATTAGCCACTTTGTTTCATTAGAGAATTTATTACAAAACAAATGAACAGAGATAATTATAGTAATATTAACTCTTAAATGTGAATTTTATTATTTAGAGATCTTCAATTATAGATAATTTAATTTACAGCTATTGATCATGTGGAGATGTCTCCCCCTATTTCTCCTTCAAGGTCTCTCCCTGTTTCTTCTGCAATGTCTGCTCAAGCTGCAAGAAAACGGGGAAGACCCAAGAAGAAGTTAATTACAAGACTACGAGACTCTACTGGCCACTTTCTGGCTGGTGAATATAGCTTTTGATTTTTCTTTCTTTTTGTAATATTAACATTCTCTGTTCATGAGAATGCATGTTTTTTAGCTTTGCATAATTATTTAAATCTTTTAAATAATCTACTTTAGGTCCTACCCAGGTCATCAGAAAAAAGTCTTTAAAAAGGAAGAGGAGAACCCAATTGGAGATATTATTAGACTATCCAAATTAGTTTACTCCATAATAGGTGATTTTTAAAAAATTTATTTTACTCGTAAAATTATTGTAAATTAAATATTAGATCTGTATATGGCAAAATCTTTTTTATTGTATATATATATATATATATATATATATATATATATATATATATATACACACACACACACACACATACAAATTATTACATAACTAATTTGCTATTTATTGAGAAAATATTTCTTGATTCTTTTATTTTCTACACCCCATTTGCCTGTGCATTTGCTTACACTTCATAATTGCCTAATGTTGGCTGTCTTTAGTCTATTAGAGAATAAATATGTTTTCTATACACTTTATGTACATAAAGAGTATATAGATTTGCAATAAATAAGCAAAAAATATTTATTGTCCTGTTATAATTTTGTTGCTGAAGTCAGACATGACATTACTGGACATGAATGAGTGAACAACAACTGCATGGTTCTGTATTTAGAATCTAAACAATTTTGCTATACACTGTGACATCATTTTATTTTGATGGTTCTTTCATATTTAATACTAAGAATATATTTATTCATCTAGTCAAAGACCATTGATAAATTTTAGCTTCTGATAGCATTAAGAACATTTATTACAATATTAATAAAAAGCATAATATTTGCTTTTAATTACAAATGACATCAATTTTTATGAAATTTAGATTCTTAAAGTACAATTAAAATTTAATTCTTCAATTTGCTGTTATGTTTTTTCAATTATATATTTTTTCTAAATTTTAATGCTCATTCATAGAACAGAAGGTTATTATTTATTTATTATTTTTTATTGTATGATTGACTATTGATTACTATCTAACAAACAAATATTTCATTAATCGATCAACCTCAAATATTCATTAGAAGCCTTTTGGTCCTGAATATTCGGTGAAAAAATATATAAAATGTTAAAAAACCCCATTATCATGTAAAAATTGTTTAAAATTTTGTACATTGCATATTATTTAGAAGTACAGACTTCAAATCACATTCATTGGTTTATAACTTTTTTATTTTATGCATAAGCATAACTTAGATATCTTTTTTGCAATAAAATCAAGAATCTAGACAAAAACATCAAGAGTCATTCATTTTTATTTTTGTAACTGAATAAAAATGTTTTTCAGCAATAAAATTGAAATTTATACTTTTGATTTTAATCATTATATTATTTCTTCAGCGCGCAATAATCCTTGATGAATTAGTATTAACCGTTTGCTTATGGAAATGAGGAGAAAAATTAGAATTGCATTCCATTATAGATTTGTGCTAAAAAACATTGATTTATGCATTAGATTTTCGTGGGTCACAAAAGCTCTTCTGGAACGTTTAGAAAACATGTAGACAACCGCCATGTTTTTTGAACTCTGTTTTTTTTTGCCCGAAATGAAAATATCTAATTACGTTAAATAATCCTTGAAAGAAATTATATAGTTGCAATGGTCATTTTGCATTTTGTCTTGACCTTAGCTAATTCATTCTGAAAATATTCAAGTTCGTATATCCTCATGTGGAAACGAAAGTGTTTAAGTTACTCACAGATGACTTTAATTTTAAAGTTATAAATGCTGAGAAACTTTTTAATGTAAGGTAGAAAAGTTAATATAAAGTGCAGTGCCAAAAAAATTATATCGAATACTTAGTTTGAAAAATTATTCCTTTTTTTATAATTACTGACGAAACAAATATATTTTACATTTAAAATATGTCTAACCTCGTTTTAAAAGTTATAAAAAACTAAAAATCGGTGTTTTATTCTAGAATTTCCCAGGAATTATCACTCTTGATGCTTGATATGAAGTTTTCATCTCAGTTTATCGCATCTTGCGATCAAGCAGATACAAATAAGATCTAATCAAACCATATTTTTTATTTTATGTGACACCACATTATCTGCAGTATATAATTTCGAATCTAGTATAAATTTTCAAAAATATATAATTTTATTTTTCAATTTATTAAAATAAAGTTATAAATAAACACATATTTTTTTAAAGATCAAATGTTAAAATGCTTTTTATTAATTATATTTGAAAATAATAACTCTTGGTTTCCTATCGGTAAATGAATAAGAAAGTAGGTAGGTGGAGCGCTGACGATTCTGAATTTTTACTAAGTTCGAAATATCTGAGAATGTTCCACATGACTTTAGTTTCGACTTTTCTATGCAATTTGTTTTAAATATTATACCTCGTGCTGAAAACATGAAATTCTGGAAATATGAAATTCTTATTTAAAATAAAGGATCCATCAAATTACAAATTTTCATTAGAAGAAGAAATAATTACAATTATAAAAAGGAGTAATTATAAATTTTTTTAAAAATAGTTATTTATAATTTAAATTTTTGCATTCTTAAGTTTTTCACTAGTTTTATTTAATTTGTACATATCCTCCATGCTTTTGGGATCCTAAAGGTAGTTTGTACTTTGATTTTAAAAAATCAAATTATTAAAAACATTATTTTTTCCAAAAGTTTTCAAAAAACTATAACAGTTAATATAAAATATATTAATTTTCATATTATTATGTATTCCATGTGAACACACATTACTGCTGCACTAAAATTATAAACAATTTATCTAATTATTTTGATATATTCAATTGATATTGTAAATATTTGAAAATTTACATATTCAATTCAATATTGAGAAAATTTCTCTCTGTTCTTTATTCATGCTTATATTGCTCTTAATAATTTGTAAGCAATATAAATTCAATATTGTATGATAAGTATTAATAAGCCCTATAGTTTAAAATTAATTATAAGAAAAAGCAATTTTTAACCTTTATAATATATAGAATATTAGCAATAAAGAAATTATTTATTGTCTCTTATTGTTAAATCTAATGTAATAGCTGCTTTCGAGACAACTTGAACTTATATGAAAATTCAAATTGATATTCTTACAATTCTCATTGGTTTGAAATAGTCATGACATCAGATAACAACGCTTCACCTACGTCACACATAATCAAATACGACAGCGTAATGAGATGGCATTTCTCCTATGAGACGGCGTTGTAATTTCTGACAAGTCGACGAATTGGCTGCCTGACTAACTTACTGTCCAGGGGTCACCTGCACCACTAAGTATGTCTAACATCTCAATTTTGGGAACTTTTTGTATTATAGCTCACATATTTATGTGTATATTAAGATGAAAAATTGACTGGAAATAAGATTAAGATTAGAGAAATTAGTAGACTACTTAAAAATTTAACAAAATCAGAGATTAAAAACAACATTTCAATAAAAAAAAACATTTACATTTAAAACATGTCATAAAATATTTTAACGTGACAAAAAATGACTATGCGTTCCATTTCCTTCGAAGTTCTTAAGTAATATATATATATAAGCTAATGATTAACTACTCTTCTAAGGTATATGAAACATTTAAAAGATTTGCAATTAACTCATAAAACAACTTGATTTTTCTCTTTAATTTGGATGAAATAAGCTACTTTACAAGTTTGAGGATTGACTGATAAATTTGCCACTATTGCTGGCATTCTATTCAGAATTTTAATTCTTGTTAACTAGAAATGCGTTTCTGTTTTTTTTGCAGGGTTTTAAACATGAAACTTGAGTATGGTCTTCATTCATACAGAGCATCGTACGAATGAAAATATCAAGATGGTGAGGTGACTTCTGAGAAAGTCCCATCCCTCCTGATTGCGGATGACATTAAATCTGCAGTTGCCTGCGGATCCATGCTGTTGTAGCTGGTTTTTGCGACGCACGGCTTTTTCATCAACGCCTCTTAGTCTTCCGGTGCATCTTTGAAGACGAACCACATCCACCACCTGTTCCAAAGGGAATTTTTAAAAATTAAGCAGCGAATATCAATTTATAATTATTTATGTAAATTTGTAATGTAGAAACACAGAATGGAATTTGCAACAAATATATTTATAAAATTGATATAAAATAAATGATTTTCTAAAATAATAAAATAAATTTTGTAATAAATATTTTATGCACACAATATAATTGATTTAAAAATTCAAAAATTTTTAAATCTCGCAAAAACTTTTACTACCTTTTTTTTATCAAAAACCATGAAGCATTTTTTTGTTTTTGTAAATTACATTTTGAAATAAATTTTGAAACTGATAATAAGCATCGATATTAAATTATAAATAAAAGTACATAATAATTTTATAAATTTCTCTGTTACATTTATAATTCATGAAATAGTTTATATAATGTAATAGATTTATAAACTCAAATTTTAAATCTCACACTGCCTGTCTATTAATCTATGTCCAATATATCATGTTTTTTTGGTTTATCTGATGCTATAAAACATTTTTGCTTAAATAAAATGTTTTTTTTTTAAATATGTGTTGATATTTTACATCAGAAAATTAATTTTTTTAAATATTATTTAAAATGTATTTTGAGATTATACTCAAGCTCTTATGTTAACTTGAGAACTGTATTTTTAAATATATTTCAGATTATAAAACTTATCTTTGAGAAATAATAGAAAGACGATACTATTTTATTTTTTAACAATTTTTTGTGACAAATATATATAAATTTTCATTTGATTTTGAATTTTATGTTGTTGTTTTTAAAGAATATCAAAAGTATATGGTTAATGGTAAATTACTGTGAAATATTAAAAGTATGAATTAAGTTAAAAAAATTTTAGTCTTTTAAAAATATAGTTTCATAAAAATATTTCTCTAACTCGAAAGGTGACAAGACTTGAATCATTTATAAGACTCTAATGACTTAGTTTTCTTATAATTTTATTTATTTTTTAAATGGAAATTAATTATTTTATTAATTTAATTTTTCATGTAAAGTTAAGTTGAAAGCTATTTGCTGCCGTACATGTTAATATGAGTTGACAGTTATTTGCTGCCAAATATGTAAAGATAAGTTGACAGTTGGATAATCCGTATTCCTCAATCTGTTTTCGTTGGTTTTTTATTAATCACTTTTTTGAAGACAATAACAAATAAATATACTTTAACTAGCATATATTAGCTTGGATTTATCTATTTGAAGTAATATTGGGTCAATAATTATATTTTTGTGAGTTTCTATAAATTCAAAAAAATTTAAATACACATTTCACATTTGGGAACAAATTTACTAGTTTTTCTCAATATATTTATATAACAAACCTATTTATATAACAAAGATTAAGAAAACTTCATTTAAAATATAATTTCAAAATCATGCCTTTATAACTGTCTTATTTTATTTCTAATAGCCAGCTGCTTAGAATATTCCACCTATTTAGCATTAGGAGGAGCGGAAGTGATGGAAATTTATATAATGGGGGACTCAATAGGTGTGCCATCGCTGCCTCAAAAAGGAGTGGTCTTGTAATTTAAAAGCAGGAACCAAGTATTCTTGGCCTGTGACCACTAGAGAATTATGGGAGAATCCCAGCTTTACTGAAGATCCGTCATGTTCAATAAGTTTTTGATTGAGCACGTTATATGGATCGTGGTCGCAATGTCCTCCAAGTGAAATGGTGCCTCGGAGGGTGGCAGGATAAGTGTTAGGGGTCTTCTGCTTGGTACCTGCTTTAAAACCGCGCAAACTACACTAGGCTGCTTCTATCTAACTGGTAGAGCCCTATTCAGGGTTGGGTACGCGGAAGCACTCTGGTGCAATAACAACAACCATTACAGATACCTTTTACATGGAAGGAGGGTGACCATGGCATATTTTATAATTCCCAGCCGCCATTACCGAACACGACGAATCTTCGATTGGGTCTGGATTTGAGCTTACTAACTTCTCCGATAACGAATGTGAGAGCTCTAAAGCAACCAGGCTTCCTCAGCCTCATTGTCTTGAATTTCACTTGCTTTTATATTCTTTACTCATTGTCAATATGAATAGAAATCCAAATGTGTCGCCGAATGAAGATTAAAATGAATTCAAAGATGCATTTTATTCCATGCAAACTCTTTCTCAGCTACAGAAGGAATACCGTACATGAGGTATTGGCGTCAGGTGAGGTGACATTGTGCCACATTTTAACTTGTATTTCAGGCCATAAACGAGAATGATACCTGTTTTTCTGATATGATGGAAAACACATGAAGTAAATTATGGAGGATAAAAGATTTTCTTATCAAGAGAAATTATTTTTTCACCCAAAAGTTGACAAAATTTGAATTAAATAAATAACTGCAACTAATATGAAGAGATAATTGATGAAATTATATTAAAACAAATAGATCAACACGATCGCTAGTCCATCTGGAAGATTCCTCCGAAAATAACTAATTTAAATAGGATTTTCCTCCTTGTGCAATTGTCCGTTCATATCTTGACGCCGGTCATCGCTCGTCTTTTGATCTTTTCACTCAAATTCTGCAAAATACGAAGACAATAAAGTTCAGTAAATTTTTAAATTATTAAATAATTTCTTTCAATATTAAGGATATTTTTTTAGGTTGTTAATAAGTAAATATTAAGGCATTTTGTTATTCTTCCAGTAAGCCTTGGACTTAGGGGTCAGAACCTGTTCCTGATATTCCTAGAAGTGCATGTGCTGTTACTCTAGAATGCTTCCTTGCACCTACTTCTGAGTTGGGTTTTATCAGTTAGATAGAAGCAGCCATGATTTTGAAGCAGGGACTAAGCATGCTGGCAATTCTTGGCCTGCCACCCCAGAAGTTTCATTTCACTTGAAAGACATTGCGACCACGACTTATTTAAAGTGCCCAGCAGTCTTAAGCGAACATGACAGATCTTCAATTATGCTGGGATCCGGGCTCATTAAATTCCGATAGTGGGAATGACGCCCTAACCAGCCAGGTCACCGCCGTTAGAAATGCAAGTGTGAACTTTTTTAACCTTTCTACAGGCCATGACTGTTTGCAGGCGTATTTGTATCGGTTTAAACTTTGGAGTTTTCCAATTGTGTCAACAGGATCAAATTTTTGACGCTGACCATCTTAACTCGTGCCATGCACTTGTATTATTATGTACTGCTTAGAGGTATTGGAAGGACTAATGGTGTCAAGGCCAATTTTCTGAGCATTTGTATAAATAAATAAACACAATGTAAACAATATAGTTTGTTTCATTTTTGATTTGTTATTGAATGAAGTAAGAATCGTTGTTTAGGTAATAATAATTTCGGTTTAGAGTAAGAATGACATGCGTTGTAAAAGCAGGTCAACCGTTTACTTTTATCAATCGGAACTCGTGCAGTAGTGAATGCCAGAGAAAGTGTCCAAGGAACTCTTTCAGGAGGCACGGATTCCAGCCTTGTGAGGAAATTGTTTTGTTAGTATGCATGCTGAACTATTCAGTCTACAGATACTTGTGCCAATGGAATGAAAGTGTTATTGCAATGGTGTAGACAAGTGACTTTAATTAATAATAGTGCTACAAACAAAGAAAAAAATATAGCTGCAAATGAAGCGAAACATTTCGAAAAATATTGGATGACTTTTTCATTAATGGAGGTAAGTGCTGTTTGAATTCCATTGATATCACTAAAGATAAATTTTATTATGTGAATGCAAATGGTTATCCATGTGAAATTTCCCTTGAAATAGATTTTAATATCTTTCAAAATTTATTTATATGTAAATAACTGTAATCCTTATGAATGCGATATTATGTCAAATGCAAAATATTCCAAATGTAATGTTGAAGTTAAATTAGTTGTTATAAGTATACCATGTGGGACAATAGTACAGTTAAAAATACACCAGTCAAAAAGATTGCCATAGAAACTAGCAATAGGTACTCTGACCTTATGGAGGATAACGTTGATGACCCCCCTATGCAAGTCAACAGTACGCAAAATGATAATAATGCAAACGTGGCCCAAGCTACGGTATCGAACATTCGACCCTCAAAACCTTCACCAATAATGTAGGCTACTGACATAAGATATGCTGACTTTTTAAATGATATCAACAATACACTAAAATTTAAAATAACAGGGAAATCTGACGGGGTATTTTTTAAGAATCCATGTTGAAACATATGACCATAACGATCTATTTTGACGAGAATAATATTAAATATTATGTCATCCAGGCCAGATCTCAGAGGCCATTAAAAGTAGTTATCAGGGGCCTACCCATAAATACCACAAAAAAGGAAATCAAAAATATTTAGAAGTCAAAAATTATATACCTCTGAAAATAAATCAAATGCAATCAGGTAGTGAAAATAAATCAAATGCAAGCAGGTAATCAAATGCACATTAACCTTCTATCGGGGGATACATTAACTTTCTATCCCCCCGATAGAAGGTCAATGTCACTATTTCCGATCCACCTGCTTAATAATGAAAATTCAAAAGTCATTTTTACGAAAATTCATTCGGACATTTTATTGTAAAAATCGAAAAATACAAATCGCCTGGTGGCGTTCCCCAATGCCACAACTGTCCGTTGTGGCATCATAGTAGCGAGAACTATATGCGCACCTAAGTGTGTCAAGTGCGCTAGAGATCACAAAAGCCAGAAGAAAAAATTGAAAATCCAAAATGTGTTAATTACGGGGGGGGGGTAGCACCCTGCAAATTATAGGGGGTGACCAAGATACCCCAAAAGTAAAAATAGTACAAATATCACTAATAGAGTAAACAGTAACATATCTTATGCAGCAGCAGTTAAGGGTAGCACCCAGGAATGCTGACATCGCCGCGACAAACACCACGCTTAACCAAAATTACAACAATAACAATAGAAATCATTTAAATAATGATAGTTATGAAAATAGTAAAAGTAAATAGTTTAAATTTCAATCTTGATAGTTTAATGAATATAATTGACACGGTAAACAACCTAATTAATAATAACGCTTTTATACAAATAATGTATTAACAAATATTGCTCCAAAAATTCAAAATTGTAATTATGCACATAATATGTTGTACCATACGATGGAGGCTATGAGGCCAACCCAAGTTAGATCTAATGAAGAGCCATGAGTTCCAGAAGGGTATCACTTAATATATGCACTTTTAACGCCAATGGAACCTACTCTAAAATAGATGAACTCGGGGAATTTATAGATCATCACATCCCGATATCTTCCTAATTCAAGAAACCCATTTAAATAGTAAATTGCAACTCAAATTAAGAAACTACAGCACATATAGAAATGACAATAAATTTAGATACTACTACCCCGGTGGCACTGCCGTCCTCGTAAACAATAGTCTCAATAGTTATCAAGTTGACACTCTCCAATTAGAAAACTCCGAAATTACAATAGTAAAAGTTTTCATCAATAATGACAAAGCACCCATCACTGTCGCATCCATATATACCCCCGCCCCCACACACACACAGAAAAATATTCCTGGGCAAACCTGTAGAAAAAAATTTCCAGATAACGATATTTCTAACATATTTAAATTAAACAATAATGTAATTATGGATGGAGATTTTAACGCTCATCAAACTTCCTGGAACTGCCATTGATCTAACCCGTTTGGCACCTCATTAAACAAATTAATTGTAAATAATCTAAGATTGGAAGCACCCCAAACTCCTACCCGAATTGGTGGGCATTTACGAGCAACTGCTTCTACGATTGATTTCTTTATCATAAAAAATTTTCCATATAATTGTAATGTGGTATTACATAGCGGGATGACGAGTGACCACAATCCGGTCGTCTGCACGTTCGATACCTCATAAAAGGACTATTCTCTCTCAGAAAAATTAATCCCAAATTGCCTTAAATATAAACATACTATAATCAACAAATTAAATTATTATAAAGAAATCAATAGTAATAGTGAAATTAAAGATATAACTGAAATTTTTTATTCATCGTATGAAACAACATCAAAGATAAAGAACATTAACAATAGTATTTCCTTCTTTAGTGAGGAAATTAATTTTTTAACAATTTTTTAGTTAAATCTTATAGCATGAGGTCAGTGTTACTATACTGAACATGCAGCATCAGTTTTGGTCACGTACAAAGCAATTTATGAAGCTTAACTGTTAAAACAGTTTCGGAAATGAGGTTCTCAGTATCATTCTTCATTTAAAATTCTTATAAAGTAAGTGACAAATTTAAAAATTAAACTAAAATTTCTTTAACGTATTCACATAAAATTAAATGTTATCGATATATTAATTTAATTTTGGAATATAATATTCAGAGAGCAATAATATTTTAGAAATAATTTTGTTGCTATAAAGAAATTTCTTAAAATGGCATTTTTTGAAAATTCAAGTATCATAATCAATGTATTCAACTTGTATTGTGTGTGTTCACTCTCTCTCTCTCTCTCTCTGCTTCTGTAATTCCTTAATTGCTATTTTTCATGTTGTTTACATTAGAGCGAGCTTCAAAGTAGACCTTATGGGGATATTCATTGTTTCCCCTCTTTGCATACAATATTAATTAACGCATATGTTTAACTCTTAAAGGCTAATGTATCTTTGAAAAAAAATTCATTAATCGCGAATGATAAAGTTTTTTTTAATCTTATTTTTATCTTTTCTGTAAACTAAGGTTATCGAATTTTGCCACGAAAATAATCCGAGAATATCATTCAGCATTCCTTCATATAATTTACATGTTTCAGACGGCCATCGATTGTTCTGCGCTCTGGTTCATATTGGTCATGAGTTCGATTCCCGCTTAATTGTTTAACATTTGTAATAAATCACAATTGATCTAAAAATGGACTTAAATGAAGTAATTTCACTCTTTGCTTAAGTAACATATGATTAAGAAAATGTAAAGTACAATTTATTCAACTTTTAACGTCAAAACTTAATTTTAAATAATCCAATTAATTTTTACCGATGGTGTTGTAACGCTCAACTGTTATTTCTTTCTGACAAGGGCTAACCGGAACTTAAAAGCTTAAGGTAGAATCCAATGCTCTAAAATGACCGATATATAAACAAGTCAAACCAAAATTTTCAAGTAATCAAGATGAACATTTCATGTCTTATCTTGCACAGAGCGCACACATTGAAAGACATTACATTTCCACCATTTTTACTAGAAAGAAACTAGAAATGTCTTAACAGTGAATGGGATTGAACTCGCCACTTCTTACTTTGAAAAATTGCTTACAACTATATCACGGTGAATTTGTTTTGATTGGCACCATTGTTATATTGAACAAAAATTATTCTTATTTTTAAACAGTTCTAATGATACTTCAGTTTTTCATGATAAGCACTATCAATGTTCATGGCGTAGTGGTAAGACATCTCAGACACCAGGCGCGTAGGCAGGTGGTGGATAGCCGAAAGTCCTGTAGGAATAACAGGATAGCCTCGAATATTGAATAAGAGGCCGCGAACCAGCTCCCGTAAACCCTGGTGTTATGCGTTCCGTGCCTAGGGCTAATTGGCACCGCGGTATTGGTGTCTTAACGGAGCCTCTAGTTGCCTGGCGAACTTCTAGAGTAATTTGCCTTGCCCAGTAACTCAGGCAATGCTGGGTGGACTTATATTACCTGAGCTTTTTAATTGTTATCTTGTGGCTGAAAAGACACAAGTAATAACAAACCTTTCTGCATTTGCAGGTGAAGCCTCTGAAGTAGACCTTCCTGAAAAAGACAAGGGAACTCAGAGGCAATCTTGTAAAGGGGCAGTTATAAATCCTTCGCTTGAGGTAGAAATGACCTCTAAACCATCTTCTTCTGGTGAAAGTCGGGAAGCTATCTCTAGCATGTCTGACTTTCTGACCAGATGGGACTGTTTCAGCAAGACCTTATCTGCTGGAAATGTCATGCGCAAGGGGAAACGGCAGAGCATATCATTTATGAATGTGAGGCTCTTGCCCTCCCTAGATTAACTTCTTTAGGCGTCACCCATACTAGAGAGTTACACCTAGACTCCATTAAAGGGTTATCGGACTTTATTAATAAAGTGGGTGACCCGAGCAAATGGAACTAGGAAGCATTGGGTTTGGAGTTAATGGTACAAAATGCTGATAAAAGCAGAGGTGCCCAATGACATACAAACCCAATTCTAAGAAGAAGAAGAAGAAGACATCTCTCTTCCGAACGAAATGCCTCGAGTTTTTCCGGGCATCTTTTCTTATGACAAGTGAATACCGCCCACTATGTATAAACATTCCGAGAAGATAAATATCAGTGCATTTTAAGATGCCTTACAACCGCCTAAAGGGGTTGGGTGTTAAAGTTCTATCAATGTCATTTTATTTATCGTTAATTCTGCAATCAGCTTTAACTCACTAAGTTTAAGTGTGCCGGAGACTAAATTATATTTCCATTATTAAAAAACATTATTTTATAAATAATATATAAGCATTAGATTAGTAAGCAGATTTACAATTTTTAATTTTGAAAATTTTTAAAAACAATGTTCCTTTTTGTGTAAAATTTGCAGTTTGGTTAAAAATTTGTATAAAAATTATCTTACACGATCGCTTTTAATTATTAATCATAGTGAAAGAATAATATTGATTGTTTTTTTTCTTTACCATAATCCTCCCGTACATAATAAGTCTTATTAACACGACCCATGTTTCAACTCATATATACAAAAAAATTTATTTTTTTTATCAAATCCGTATTGATTTGAAATTTTTTTCGTTTTGCTTTTAGCTTTGACGGAGCTTAGAAATTCTATATGAAAGGTTTTTTATGAAAAAGAATGTAGGAACTATCTTTTTTTACCACAGTATTTTTACATAAATGACTTTAAAAAATGTTGGATTGGATGAAAAGAATTCATTTTTACTTTGTTTTAAATATATGAATATTAAAATGTTTATCAATTCATGTTTAAAAATTTTATCTGGAAATATGTTGACCTTCAAAATTTCCATACAATATCACCAGAAGGCGCCTTTAAAACTTCTTGGCGAATCAGAGCTCATCGAGTATCGCCATGTGCTCATTGGCTCCGAAGTTTGAATTGAAAAATCCGAATTCTCATTGCTTATTTTGCAATTGCAGTTGCCAGGTTTTCGTAACGTAATCGTTCTGTTATTTGAAAATCAACATTAAAAAAATTTTATCAAAAAATTTTTTCTCTAAGTGAATTTACCCTGTGAATAGGTAAGTAACTTCTTTAGTTTACATATAATACTTGTTGATTTGCTAATAAAAAAATAAGTGTTTTTAATAGAAAACTGAAAGTTAAGGGAAAAAATGATAGTGACATTTTTTCTAAAATAGAGATTTCAGTGATTGTTTTTAGTTTATTGATTTCCGTAACAATTAAAATGAAAAATTCAAATAATTTCTAATCAACCTGTAGGAATGAAATGCATAATCATACTTCTCGAACAATTAAATTTCAGTAGATATTTGTAACTTAAGTAGCTAGACGTCATCATTAAACAAATCTATTATGTAGGTTATATCCCTGAAATGTATATAAATTAGATTTAAAATAAATTAACGAAATTCTTACTTCAACGAAACAATGTCGCTGCAAATATTCTAATATTTTATTCTTTATTTTTAACTTTGATTAAATTAACTTCTGGTAATTTAATCCACATTCCAAAAGCGATATTACAAAAAGTTAAAATATAAATAACTATCCAAAAATTCAAATAACCAGTATTTTAAGATGTAGAAGATTTTATTTTATTGTTTTCTAATAGGCTATAAGAAATAATAGAAAAATGTTTGATCTTGTGTATAAAGTTTTCATGTTTTGACAAAGTAAGATTGACAGTTCAATTTGTCATGTTTAGATTTTCAGAAAGAATTTTCATAGATGTGAGCCCATATTAATGTGCCGTAAGAATAAAAGTTGAGCAGCTTACTTACACCCATTTTTACGTATATGCTTGTAAACAAATTCAAAATACATTAAAAATGTTTTAATCGTTATTTTCCGTTGATTAAATTATTTACTGAAATAACTTATAATTCCATTAAATAGTTTGGTGAATAAACGCTTATTTGTAGGTTCTAGTTAGTAAATTATTCTTTTTCCAAACTTCAATTTTCCAAACTTTATCAATTGGTATCATAACCATTTCCTGGTGGTGTGTGGACAATATTGTTTACACTTGTCGCATTTTTAAGATTTAAGTCATCCATCAATATGTTGACACATTTTAAACTCCTTCCCTGGGAAAAAGTAATACATCAATTTTGATGTTCTGTTTGACCTGGTATTTTTCACTGTAAAGCCCGCCACACACTATAGGATTAAGGATTTGTTGAAGGGGGTAGAAAGTAATTAGGCACACACTTCCTTCGAATTCTGCTGACCACAGTAGGGGAGGCACATCTAGAGTGGGAAGTTATTTTTAAGGGTGCCATTTTTCAACATTTATTGCTTTTGGCTTAAAATTTGTGCCTTGTAAATGGAATCGAAAAGCGCCAAAAATTTCAATCATTTAAAAGAGTTTTTCTGTCACTTTCATGACTTGAGGTTAGGGATGGGACTTTGTTACTTTTCTTGTACTTGGTACGTACTGAGTACAGTTACTTTTAAAGTAACAAGTATTTTACCGATTACTTTGTGTACTTGTTACATTTTTTGTGCTGCCATCTATCGGATTAAAATATAATGACAATTTTTTTCACGTTTTATGAATAAAAACTAAATTAGTAATAAATTAATAATTAATTAAAAATTAATAATTAAATATATAAAATTTTGTATAATTTCATAAAATTAATTAATGTTAATTTAAATCATTATCATTTGTAAATAAGCATCCAGTTAAGGTTAAAATAAAAGCTGATGTAATAATCTATAAAAAATTTTCTTTTTAGAAATGCAACATTTCAATAATAGCAATTTTTGTTCTTCCTGAAAAACTTTAATTTTTAGTATGAAGCAATTAAATATAAGTTATTCCCTCAACAAACAGTTTTTCTGTGAAAAATTTTGAACTTATATATTTTAATAAATATATTTCTTTCAGTATAAAAAATCCTAATCTTTTGTTATTTACATTTGTTTTTAGAATTTTCATCTGTTCTAAGTAAATTTTCAAATTATTCGATTGTAATTTTCAAAGTTTAATTAAAATATTAAATTAGTCTTGATAATATAATTTCTAGTTTTCAACCAAATCATCAACTTTTTTGTTTTAATTTAGTAAGATTTTCCAATTATATAAATGAATTTTTATAATTAACTATCAAATAATTTGTAAAGAATCGCAAAATGGGAGGATTAATCAATTACAAAGAGGTTTTTTTTAATTTGCTTAGATATATACAATTACTTTTAACAAAAATCAAATTAAATTTCTTATATTTTTCTATTATTAAACATAGATGAAAAAATATAGCAAAATTTTTTGATACCTAATTGATAGTTATTTATTTTATAAATGACGTTTATTTGTTTATATTTTTATGAAATAGATAAACTAGATTTTCTAAAATAAAAATTGCATTAACTCACATATCTTGCTTCAGTTTCCTGAATCTTAATTTAGGGATAAATAAAGTAGCTTTGCAATTAAAACTGTATTAATACTTTTTAAGTGAATATGATCATCATTCATAAAGTAACTTTTACAGTAACACAGAAATTCATTAAATATCAAAAAATGTAAAACTGTTTTACCAATAATCTAAATGTTATGTTGTTTAATTTAAAATATTAAGTAAAATGTAATGTTTAATACAAAATACAGGAACTAAAATACATATATTTTATTTACAAGAAACTGTGATTTAAAAAATACACATGCTGGTATAAATAAAGATAAAAAGTAAAAGTTGACTTATTAAAAAAATTTTTTTTCATTTCGAATTTCATAATTAAAATGAATAAACTACCTTTATTATGTTTCAACGATTTTTTAAATTATGTTGTGATAAATTTCGGTTCATTTATTTAAATAGAATTATATTATATTTTGAGTAGAAATTTAAGCAAAAAGTAAAAAAATTTTTTTTTTTTTTTTTTTTTTTTTTACGATTTAAACTGAATTTACTGACATAAGTCTGAACAGAAAACTTGGTTTTATAAAAATAAAGGTAATTTTTCTCCAATGTGCTGGCGTACATTTTAATTTAGATGCTTGATTCCCAGTTATATTATTTTGAGATATGCTAGAAATACGTATTTTCTGATTAAAACTCTAACCGAAATTTAATTTTTTTATAAAACTACTTAATCTAACAAATCTTAATTTGCTTAAATGCAGCTCATTATGAATAATGAGCGAATGTTTTTTATTTTTTAACAGGTACTTACATTAAAGAGTAAAATTCTATATTTGAAACACATTGTTACTTTACAAAAATATTTCTCCTAATTCAGATTCTTTATTTTAATCACTGTTCAAATTCACCACCATCATGAGAACAGTATATTTTTTCATCAAGTACATCTTCACTGGGTATTTTCTGCTGAAATAGTTTTCTTCGAGAACTCATCTCTTTCATTTTCAGTTAATTTTATGTTTGTACACTATTCTTTAGAAGTAAAACGGCTAACAAGAATAGGAAAATTATCTGGAGCTCAAAATTGAGCTGCTTATGAAAAAAGTTTTGAAGCAATATTTGTGGCTTTGGGCACGGAGTCATCCCAATGTTATATGAATTCTGAGAAACTTAGTGAAAAAAATTTATTTAGTTTCACCCTCAGTTTTTTACATTCGATATTTTATTCCCATTTATATTTATAATACCTTTATTAAAACACAAAAATCAGAATGAAATGTTATACTGAGTGTCTTTTTATTCATATAAATGAAATTTATAAATTTTCCCGTTTTTAAAGAAATATAAATCTTTTTGTATTTCAAATAAATGAGTCGCATTCTTAAATTGAACTACAGATGTTCAATATTTACAACTTGTGATATATCTTATTTTGAATTTAAATAATAGACAATGTTCACACTAAATAGCAAAATGTTTTTTATTCAGTGGTTTTCTATTGAAATTTATATTTACGTGCAAAGTTTATTAAAACAAATCATGTGTGCAAAAAATACTTTAAACAATTTTTATTTTGAATTAACAGATATTTTAATTTTGGCTTTGGAAAAAAAACTTGAGATGCTAATTTATAATTAAAGCATGATAGTGTCAAAAACAATTTAGTCAAATTAATTTTATCATGGGAATACAGAAATAAGAAGGAAACATGATAATGCTATTCACACTTCTTTGTTATTTTCATATTATCACATCCACCTTATCTGCGAAAAAATAGATGTCTTCAGCACCATATAAAATACAAATAAAGTTTTTATCTATTTCTATTTTAAATATGGTGCTAAGATATAAGCAAACTATTCCGCTTTTCCTTCATATTTCGAAAAAATATTAAAACTTGCAAACATATATCGACAAACACGAACCTCGTTTCAAATTAGACCGGGGAATAAGAAAACATAGGGTTACTAATATTAAGTCTGAACAATAGTCACATTTTACACCGCCAAATTATTGCAACTACTCTCTTCAAGTGCGCATGCGTTAGAATTCCCATTTGGAGCCGACCTTCCGGGCCCGGTCTAGAGACGCTTGTCCTCATTAGAAGGGGGGGGTAAAAATGGGAAAACAACGTCCCCATCCGTACCAGGAGAGGACTGTCATGTCTCCCCTCCCCATCAATCACATTAATCACCTCTGAAGAACACTCAGGACCTGGTTTCAGGCAAGTGGGATTTCAAAACAGTATGATGAAATACTTAAAATTATAACACAAGACGTAGTCATTTATATTTCGATCAAATTAAATATAATAAATATGAATTGTAACGCTGGTAACTGAATACCCAGCAACCACAAAAATGCATACGCAGTTGTGCAAAACTAGAACTAAAAAATGGAAATTGTAGCTAATAAAATAAAATTATAATTCCATAAACAAGGATAACTTAACTACTTAACAATCTACTCTAACGAAAACTAACTGTGTAATACTTATGGATGAAATGCTCATCCAACTTATTATGAGTAGTACCCAATATCATATTATGTAAATATTTAAACTCCTAATGTTAATCACCACCACTATGTGTTGCACCTATCTATCTATACTTTTAATAAACTATTGATACTCTAACTTGTCAATATATCAACAATATAATTAGATTTTGTAAATTATCAATTATGAAATCAGAATATTGTCACTAACAATCGATTTTGTAAAAACGAATTGTTGTATATATATATATATCGTTATTAATCGGAATAATTAACTAGAAAATATTGTATTCATACTAAACAGAATATGCATACCTGCCAACTTTTAGAAAAGTATTTCAGTAAAACTTTTCAGTTTTGATCCGTGTGGCTAAAGAAAAAATTATACCTCTACCATTTGTTTTCCCCATCTATAGTTTTTCAAGCTGGAGGTTTCCTCCCCCACTTCTGATAGAAAAAGTGTTTGACATGTGCATTTTCGGAGCCTCTGCAACCACACAGTCCGGGAAGTTATTTCTCTCTTCCCACAGATGGGTTGAATGGGGTGCTAATTTCCGCTTCTCATCATGCCTAACGAGAAAAGATCACCATTATGTGCTAAGATATAAAAAAAATTTTCCTTTCTAAACTTTGCCCAGAAGAACCGAAATGCGTAAAATAATTCATGCCATCAGTAAAAGCGTAAAACCTGTGGATCTTGCGTAAAATTTACGCATGATGCGTAAAAGTTGGCAGGTCTGCATTATGGTGGAACACAATGAAAGTGTTCAGCAATACAATTGGGGCAGATTCTACCAAATTGATGCCATCTATTAGTGTGAACAGATTCAAAGCTTTATTAGAGAGTTTGAGGTGTAAAGGTGGTGAAATAATTAGTAGAACTGAAATTTTCTTTTACGACGACCAATTTAACAAAGTATTCAATATATATTTTTTTCAATTCTAATCAAAAACACATTTATTTGGGCCCATATTTTCTGCACAATGGGATTTTAAAGTGTTAAAACAGCTTTCTTCTAAAACCATATTATCTAATAATATAATATTATATTTAATAATAAGCTACAAAATTTTAGTTGTTATAAATGTTTAACTATGAGTTATTAAACTAAATTTTTCAGTTACTGGTAGTTGGTTTGAGTCGAAGGACTGCCATCAGTGTATGGAAATTTGTTTAGTTCGTAAGGGTTGTAGGTTCAAGTCCCATTACTTCAAATTTGTTTATTTTGCATAGGTTATGAGAATTGAAGCCTCTAAAGTTGGCTCTAATATGCTCATTTCTGAAATATTACTGCGACTTAGAAATAAGTCTAGAAGCTCGTTTTGCTGGATTCGAATATTTTTAAATTAGTATCACATGCTCGTTATCAAGCTGGTAAAACATAGATAATTATTGGCCTAAGATTCTTGGAATTATATTTAAAACTATTGTTTGCGTAAATATTCTAAGTGTAGGATCGTAAGTGTAGGAGTGTAGGACTGAATGATAGTTTTCCTTCTGGCAGTGAGTGTAGCCAACACCCCCTCTTTAGGGGTGTTGTACCATTTCTGGTGTAGCACCATTTCTCAGATTAATTTAATGCTATTTTAACTTTATAAATACATTTAGTATTTCAAACATTTCTCCAGTGATTTTTATGCGTAATTCTTTTTTACATTTAAATTTCATTAAAATTACATGTATACGAATATTATGTCCTTGTGATCTCTCAAGTTTAAAATAATTTCCCATTAAAACAAATTTACATTTAAAAATTAAATAACTTGCTTGTATGCTCAGGTGACGAGGTAACACACCTAAGCTGGGGCATCCTTCTCTCCAGATCCACCCCACACCATTACCAAATAAATTAAAAATGGTTTTCACCGACAAAATGTTAGGCTGCAGTGGCCTAACCTTTTATCGGTGAAAAATTGCTTCTTTAAGTACCTAGTAAAACATAAGTTAGAATTCATTTCATCCGTTTTCAATGCATTTCAATAGGCATATCAATAAAAGGTTAAGTATTCACTCACGCACGCTCACGCAAACACAGTGCATAATAACAAATATATATATGAAATTATATAATTATATATTGGTAGATTTGTCGGCTTACCCAAGTTTTTATACTCTAAATGGTCATGCATGCTATTCGGTCTAGTTTTTCTTATTAGGAATTACAAAACTGCTTCCGTTTTTTGAATACAATGACTTGCAGAGTTCTGGATTGATTTGAAGCTCAACGGGTTTCTTTTCTTTTTCCCTCCATATAGGATTAATTAGACCGATATCTACGGTTTAAAGTGGATTCCGAACGACTACAAACATTCAAACCCAAGGTAGCATTCGAACCATCGAACTGTTAGTTTCACTATTTCCAGATAATGTTAATTTTAATATTTTTCAAAACCCGATACAAGTTTTCTGACACCGTTTATAATATAAATAACTCAGTTGAATATCTATATAGCGCATTATACATTATATTAGTAACAGTTTTTCCTTTCTGATTTTAAAAACTGTTACACTTATATAAAGTTATTCAAAATTCCAATTTCTTGTACAATTTATTTCTAAATGAATTTTAAACGTAAATATGCAAAATTTAAGATTACAAAATAAACAATAGGGAATTTTTATTTCAATATTATATTAAAAAATCATGTCGCCCAACTTATCAATTGGTCAGCGTGCCTGATTGCGGATAGGGAGGTCCTGGGTTTGAATCCCGGTTCAGGCATTATGTATTTTATCTCTATCCTGTCTTAGTCCTTTACTTGTATGAATGAGTTGTGAATGATTGCCTACCCTATAAACGGGTACCTATAGCATGTGTGTACTGAGGAAGTCGGACTCCACACAAAAATATGGTTCAGTTGGAAAAGTGGAGCAGCGAACCCCATAATGCCAGCCTAGCTGGCGCACGACAACAGTAACAATAAAAAAATTATCTAATTATGGATTTCCAATAATCAAAAAACAATATTTTGTTTTTTAATCTAGGAAGTTCTCGCCTTTTCGATGAAACTTTTTTTTAAATTTCTGTGTAAATTGTTCAATGTGTAGCTTCTTTATTTTTTTTGTTTATAATGCATGATGATAAAGTTAGAGTACACCACACGAAATGTAAAAGAATCTTCCGTTCCCGATATTCATAAATTGTTAAATTTTCGAACTCCAAATAAAAAGCAGAGAAACTCGCATTTGAATAGGGAGGAAAGTAAACACAGGAGGCAATTATTCAGATAAGCTTCTGTTAAAGAATAATTTCCTCAGAATATCATTAATATTTAACCGATATTTTTAGTTATTTAATATTAATTTTTTAAAAAGTGAAATGTAAATTTTGACGTAATAAAAATCGGAATTAATGCTTTATTTTTTAATCGTTAAAAAGTTCTTTATAATATTACCAGAAAAATATGAAAATAGCCTTAAAAATTCATACTTCTTTGTATACCTAAATTATCAATTTAAAAGAATATCCTTTCGCAATTCATTGAATTTCATAATTTGTCTATCAAGTATGTTTCATTCACTTCGTGTTTTTATAATAGCATTTGCATAGAAAGTAATTCAGACTGCAAAATAAATAAGATATTCGTAAAAAAGAAAACTATAAGCACATGAAATATTAACAAGTACAAAAAGGAAATTGTAAAAAAGTATAAACTATT
Source organism: Latrodectus hesperus (assembly GCA_037975125.1). Taxonomy (NCBI): domain Eukaryota; kingdom Metazoa; phylum Arthropoda; class Arachnida; order Araneae; family Theridiidae; genus Latrodectus; species Latrodectus hesperus. Next base: position 48,540,736 of record CM075862.1, on the reverse strand, counting down.
TAAAAGTGAAATACTTTGTCAACTATGTAAAATTAATAAAAATAAAATTGATTTACATGTACCATTTTACAAAATAAAAAATATAAAGCGGAAGGATAGTATGTATGAAAGATAGCAGTATTTTTTTAAACTTCTAATTTTGAATTGAAAGGTATAAAATTTCTTTTAAAAAATAATGATTTCTTACAGCATTATGAATCTAACTTAACTTGGATATTTACTGGAAAACCGTTTAAAAAGTTAGTGAAGTAGTAATTGCGGAAATAGTTATTATTAGTGATGAATGAAATACATAAAATAATCACAAAGAATCATTTTACATATATATTAAATGAAATAAATATACAATTAAAGCTTTGCCTAAATATTTTATTTGGTAATGTTTATCATTCAAAACTCATTGTTTGCGTACGATTGCTCTGCCTCTAATTAAACCATACCTATTATTAAAATGGATTCCAAACCACTACAAATATCTAATACTAAGATGGGATTCAAACACACAAACTATTGAATCGAACCATTCGATTACCAGCTTAGGGATAAATATCCCTTGATATTTATAAACAGAGCACATGCTTTTAAATCGAGTTTTATTTGGGGGAGGGGGCATTTTATTTTTCAATCACCCTATTAATAATTAATATTTTATCGATTTTCTTTAATTTATGATTATTAAAAAATATCATTATAAATGTTTTGTTCTTGATTTAAATTTTTTGTAAATCTGAAAGAGAAGTCTAGTTTACAATTGAAAACACCAAATTTTAAAAAATTAGATTCTCTTGATATTGTTTATTGGCAATTGAAACTACTTCGTTTCTATTAAAAAAATCAAATCCTCTAAGCAAATATGTATAAGGACAAACACATATTGGACTAAACTTAAGCCCGCCACACACGATAAGATTTTTCCTATGGATTTGTTGTACGTGAACAAGTTGTACCGTCTGTGGGGAAGTTGGACAGGTTTAATGGACGACGGTTGATCATTTGGTGACCGGAGCTACAGTGCTGGGGACATATATCTCCAATTTATCAATTTTATTTAATTTTCCTATCGTTTGTTTATCATGATTTTTGTTAATTGGAATTTAACATAAGAGAATTAAAATCTATAACTGGGCAGGATGATCGAACCGGTATCCTCTGGTTGGCCGTCAGCATCTTCAAGGCAAGTCATCAGCGCACAAGCACTGATACAAACCCGTTGTCCAACTTTATTTATAACCGACAGGGTCTTATACAAATGGGGGCAACATGGATTTTAGCTATACAACATTTTCCAAGCTTCTAGTTTATACATATTCAGACCTGCCAACTTTTACGCATCATGCGTAAATTTTACGCAAGATCCACAGGTTTTACGCTTTTACTGATAGCATGAATTATTTTACGCATTTCGGTTCTTCTGGGCAAAGTTTAGAAAGGAAAATTTTTTTTATATCTTAGCACATAATGGTGATCTTTTCTCGTTAGGCATGATGAGAAGCGGAAATTAGCACCCCATTCAACCAATCTGTGGGAAGAGAGAAATAACTTCCCGGACTGTGTGGTTGCAGAGGCTCCGAAAATGCACATGTCAAACCCTTTTTCTATCAGAAGTGGGGGAGGAAACCTCCAGCTTGAAAAACTATAGATGGGGAAAACAAATGGTAGAGGTATAATTTTTTTCTTTAGCCACACGGATCAAAACTGAAAAGTTTTACTGAAATACTTTTCTAAAAGTTGGCAGGTATGATAATGGTTGGGATCGAACTCGCAACTTTTCGCTCTGAACAGCTGTGTTGACGCAGATCGGTTATTTTTGGACCTTGCGCTATAAGACACAACTGAGGCTTGAGTAATCTCCTTATATATATATATATATATATAAAATAATGCAGAATTTGCGTTTGTTTCCTTTTTAATATTTCAAATTAATATTCATAATTCATCAAGTCTGATTACATACACACACACATATATATATAATCAGACTTAGCATGTTGTGAATATCAAGAATATCTGTTGATTACATATAACATGTATTATATACATTTTGTAATTAAAGTAAAGTTTAAGTCAAAGCTAAATTAAATTAATTAAAAGACAAAATAAAATTTCTTCGAAAATTTTTAGCATAATAAATTAAAAAATAAAGCCATTTTAAACTGCGCAAATTTAAAAACTCGAAAATATATAAAATAGGAAGTTTGAAAGAATTAATTAAATTAAAAATAAATACGTAGAATATTGCACAAGTCTTGTGTGTCTGTGAAATCGAAAATAAAAGAAAACAATAGTTTGAAAAAAATAGATTCGTTTTAAAGCAACAATAGCTAAAGGTTTTAAAGAAAAAACAAATATAAAAGCTGAATAAAAGGTAAAGTAGTTTATAGCATACATATAGAATACTTTTTATTAATCGAATAGATACCATTCATATAAATAAGTCTTATTTTTGTTCACCTTTACTTATTCTGATTGTCTGCTGAATATTTATACTGTATTGAACTGAAGACGGCTACGTAAACAGGAATGAAATTTATTTCAAAATGTTAGTTTGTCTAATAGATCTGAAAAGCTGTGTCAAACGGAAGTTCCAATGAACCTTTTTGAAACTGTAAATTCTAATGAAGTTATAAATTTCAATTCGCAACTGAATATATATATATATATATAATCTCTCTTTCTCTGTCTGTCTCTCTGTCTGTGTGTTTTTTTAAAATCCCAGATATAAAATTATTCATCTTATGTTGCCATGCCTGGAAACAATAATATTTCAATTCGCCCCTTTATGTTTATGATTTTTATATGAAAATGTGCATATTTGTAATCACTGTCGTTTAGGAATGTATAAAAGGGCGAATGTCAGTAAATTAATCATAAAAATGTCACTAAATATCAGTCTCTCCGAAGAATTATATATGTGTGCAGATAGTACGCGGAAAAATCACACTTTTACCACAAATGCTCAATAGGGCAATTAATTGCTGACACAAATTAAGTAAATTTCATTAAAATTGCTGAGTATTCTTACGGAGAAAGGATTCTGGTGTTTTGTGTCGGCACATCCTTTCATTCTAAGAAAAGGGGAGATCGATGAGTTTTGGTCGCCCGCAACTGTAAATGTATTTCCGTCAGTTGAAAGGAATAACATCATATTTTTTAGACAATGACACTCTGGGAAAATGAGAGTTTTGCAGCTGCTTACTCACCGATAGCCATAATAAAGGTCTGCGGCTTCAAATTAACACAAAGCTATTCATAGCACTTTGTTATTATACGTAATATATGTGTAATAAAATAATGTGCTACATTTATCGTAATTTTGTCAGAATTTATTATATATATGTAATGAATCGTCTGCTTTTATGAATTATTATTTGAAGAAACTGCATCACGAGGAGATCACGGTCGCAGTTAAATCGAACAGCAATCTCATGGGAAATGCTGACTCCATATGAAAATACCTCCTTATAATACATATATATATATATATATATATATATATATATATATATATATATATATATATATATATATATATATATATATATATATCCGTTTTATTTGCGTCATTAAAGTGACATCCGGATTATTCGAATAAAAACATAAGCAAAATACATGAAACTTGTAAATATTTCGCTTAATGAAATACATCACGATTGTCTATTCTCCATTTCGTTTTCGTTATCATACTTTTTAATTCATTCTGAAATTGTTAAAATATGTGGCACACAAAGATTTTTATTGATTCAATTAGAAACAAAAACCGCACCCAGAGTTTTTATTGTGGTATTCAGTTACATTTGGGGTATACTACCATAAACGTTGATAATTTATTTCGGACGGAGTTCACTTTTGGAAATTTCCACTATTCTGAGTTATGGAAATTTTGATTTCCTTGAGGAATGTCGTAATATTAGGTACGTAGAGTCATAACCCTCTATAGCTTAGAAGGTACTGGTAGAGTTCGGTGAATGCGCTGTCATCGACTAACACCACTGGGTTCGTTTTAAAGTTTCCAAATATTATGAAAAACTTTTAAGGTTGGGAAATTTCTATTGTTAAATTTTCTCTTAAATTTGTTGACATATTGAAGCTCAAAAGTAGCGTCAGTATTATAATAACACAGCATACAAACTACGGGTGATTGCGTATATTAAAAAAGCATGGAAACGAGGGAAAAACTATTCATCTCGTCTTTGATGCACGAAAGTAAGAAAATTTTGAACTTCCACAAATAGGAAATATTTTTTAAGATAATGGTGAGCACTGGGCGACTAACTCTTCGCCACAACAAGGTCAGTAATTGCTATTCATTTGCCGTTACTCAATGGGCACCTATGAACCAAGTTACGGAGGCGAGTAAATTTTACTCACGCCATACCACCACAAAGGCGTTTTTAGGATGGGACACATTCATATATCATCTCAGAAGAAAGAACAGAGAATCACACAGATAAAATAACATCATGCTCGAATCGGGATTCGAACCCGGGACCCAAAGCTCAGGAATCGGGAACGCTAAACAAATAAGAAACACAGACGAGCCTTTTTAAACTTTTAATGTGTTTATAAACAAACATATAGCTATAGTTAAAAAAGTGTTTTGTGAAAAATTTACCTTACGAAAAAACTCTTTCATTGATATTGTTAGTAAAATCTTGTAAAATAGCGTATTACTTTGTATTTAAAATACTACAAATCCATTATAATATGGCATTTCTATTAGATTAAAAATATTTTTTTTATATTTGGTACATATCTAATTTTTAATTTCATTGTAAAAACAGGTTTCCTAATTACGTGAAATAAGCGTAAAAATTATAATTAGTTTAGAATTTCTTTAATGTAAAATATGTTGCTTAAAAATAAAAATAATTATTATTATTGTTATAAAGTACACATTACGTACTTGCATATAAGATTCAACGAAATATATTTTTGAACATTTCGTTACTTTGATCTTTTTTTAATTTGACTATTTACAAAAGTGAAAAATGTAATGAAATTTACATTTTAAATTACTCAGATATTTTAAGCACAAATATGGTTTCCTTATTTCCATAAATTTTCTTTCTTGTATACAAATATTTTAATCATTCTTTGGTTATTTATTTCTATTACATGCATATTTTGTTATTTATTTATTAATTTTTAGGCTAATATTTATGAACTTTAAAAATTTATTTGTGGATTTCATCAACTTCCTTGAAATAATTAAACAAGTCACTTATTGTTTCAGTAGACATATTTGGCTCATTCTGACTAGTAAGCCAATTATTAATGCTTTACAATGCATATGTCACTTTCCACTTCAAAACAAGAAACATAATTAAAATATTTTTATGTGGAATGTTTTGAAGCTTTCTAATAAGGTGTTATCAGTCGGAATTATTATGGCTGAACATTTTTCTTTTTATTTATTATTGCACATGAATGTAAAACTTATTTTGGTATTGTTCTTCATAATTTCTCATAGGTGAATCACAAAAAGAATATCTTACAATATTTTTATTTTATTCATTTATTTTTTTTTTTTTTTTTTTTTGAATAATCTAAAATTTTCTGGTACTTACGTATTAGCGTCACCGCAGCTAATTTTCTTCCAAAATTTAAGTAGAATTGGTGCGTAACCTATAATTTGAACATTTTTTGTACTTTTGAAAAATTGACTTATAATTCTGAAAAGAAATTTTCAAATTATAAGAAACAAATTTTATTTTCGCTGAGCTTAAAAAGCCGCGGTGACGCTAATACGTAAGTAGCTATTACGTACTTACGTATTAGCGTCACTGCGCTAATACGTAAGTACGTAATTGCTACTTACGTAGGAGAAAATTGCTACTTACGTATTACGGTGACGCTAATACGTAAGTAGCAATTTTCTCAACGAGGGAGTCGTTTTCTAATAACATTATGGAAAATACGGTTAAGTTTTCAAAAAGGAACGCATTTTGATAAAATGTTTTTTTTTCCAATGGCGGGCACAAGAGGGTGTTGGTTGAAACCTATGCCACAATAAGGCCAGAAACTTCTACTCATTTGCCGTTACCCAGCGGGCACCTGTGAACCAAGACACGCGGAGACGAGTAGCGTTGCCCGCGCCATACCACCACAAACCCGTTTATAGGGCGGGCCACATTCATACAACATCACAGTAGAAAGGACAGAGAGAAAAGAGAAGGAAAGAAACATCCGTGCTTGAACCGGGATTCGAACCCAGAATCAACAGTTCAGGAGTCGGGAACGCTAACCACTCAACCAATCGGTCGGCATTTTGATAAAATGTCCGTAGTTTCTTAAAAGAGAGAGAAGGCTTAAAAAGCACTGGGAGATTTACTTCCACAGAATACGTCAAATAAAGCCCGCCACACACGATAGGATTTTTCCTATGGATTTGTTCGACGTGAACAAGTTCTACCGTCTGGGGTGAAGTTGGACAGGTTCAAGAAAATTCAAACAAGTTCTGATTTTTCTTCCAACATGGGGGTTACAGGAAGTAAATAATTGCTTCCTGTTGTCGCGTGTCTGCTCCCACAGGGTTGCAAATTATTTCTTGGCGACACTTGGGAAAATTTTTGAAACTTCTCATTTACTGAAACTTAGATTTCCGTTTTACAAAACCTCACGAACATCACTTTTTAAAAATGTCCATGAAGCATATACTGCAGGAATTCATTGAAGTATATAGAGATGAGCCTTGTTTGTGGCAAGTAATGATTATACGAATAAAATAAAAAGAAAGTTAGCGTACGAAATATTATTGAAAATATATAAAAAAAATAGATGAAAATGCTTCAATTAATGAAGGAAAAAAATTAACGCCCTCCGAAGTACTTATCAAAGAGAAAAGAAAAAATTAATGAATCTAAAAAATGTGGTGCAGGCACGGAGGATGTATATGTGCCGTCTTTATGGTATTTTGAATATTTATCATTTCTAGACGAAGTTGCAGTTCCACGTGCTGGAGTATCATCCATGAATTTGGAACACAAGTTATCTTGAGAATGGTGATGAAGTAAGTTAAATATTTTAAAATTATTCTCTATCTGAATGAATATATATAATTGCACATTTAAAACTTAAAATTTAACTACGAAATTTTATAATAAGCTTTATAAAACAATATATTTTTAATTTCAGAATGCTTACAAATCTTCAAAATAAACATTCTACAATTTTAACTTTCTATAGTTTTATATATGAATTAAGTTTAAACAATATAAAGGTATTAGTTGAGATTACTCTGTTGTTCTCTTTAAATATTCTTTATACAATTAAGCAATAATGAAAATAAATAATTAAAAATAGTAACATGATTAATAATAAAGAAAATTATTTACATTTAAGCGAAATTGAAATTAAATGCATCTTCAGTCATGATTATCTTTTGGTAAATGTTATTTTGTTATCTTTAATTTAAAAATCATTTAAGAAAATATAAAATCTAAGGATACTTTTGGATAACAGATAAAATTAATAATTGATTTTATATCTACTAATAAAATAATAAAACATTCTTTACTCGATAGATAAACTTTTTGATGTACTAATATGGCTGTTTAATTAATAAATTATAGAAATGCACACATTGTGTATAATTTTTATGGAGATACATAAACAAATTTAAGGGATCTCGCGTCTTCAAGCACAAATCACTTTTTACACACGTTATTAAGATGCCATTTTTACCCTTTAAATATATTGACCATTTTATAATTTCCCAGAATTTGATTAGATATATTTTTGTGTATTTATATAATATTCATAATACATTTATACAGTTGCAAAATATATTTAATGTGTTAAGTACTAATTTCTTGATATATTATAATAAAACTATCAAATTAATTAGCACTTTTATTGGTATGCATATCTTATATTTTCTAAACATAAACTTTTAAAAGTTAATTAGAATAAAATCTTCATTTAGGATAAAATCAAAGCCATGTTAGTTTGCCTTCATTGCAAACAAAATAATTGGTTAACTTTTCTCGAATGAGTTTTGCTTCATCGGAATAATTTCTTTGTTGCCTTATTTCTAATCCAATTAAATGATCATTTGACCTTAAACCTAATTGCACCGAACCAGTTTCTTCATCTTCTTGGTCTAGGCTGGAAGATGGGGAATAAATTTCAGCACTGTTCCTTCTTAAGAAATTGTGCAAGACACAGGTTGCTAACACTATTTTTTCTATGACTTTAACATATAAATTTATTGCTGTGTGATATATCCTAAATCTGTTGGTTAATATGCCAAAAGCATTTTCTACCACTCTTCGAGCTCTACTGAGCCTGTAATTAAAAATTCTTTTTTTACCATTGAGTTCTCGTAGAGGAAATGGCTTTAAAAAATCGGGACGTAAAGCAAAAGCTTCATCCCCTATGAAAACAAAAGGAAGTTCGTTATCCTCTGAAGTGGGCAGTTTTAGTTGATGATTAATCAAATGGTGATAAAAAAATACTTTTCTTCAACACTCCACCATCAGATACACAGTCGTTCGTGCCAACATCTACCATTATAAATTCATAATTTGCATTAACAATTGCTAAAAGAACAATACTATTGAAACTCTTATAATTCCAATAAAATGAACTGCTTCCTTTCGGTGGAGTGATTCGTATGTGTTTTCCATCACAAGCACCCACACAGGATGGGAAATTCCACCTGTTTTCAAAGCCTTTCGCTATGGAAATCCATTCTCCTTTATTTTCAGAAAACTAAAAATAAATTAAAATACTCAAAATCCAATTTTTGTATAAATGAACATAATTTTATTATTGTATAAAAATAACTAGAATATTTCTGAACAAATGTTGAAATCTAAAGTAAGTGTTATTAATTCTGTTAAATTATATGTTTTGAAAAACATTTTATCGCAAGGAGAACTATACATGAATGTTTATATTGATTTTAGGTTATGGATCTTGAAATTGATTCAACAGAAGTATCTGAGAGTTACAAAGTAATCAGCGAGTACGTGAGTACGTACTTGTTACAAAGTAATCAGCGAGTACGTGAGTACGTGGTTGTTAAAAAGTAACAAGCAAGAACGTGACTACGTGGTTGCTACAGAGTAACAAGCAAGAACGTGACTACGTGGTTGTTACAAAGTAATAAGTGTACATTGCGCTCTGTCATTGGCTCTTCTGTAACAAGTACAGAAGAGCCAATGACAGAGCGAGTACAAGTAACAATACCATCGATATATCGATGCAAGCGGATGAATTATGAGATTATGGTAGGGAGTAGGGATGGGACTTTGTTACTTTTCTTGTACTTGGTACGTACTGAGTACAGTTACTTTTAAAGTAACAAGTATTTTACCGATTACTTTGTGTATTTGTTACATTTTTTGTGCTGCCATCTATCGGATTAAAATATAATGACAATTTTTTTCACGTTTTATGAATAAATAAAAACTAAATGAGTAATAAATAAATTAATAATTAAATATATAACATTTTGTATAATTTCATAAATATAATTAATGTTAATTTAAATCATTATCATTTGTAAATAAGCATCCAGTTAAGGTTAAAATAAAAGCTGATGTAATAATCTATAAAAAAATTTCTTTTTAGAAATGCAACATTTCAATAATAGCAATTTTTGTTCTTCCTGAAAAACTTTAATTTTTAGTATGAAGCAATTAAATATAAGTTATTCCCTCAACAAACAGTTTTTCAGTGAAAAATTTTGAACTCATATATTTTAATAAATATATTTCTTTCAGTATAAAAAATCCTAATCTTTTGTTATTTACATTTTTTTTAGAATTTTCATCTGTTCTAAGTAAATTTTCAAATTATTCGATTGTAATTTTCAAAGTTTAATTAAAATATTAAATTAGTCTTGATAATATAATTTCTAATTTTCAACCAAATCATCAACTTAATTTTTTGTTTTAATTTAGTAAGATTTTCCAATTATATAAATGAATTTTTATAATTAATTAGCAAATAATTTGTAAAGAATCGCAAAGTGGGAGGATTAATCAATTAAAAAGAGGTTTTTTTAATTTGCTTAGATACATACAATTACTTTTAACAAAAATCAAATTAAATTTCTTATATTTTTCTATTATTATACATTGATGAAACAAATATAGCAAAATTTTTTGATACCTAAGTGATAGTTATTTATTTTATAAATGACGTTTATTTGTTTATATTTTTATGAAATAGATAATGCAATTTTTATTTTAGAAAATCTAGTTTAACTCACATATCTTGCTTCAGTTTCCTGAATCTTAATTTATGGATAAATAAAGTACCTTTGCAATTAAAACTGTATTAATACTTTTTAAGTGAATATGATCATCATTCATTAAGTAACTTTTATAGTAACACAGAAATTCATTAAATATCAAAAAATGTAAGACTGTTTTACCAATAATCTAAATGTTATGTTGTTTTAATGTAAAATATTAAGTAAAATGTAATGTTTAATACAAAATACAGGAATAAAATATTTTATTACATCAATTTAATATATATTTAATATATTTTATTTACATCAAACTGTTATTTAAAAAATACACATGATGGTATAAATAATGATAAAAAGTAAAAGTTGACTTAAGTAAAAAAATTTTTTTTCATTTCGAAGTTCATAATTAAAATGAATAAACTACCTTTATTATATTTCAACGATTTTTTAAATTATGTTGTGATAAATTTCGGTTAATTTATTTAAATAGAATTATATTATATTTTGTGCAGAAATTTATGCAAAAAGTAATTTTTTTTTTTACGATTTAAACTGAATTTACCGACATAAATCTGAACTGAAAACTTGGTTTTATAAAAATAAAGGTAATTTTTCTCAATTTAATGTGCTGGCGTACATTTTAATTTAGATGCTTGATTCCCAGTTATATTATTTTGAGATAAGCTAGAAATACGTATTTTCTGATTAAAACTCTAAACGAAATTACTTTTTCTATAAAACTACTTAATATAACACATCTTAATTAATTTGCTTAAATGCAGCTCATTATGAATAATGAGCGAATGTTTTTTACTTTTTAACAGGTACTTACATTCAAGAGTAAAATTCTATATTTGAAATACAAAAAGTTCTAGAAAATTCTCAGAATTCAGTGTTATTAATTATTTTGAAATATCTTTTCCTGTTTCCGAAAATCATCCCCCAATCATACCATTTTAAATTTTAAATACGAATTGAAAATATGCATTTTTATTTACGTGAACAATTTCCCCTAATTTTGTTTTCTCATTTTTATAACAGCAATTTGTGTGATTATATAACTACCTAATTTTTAATGGTAAAAATATTTTTGAAGAGAAAAAAATTTTTTAAAGTAAAAAATATTTAATTACTTTTAGAAATGCATATATATTTTTAAATTATCTTTAAAACTAAAATATAGTAAAAAAATTCCTTTCACTTTGTGTTCAAGCCAATAGAGTAATTTTGGAAACAATGATCAGATTTAAAAAAATTAATTAAAATTAATTAAAAGTTAAAAAAATAAGAAAAATATGTCAATAAATATGGAATAATATATAACAAAAATATCAGGCTTTTTTCTTACATTAAAAAGTGACATATTTAAAACCAGAAAAATAACCATTAAATAAATGTGCTACGATTATTGATTTTCCCAACTCATTTATTTTATTAACAAAAACGAAACAAATGAACTTGCTTTTTTTCTTCATTTAGCAATAGAAATTCATTATGTACCCTCTCCTAAAATACATGCTTCTCTAGGGGTGTTGCTTCAGCCCAAAGAGATTTTCTAATTCCCAAGAATCAATCTTCTATTTTCCAGTTAAACCAGCATCTCATTTCTCTTCTCCTACCCACCCTTCCTATCAAGGGAAGAGATTTCCCAAATCCTGACACAATCTCCTAATTCGTCTGTCTGTATCGATATATCGATGACATTGTTACTTGTACTCGCTCTGTCATTGGCTCTTCTGTACTTGTTACATTCAATCAAGTACACTTATTACTTTGTAACAACCACGTGCTCACGTACTTGCTTGTTACTTTGTAACAACCACATACTCACGTACTTGCTTGTTACTTTGTAACAACCACATACTCACGTACTTGCTTGTTACTTTGTAACAACCACATACTCACGTACTTGCTTGTTACTTTGTAACAGCCACGTACTCGCTGATAACTTTCTAAAAAGTACGTACTCACGTACTCGCTGATTACTTTGTAACAGACACTTACTCGCTCTGTCTTAGAAACTGGTCAAGTACATTGTACCTGCAATTGTCTGAGGATACTCGAACTCGCGCTGGCTTAGTTACTGGAAGTACTGAGTATTTGGAAAAAAAGTACTGATTACAGGTTGTTACATTCAAATATTGATTACAAAATACTTGTTACAGGTATTTCTTTCCATCCCTAGTAGGGAGGCTGGGGGGGAGAAGGGAAATGACAGTTGGTTTAACTGGGTAAATAGAAGAGGGATACTTGGGAATTGAAAGATCTCTTTGGGTTGGAGAGAGAGATATGAATTTATATTGCGAAATAAAATACGCATGTACATTTATTTCGTTTCAGTTATTTAGTGATTGTCGTTCTTTTTCAAATATATGACGTTTTTTTAAATATAGGAAAAGCATGATATTCTTGTTATGTATTTAGCAATTTTTATTAACTTTTATTTTTGTTATTATTTTTTTAAAAAAACAATTTATTTTTCTTTGTCTCATACTAGAAATTAAAGCATTACAGGAAAAACAAAAACTTGCCATTATTGAAATGTTGCATAAATAATAAGAATTATTTTTATAGATCTTTTCATTAATATTTAAGTGAATGCTTATTTATAAATGATAATAATTTAAATTAACATTAATTATATTAATTAATTTTATGGTTTTATATAAAATATTATTGATTTACTTATTTAGTTTCAATTAATTATTAATTTATTTATTATTAATTTAGTTTTTATTCAATTTATTTATAAAATTTTAAAATGTCATATTTTAATCCGATAGATGGCAATACAAAAGAAATTGTAACAAGTATGAAATGTAATCGGTAAAATACTTGTTACTTTAAAAGTAACTGTACTCAGTACGTACTAAGTACAGGAAAAGTAACAAAGCCCCATCCCTACTGGAAGAAAAAATGATGAGCGAAATCATTTTTTATGCCCAGAATGGGAATTTAAAAAATAAAATTATTGTTGATACTTTGAATTGTAGTAGTCAAGGTACAGCTTCAGCGAGCAGTAGCAATCAGTATTTGCACACTTTGCCTGCCCCATCACTCAGATGAATCTCTTAATCAAAAAAACTACTTGCAATTCAGTGTGAAAAAATTTTTAGAAAAATAAAATTTATGCTTATAATCTTGTCTATTTTATGTTATTGAATATTTATAATATGCTCATATAATATATGTAAATGAGTTATTACTAAATATATAACGAATGTTTTAAAGAATTTGATTTCCTGTGTATATTCAGTTAATGAGTTTTATTAGAAAATTTCCATTAATAATTAAACTTAGTTCAATTGACTATCATCTTTCTTTATATTTTAATTAAGTGAAAAATTTTCGGAAATTTTAAATTTAATTTATTCAATATCTACATGATATTTTTTAATCTTTTATATTAACTGTAGTTAATAAATCAATAAATAAGCTAAAGAATTTCTTACTTTCAAGTATTCCTTGTGGAGAACTCTTATGATTGCATCAAAGTTTCTGGTATTATTTGTCCTGAAGCTTGAAGTGAGATAATAGTTGTAAATTTTTAATCTTCGTAGGATCTACCGGTTGCCAAAAAGCCCAAAGTCGCACTTAATCATTCATGAGAATTTAAAGATGAGCGCATGAATGTATCCTTTCTTATAATTAAAGGTGTTACCTTATGCAACTACGTTGAATACAATTTTTCATTCATCCTCATGTAATTCAAGAAATCTTTATCTGCCGATTGTATTACTGTACTCAAATTTAGATGTGAAAGAGATTCACGCTGGAGCAGCCAATTTTTTGCCCATTTCTTTTTATTATTTGTTTGCTTTTCACCATCATCACAGTCCAAAGCAACAGCCAATAATACTTCTGTGCTTAATTTGCTCATGTTACATGATAATATTTAATGGCAGAAATTACAAGCAGACAAATGAGTACAACAATAAATACGTTAAGTCAGAAAAAGTGACTGAACCACAAACGATTGAAATTTTTAGCGATTTTCGATTTCCATTTAAAAGGCACACATTTTAAGCCAAAAACAATAAATGTTGAAAAATGGCGCCCTTAAAAATAACTTCCCACTCCAGATGTGCCTCCCCTACTGTGGTCAGCAGAATTTGAGGGGACTGTGTGCTTAATTACTTCCTACACCTTCCAAGAAATCCTAAGGAAAAATCCTATCGTGTGTGGCAGGCTTAACTTTAAACCTTTTTTTTTATCTTAAACTTTATTATAGCCTTCTATTCTTTCTGAGATCGGAGCTCGACATCCGAGAACGTGTTTACACACTCCGATTTCGTGATGGCAACGGGTTCCCAGGAAGTTCGGACGAGAAACTCGGAACGTGTAAACAGGCCTACTATTTGTTCCAAAATCATTCCGCGGGTGTGCGACGGTGTTGCTGGTTGAAGTATAGCTAGTTTACATATTCTATTAAGCCTAAGAGGGGAATACCGCGTGTTAGTAGTTCTTCCAAGTTACTAGTACGCAATTATTTTATTACTTCTGAAGAAATTTTTTTATTGAATCTCTATCATGAGTTCTACTAGTAGTTTCGTTTGCGAATATTGCGACCGGAAATTCACTTGTAAATGCAATTTATACGTTCATGTTAGGCAACTTCATCAAGATGTGAAGTTAAATATTTTTGGTTTATTACTTTGGCTTATGCCCTGAGAATGCGAGGTCTTATGAAGATTTACACACGCACTATTCTTTACACCACACTAAAATTTTAGCAACATCATATTTAGCAAAGAATTTTGCTTTTAATCGGAGCAGTTCTACTTACTGAAGTATCCCGGACAGTGAAGTTTTTTTTATGAGTTGACTCCTCCAAGCCGAGGTGGAAACTGCCATTGTCTTGCCGCCCCAGTGTTAATGAAAGCTTGACCGAAAAAATTTCTCAGAATTTTTCTTTTAATATTCCATATATTTATATAACTTGCATGGAGCGTCTTGTTTATAGTTTCTGTTAAAAACTTAACAGTAAATGGCTTCTTGGTATTCAATAAAAGTTGCTTTTCAAAAAATATAATTTCAAAATATGTCTTAAAGAAATTGTGACTTATTAAATTTTAAAATGATCTTCCATCTTTAGATAAAAGAATTTTATGCTTGTTTTTGATATGTAATTGTGATGGAATTGTTATATAGAATTCATTGAGGCTAAACTGAGTATTACGGTCTCACCTCTAAAGCACAGAAAGTCGCCACGGTCTCAGCGAAAAGTCGCCAAATCTGTTAAAATTTGGCGATAACTTTGCGTCGCCAATTTTTTTAACAAAGCATCGCCAAATGTGTCACCAAATATATCGTTGGAATGTCTCGTCACCGCACATCCCGGAAAGGTTAGCCATTTTTATTTTGGATTTTTTTATCGGATGTAAAGCGCGTTAATTAAAATCTTGTTTTTTTAATATTTAAAGTTTATTTTACTTCGGATGTAGCGTGAAATATAAATATTGTCTTCTATATTCACTTTTTTATTTCGCTTTGGGTATAGAGCCGGAATTTCAATCCTATCTATTTGTTTTGTATTTCGCTGTAGATATAGTGCCTTGTTTGAAATTGAATAGAATTGTTTCCTTTTTTATGTAGTGAGATGATTTGTAACATATCTTAAATAACTCAAATTCATTATTTTATTAATTTTTAACTAGATGTTATTATAATTGTTTGCTTCTCTATTTCCTTTAATTCTCTAAAAAATATTCTGAAATATTTTTAAATAGAATCTTTAATCAATTATTTTCACTATTACTGTTTTCTTGCATGCGGTAAGGCTTAGCAATTCGAAATCTGGAGGAAACCTCACTTTATTTGCACGGTTGTTTTCTTATTTGGTGTTAAGGCTCTTCCAGACCTACGTGGGAACTCCCGTTGTCTTGTCGCCCCATCTGGTGTTAGTTCTCAAAGCTTGTCGAGGGGAGTATCCAAAACAATATTATTGGTTGAAATTGCTTGTCAATCAATCCTTCGAAGTTAGCGAGTCTGCCAGATTTGGCACGTTATATCGTGAAAAATTAAAGCACTAACGCCATAAAAACAGCCAAAAAGAGAGTTTTAAATTTGCTCCTAACAGATGTCAAACCTCGAATTACCCTCAGGGTTCTTAGAATAGGGGTGAGGGAAAATGGGCCAGTACAAATGCTGAACGAACTGACACCGGAAATACGTGTTTCTGTCTTATAGAAAATTAGCTGCCAGTGATTCTAAAGAAAATATTATTTATTTATATTTTAGAGTTCGGCTTTTATTATTCGCACTAAAAATATGAAGACAAATTGCGGATGTTGAGTGATTTTACAGTTACTAATTAAATGGTCAAAAATGATTATCAGAATTCAAATCAAACCTAAAATACTATATGAATGATTAAAAATATTTTTTTAAGTGCCTTGGTTGAATTTGATTTTATGAGACTTGATCCATTGAATGCAACAAATAATTAAAAACTATTATTTTCAAAACTAACTCAATATAAAAATATTTAATTTTTTCAAGTTTTTTTAAAACTAACACACACACATATACATATTCTAATTATATAAAAATAGTTGAAATGATAAATTATATAAATAATTTCAGTTACATTATATATTTTTATGAAAATAACGTTACGATTATCTATCTATCTATATATATATATATATATATATTCACACACACACACACACACACACACACACACACACATATATATATATATATATATATATATATATATATATATATATATATATATATATATATATATATATATATATATATATATATAATCGTATCGTAATTTTCATAAAAATATTGTAACTGTAATTATTTATATAATAATCATTACATCTATTTTTATATAATTAGAATTACTTAGAGCTTGAAAGAGAATTCATCTCTTATCTTTCCATCTCACAAGTACCTAACTTTATTCCTCTATATAAATAAAATTAACTAAGTTATAATTAGAAGTACACGTTTTTTAAAAAGTTAATATTCTGGTGTAAAATGTGTTGTGAAATATATTTTAATTCAGAAGATTTTAAAACTCTTCAATTATTTTATTAGATATTTTCCCCTGGCTTGATAAAAACAAAATTAGATTAGGACTAAATATGCCATATAAAAACACACAGGTAAATTAGATTAAAATAAGTTTAGTAAAAAATTGTTAGAAATATAAATTAGGTTTATATTTGTCAACAAATAATAAAATGCAAATACAATGTATAGCATACGAGAAATATTATAATATCATAGTAATACGAGTAAAATAAAATACAATTTCATAAATTAGGTTTATTTGTCAACAAATAATCAAATGGAAATACAACTTATAGCATACGAGAAAAATTATAATTTCATAGTAATACGAGTAAAATATAATTTCATGAGCACATGGGAAATTTAGTTAGTACCTTGAAATATATATGATTTAAAATAGTAATTAAAATAAATCTGTTAATAAAATAAAGAAATGCTTGAGCAATTCACAGTTCATGAAGAAAAAACAGAAACTAAATATATATATATATATATATATATATATAAACACTCACAAAAACTAAATACAAACACAAACATACAAATTCGTATGGTTAAACTTTTATTTTTTTTGGATTTTAATTTTTCATCTTTTTTTTTTTTTTTTTTTTTTTGTTTGCTCCTCAATTATATAAGTGGGATTTCGTATGTCCATTGATCTAGGATAACGTGGATCGATTAGTTCTGGCAAAAGACAGTCAAAATAAAAATCATTTAATTTAGTTTTCATTTGTGTCTCCCAAAATACATCATCTCTAAAAATATGTTCAATTTTAATTCCTTTTGGGGACCAAATGGCAAACCCACAAAAGTTTCTTTCACTAATGTGTAATTGTCCTTGGATTTGATAGTAAAATTTATGATTTTTACTTATGCCATTAATTCCCACCCGTTAACTTGGCAACAATTGAATTAAATTGTTCTACAATGTTAGTATTAGCGTTATACAATAGACTTTTTCCATGCAGGGCTAAGGACTCTAAAATTTCTAATATTTTATATAAAATACCATCGTTTTTAAGGGGCTGAAGATCACTTTTTTTACCATTTTCTTTACAAAAATACTTTTTGCATGTTTCATGATTTCCAAACACATGATTGGGATATTTATTATATATGTTTTTAAATTAACTATTTTTTGATCAAAGGTTAGCAGTTCTTTCCGCCAGTGACTGGCACTGGCTACCACATCTTTCCTTTTAGTGGAAAGATGAAGTTTTCTTTTCGTACTGTAATCACTTTTTTTCATGTTTAAAATAGACTAATTTTACAGAGTTTAATTAATGAGAAAAAGATCCAATTACATTTAAAATGGTAGAAGTGTTGAAATGAATTTACGAGAAATTTGAATTTTCCGAAAACAGCATTCAACATCAATTGAGAAATGCGTCAAAGTGAATTATATGTTCAACAGAATCTTGCGGTTGAATAGTTTGGAATGGCTGTATTAGAAAGCTGTTTGGAGACGGTATTGTACTGCGTATCCCATCTTAGTGACAACAAGCTGATTAGCCATACAGAGAAAGAAAGTTGTTCAATCACACAATTTCTAGACTAGTCACGTTGAGCATATCTAATTGATTCTCAATTTACTTCCTGATATTCTCTCTCAAGCATTTCTTCTCGAACATCAATACTATAACTTCAGTTACATATTTTATATCGCCTTCAGGATATTTATTCATTCTTTTGATATTTTATTACTTTTATTCCTTTTTTGTCAAAAATAATGTCATTTGCGTTGCTCAGGACAATATTCTTCTCAAATAAATTTCGTGAGCATAAAATGATTCCTCTAAGAGCATTGATGTCATCTGTATTGTAGTGTGTTGTAATGTACTGTTATCATTCGTTTGGTTATTGAAATGCTTTTATGTTTTTCCGCTGAAGTTTTACTACAAACCCAATTTTTTTCAAAGATATATATAGTTTTTCAAATTTAAAATGTTTAATTTCTTATCAGACGCAATATTTTAGTATGCTGGTATCGTATGCTTATTAATCATACCTTATAGTGTATTTTTTTTCATGAAATAAGTTGAAAATAAATATTCTTATTGTTCTGTCTTATTTCAAAATCGTAGTATATAATATAATTGAGCAAGGTAACACAAAACAGTTTATAATATTTCATTTTTAAAATTTACTTAAATGAAAATAAACAAAGTTGATTTAAAAGTACATATTATAGCTACTTTTTCAACGCTAATAAACAGAAATCTAACATGCATTATTTCTAGATGTCTTTTCTATTTCATGAGTAAGAAAAGCTAATTCTTCTTGCTCGATTTGGAAGTGTTTGCCAACCACATGTTAAAACAGCGGGAATCATATGGGGAGAAGTTTTTCTGAGAAATTCCTCCTTCTTTAGGTTACCGTAGTGAAGTAGAAATATCAGCCAAATTTGGCGTTAAAAATTTTCCAGTTTCATAGGTGGCGTTGTGTACAGAGATGGATTTTCAGAAATAAGAATGAGTTTGATTTGTAATAAAAATTCGTATCGAAATATTAATGCAATCAAAAATATTTTTAGCTTAAAAAAAACGAAAATGTTCATTTTGTAATTGTACGAAGAAAAAAATGAAATATCTTTAAACCAAATTTTGTATAACCTCAAAGAAATTAGAATTTGGTTGAAATTTACTCGGATGGATATATTTTGACATTTTAAAAATATTTGGAAAATTTTTAAACGCTAAAAATGGGCGTAGAGGTGACAGTAGCTCTGTTTTTTGTAATTTGCAAGAGACCGGAAGTTTCTATCATGAAAATAGCACTTGTGAAACGTTAAAATATTATCCATAGGATTAACATAGGATTCGATTTTCCCCGACGGAGGTCTAGCAGGCCCTTAAGGGGGAGGGAAAATTTCAGGGGATATTCTTATATAGAGATCTCTCGCCAAAGTTTCGCCAAGCTTGATTGCCAAGCAGCGATAATGTTTCAAGTATGTTAACTTATGACGTCACTGGAGGAATGCGATTTTATGACGTCACAGTCACGTCTCTATATTCGTCTATAGTCGTCTAATATTCTCTATCAAGCCGATTATACGCAAGTCTTTATCGCTATTGGCGATCGCCAGGTTATTCGCCGCTTGTTATTTTACGCCAAATGTTCTGGAGGAATTATTACCTTTTCTTAATATTCCAAAGTCTTATTTATATTTTTTATGTCTATTTAGTTAAAAATCATTTATCGATTTCTAAAAATAAATAAAAATCTTACTTATTTTCTTAAGTTCTTCATTCAAATAAATCTCTTATTTGATTGCTTAAATATTTTATTTTTTTTAAATCATTTTTTAATTCAAATTTATTTATCGATTTCAAATATAATAAAATAAATTAAAAATGATTTTTTTCTATTAATATAATATTTATATACGTAATTATTTCCTTAATTTTAATTTAAATCTTATTTGATTAAATATTTCATTTATTTTTTTAATTATTTTTCTAATAAAATAAAATTATTGAATAGTATTAATTTAATGAATTTTTTTCTATTAATATAATATTTATATATATAATTATTTCTTTAATTTTAATTTAAATCTTATGTAATTAATTAAATATTTCAATTTTTAAATTATTTTTCTAATATTATAAGCATAAAATTAAGGATTTTTTTCCTATTAATATAATTATCTGCATTATTATTTCTTTAATTTTAATTTAATTCTTATTTGATTGATTAAATATCTCATTTATTTTTTTTAATTATTTTTCTAATAAAATAAAATTATTGAATAGTATTAATTTAATGAATTTTTTTCTATTAATATAATATTTATATATATAATTATTTTTCTAATATTATAAGCATAAAATTAATGATTTTTTTCCTATTAATATAATATTTATCTGCATAATTATTTCTTTAATTTTAATTTAATTCTTATTTGATTGATTAAATATCTCATTTATTTTTTTTATTATTTTTCTAATAAAATAAAATTATTGAATAGTATTAATTTAATCATTTTTTTATTAATATAATATTTATATGAATAATTATTTCTTTAATTTTAATTTGATTCTTATATACACAATAACTGTCTTTGGTAAGTTTAAGATTGTAAATATTTGATGTATTTAAAAAGTTATTATAAATTTCCCTCAAAAAGCACGAAAATATTGCTTTAAAAATTTGGCATATACTGCTCCTGCAATATGTAAATATTTATTTACAGGCATTTATTATCGTGAAGACAAAGAGGGCATTTTTCTAAAAACAAATGGAAGGAAGAAAAAGATCTGTGGCCCCTTGTATCAAAATTTGTACATCCAGAGACGCAATTCATTTGCACAGATGAGACCAAGCAATATAAGGGCGTAGAAAAACTTTTCATCAATGCTACACATTTGACGACAAACCATTCTCGTGGCATATTTGTAGACCCCAACAATAGCAATAATAGCATAAATGCCTTAGAGAATGAAAACAGGCATTTCAAGGCATCTCTGATAAATAGACGAACAGGTACGCATATTAAGAATAGAATGAGATGTCATTATTACTTGATGACTGTTTTATATGTTTTAGAATTAATAATTCATATTTAATCTTGTATCACATTGTTTTATACATTTCAAATAAACTACTCAGTCAATATATGTCTGTATTTACCTATAGACGCAGAAGATTGGACCGCTTGGTTACATTAGGTGATAAAATATATCAGTTCTTGAAAGACATTGCTCTTGTGAACAATTTTATATCCTAGATTTTTTGTATATTATTGTTATATCCTGAATTATACTGAATGTAATATATTGCATATTTTGGAAGAAAAAATGGAGTGATAGTCCCTGGACTTGAATTTAAAGAAATAATCATCCCAACCGTAGAATCTGAGGAGCTCTCAGAATCCATGCCTATGCCAGCCAAGAGACTGAAGAAAGATTCAGAAGATGTTCCTTTCATAGATGATCCAAATGACCTCGATTGGGATTTATCAAAAGATAAGTAAAAATATATAGATATTTATTTTATTTATTTATTTTTCTAGGACTGAGGGAGGTCTGTAGCTTTCCGGCCATGTACCTCGTTTTCTAATGAATTAGAGTCCTTGGATAGTCTTGGCCTGGTGATTAACAAATCAGAAATAAAAGATACAATAATGAATAATATAAAGATATTGAGGTAAGTGCTCTCAATAAATAAATAGATATATGGTGCAGTAGGACTACTGGCGAAGTCTCGACTTTACAGAGACAACGCATCGCAGAGACTACCTCATGGGTGATGTGGAAATGTCTTTAAATTTTATATTAAAATGTTCTTTGTTCTTTCAATAATTTTGAATAAAGTCTAAATGCATCAATAAAATCTGAATGCTGTGCTGATTTGAGTTGTCTTTGTTTTCGATGATATCCAATTCAATACAGTTTTTGGATTTGACGTTATTCTATTTTTTGAAATTATACTTTTAAGTATTTTTCTTTATATAAATATATGTATAATTTCTGGCATAAAGCGTTAGCCAAATAAAATTCATTAGCACATTTTTTGCATATAAATTGTTGAATTCTATTTGTGAATATTAAAAAAATATAACAGTTTTAAGTTCAAGCATGCAGTTTATTTGAAAATTTGGTGCACGGTAGAAAAAATTATCTTCACACTTTTTAATAATAACTTATTTAATTTTCATCATAAAAATAAAAAAACTAGTTAAAATTTTCTGCAAATTTAATATTTAAATTAATTTTACAAATTAATGTAATTGATTCATAATCTAAATATATAATCTTTGATAAATCGTAACTCAATAACATTACACGAATTCAAATAATAAAAATAATGCAAATCAGTTTCTTTAAATATTATAATACAATATTTTATTTTTCTATATTTTAAATAATATAAAAATACTTATTCTATTAATATTAAAATACTTATTATATAATTTAAATAATACATGTGACTCATGATAATTTTGTAAGAAATTTCACTTTAAAATCTGTGTTTACCAACAAAATGAAGTTAAAACAAAATAAAATGTATTTAATAAGAAATATATAGGCTGCACACAAAGTTAAAACAAAAAAATGTATTTAATAAGAAATATATAGGCTGCACACAAAGTTAAAACAAAAAAAATGTATTTAATAAGAAATATGTAGGCTGCACATATTAATTTTCGATCATAGTTTCCTAAAAGTTATTTAAATGTATTGATTTTATTAAAAATTTAACACAATTTTTAATGGCAAGAAGCACTATAGGAAGATAAATTGGACACCGGATATGCAGCGCATCAGCCGGGTGATAAAAATTTTAAAATGCTCAATTTGTATACATTTTTAATTAAGACTTTATTTGGTATTTAATCACTGTGTTGTATGTAACAAATTTAATATTTAAAGGACATGATACATTAGTTTCAATATAAGTGGTAATTACATAAAAAGTTATAAATTCTTTTAAGATTGCTTTTTAAAAACTTTATTATACTAGAAATTTTTTAATAATTTTTATAGTTTCAAAAGTATGTATTTGTGCAAAGCTTTTATCATTAATATTTGTCCATAGCAAATATAGTAAAAAATATATATCTATTTCATTTTTAATTCTCTGAAAATTCCTACTTTCTGAATAAATATTCAAATTTAAAATATTCAAAATTGTTATTCGAAAATTTTAAATTTGAATATTTTCTTAAAAACCAAGCAACATTAATTGAAATGTTACAAAATATTTTCCATGCGTTATTTGGTTAAAACTCTTTTGCAGTACAATAATAATCGATCGCCGAAACGTTATTAGTTATTTAAAATACTTAAATAAATTTTATTCAAAAAATGAGAACATTTTCAATAAATTGTGGTTTAGGTATTTTTACAGCATAAAGCAACTTCAGTCTTGATCATCTTTTGTAGCTCATTATTTTGTAAGTAATTTCTCAACAGAAATCATATTTAAATTCCAAAAATAAATTCAGTTGACCATTGTTAGATATTATTTTAAATGTAGATTTTTATAATAGGTTTATTTATTTTATTATTTATTTATAATGTCATAATTCGTTTTAATCAATTTACTTATTTAATTAATGCCAGAAATTACTTTGAAAATATCTATAGATTCATTATTTTCACAGTTAAGTTTGAACATTATGATGCATAAAAAATGCATGCAATTTGATAGTGTGCGATTGTTCCTGTAAGAATTATTTATTCCATTATGTTATTTCACCCAATTAAGAAAACATAAAAAAGAAGAGCTTAACGTCTATCATATGTGTAAATTTGTTTGTGTTTCCCACATTTGCTTACATTATTACATCCAACGACCAATATAATAGACCAACTCCCCTATTGGCTGCTTCCAAAAAATGACACGCCATCTTGGAAGACTTTCCTGAACATTTTTGACACCAGGCGGCGTAAAAAGCATATCAAGTTCTCAAGTGATTGAATTTACTAACATTGTGTTGTGTAGCATTTTACAGTTGATACTTATTGTTTTTATAGTCTCTAAATACTTTTATTATAATAAAATGCCAAAAACATGCTTTTGTCCTGGCTGTAAAAGCGGCTACAAATCGGATATTAATCTAAGAAAGAGGAATGGGGAAAAACTACCAAGCCTTTTTAGTGCACCAAAGGTATACAACGTGCAAAATATATTTCATCTACTTTTATTTTCAATGAATAATTTTTATCTTGATAAGTTAGTTTATGTTGTAAAATGAATAAAATGTATGCATTTGTATTATTTTTTGCGATCTGGGATGCAATCGGCGATTGAATTTTGTTATCAAAATATAATAAATTATCTAGTTTTGTTCTTTTTTGTAATCAAATAATTGCTGGTTAATTAAAATGCAACCATTTCAGGTTGTTGATTGTGTTTTTCTTTTTTATTTCTGGATATTGTGTATTGTGAAAAAATTTAAAAATCCTTGTAAGTAATTCATCAAATATTTATATATCAATCTAACTTTTGCCCCCATATTTCTCTATTGCCTTGTTTATTTTAAATTGCCTTTTTTATTTATTGAATTAAATTGTATTTATTGAATATAATTGTATGTAAATATAATTTAGTATCAATACAAAAGCTAAAATCAAGTAAATCACTTAAGTGACTGATTCACTGATTTAAATAAAACAGGAAATTATAATTATAACTTGGTATTAATAAAGCTGATATACTCATAAGTAAACATATAATTATAACTTTGTTGTTAATTTATTCTGCATATTATAATGTATTATTGATTTAGGATCCAAACTTGCTTGAAAAATGGAGACGGGCAATTCCTCGGGCTAATAAGCAATTGACTTCTTCAGATGTAGTGTGTTCTTTGCACTTTAAATAAAAAGACTTAAATAGCTATTATACACAAAAGTTATCAGATGGAACTGTAAGTTATTTGTGTTGTATAAATTTTTTGAAATGTTTAAAGACATTTTTTAATGTTTTGTATTATCAAATTTTAAGACCTTTTTTAATGTTTTGTATTATTTTTTTAATTTATCAAAAAATTTTGTCCTTAGTATTTTTTAAAATCTTCTGAATATGAATGCAGTTTTTTTTCTCTTCATTGTAATTTTCAAGTATTAAACAATTTATTACCATTTCATTAAAAGTTATAAATAATAAATTACTAAAACATTTTGCTTTCTATAAATTGCAAATTGCTCTTTTCATTTAGACAAGTTTTTCACTTATACAGCTTGTAAAATTAACATTTATAATATTTGTATTTGGAAATAATTAAATATGTTTACTAATAAATATGTAATTATTTTCCATGTATTCATGATAATAAATAAATTTTTACAACTTTACAGGGATGTTAGATGAAACATATGCACAAAAAAATATTGAATATTTTATTTTATAATTTGATAACTATTGTAATTTGTATTTATATTTTTGTGTTTATAAGTGCTAAAAATTTAAAACAATTTCAAATATTTGCATGATTTATTTAGGGAAATGTTTATTATAATTTTTATTCCTACCATATTTATAACATTTTTAATTTGATCTTCAGTAACAAACTTAACATATATCTGTATTCTTTTTGTATTTGCATTGAATTTGATCTTGCTAATTTTACTTTAAATTAAATTCACTAAACTTTCAAATTATTTCTTTTTTATGCTATTTCTCAGTTTTATGTATTTTTTTGATATTTAATAAAGTTATTATTTTCTTTTAGCAAAACCCACCTCATTGTCAAGCAGAAGTTAAATACACCATACAAAGTTAGTGAAATTTTCATGACACAAATATTCATACTTGACTGACATTGTTGGATGCATTGAACCCTATATCCCATTTAACTAAATACTCTATTTTTCATGAGTTACTATTATTTTTAAAAAAGTGACTCTGTGAAGTAGGATATTTGGTTTGTAATTCATATTAAATGAAGCAAAAAGATTTAGTTTAATTTGAACTTTTTGTTATTGTTTTCTTTTTAAAGAAATGTAAATTTATTGATTTTTATTATTATTCAGGAAAAATAATGAAAAATAAGAAAGCCTATTGTAGTTGATGATTTGTAACTAAATTTAAGTAGTTCCTACCTATAATTTTAAAAAATTTTACATTTAAATAATTATTTAATTACATAACATAGTTATTGGTTATAATGAATTTGAGAAATATTTAATTTTTAATTGTGTAAAAAAATGAATTACAGTAAAATGTGCAACATCATAGCAAAATATATTAAAAGCTTTAACGAGGAATAAAAGAATTTATAAAATAAGAATAACAAAAAAATTAATATTAAAATTATTTTCTTTAAAAATCACTAGAATAATTAAATTGAAATGTAAAACTTAAATTTGATTCAAATAAGATATTAATTTTAATATAATAACTATATTTATATTTAAAAATAATTGAATAGAATTTGATTTCCTATTAAAATATATTGAATTTTAATTAATTATTCTAAAATTATTTGAAATTCAATTTATAAAATTACAATTAATGGTAAAATGCTGTAAAATAATGTATCTATCAAATTCTCTTGCAGCTTTATAAACTATCTATTAAATGGTTAAATTCAGAGAAAATAAATATAAATAATGAAGGAAAAACATCAATAATTAAATATAACTATTCAAATATTGATAATATAAATAGATACAATGAATTTATTGAAATAAATGTTCTTCTTCTCTAGAATTGGGTTTGTATGTCATTGGGCACCTCTGCTTTTATCAGCATTTTGTACCATTAACTCCAAACCCAATGCTTCCTAGTTCCATTTGCTCGGGTCACCCACTTTATTAATAAAGTCCGATAACCCTTTAATGGAGTCTAGGTATAACTCTCTAGTATAGATGATGCCTAAAGAAGTTAATCTAGGGAGGGCAAGAGCCTCACATTCATAAATGATATGCTCTGCCGTTTCCCCTTGCGCATGACATTTCCAGCAGATAAGGTCTTGCTGAAACAGTTCCATCTGGTCAGAAAGTCAGACATGCTAGAGATAGCTTCCCGACTTTCACCAGAAGAAGATGGTTTAGAGGTCATTTCTACCTCAAGCGAAGGATTTATAACTGCCCCTTTACAAGATTGCCTCTGAGTTCCCTTGTCTTTTTCAGGAAGGTCTACTTCAGAGGCTTCACCTGCAAATGCAGAAAGGTTTGTTTTTACTTGTGTCTTTTCAGCCACAAGATAACAATTAAAAAGCTCAGGTAATATAAGTCCACCCAGCATTGCCTGAGTTACTGGGCAAGGCAAATTACTCTAGAAGTTCGCCAGGCAACTAGAGGCTCCGTTAAGACACCAATACCGCGGTGCCAATTAGCCCTAAGCACGGAACGCATAACACCAGGGTTTACGGGAGCTGGTTCGCGGCCTCTTATTCAATATTCGAGGCTATCCTGTTATTCCTACAGGACTTTCGGCTATCCACCACCTGCCTACGCGCCTGGTGGCTAGCTCAAGCCCCAGAGGGGTACGCATACCCCCTGGTTCCAGGAAATAAATGTTACTCTATTCACAAAAACGAAAGTAAAACTGGTTCTATTCTGCATAACACCTAACAATAAAATGTCAGATTTTGTATTTCCATTATCATTTGTTTTACTCTAATCAATGACAGATTAATATTCAATATATTTATCATGTAAATTCAACTATTTCACATTATTTTCAGTTTTATTTAATTAATTTTTAAAGATTTTTATTCCCATAGACATCAATGCATTTCTCACTCGATAGTGGTATCGTGCATCAGTCCCGCCGCCTAGCGGCAATTTAAATTTTGGCGTGCCGTTATTTTCGGCAAGATGTACGTCTTATAAATATTGGTCTGTGATTACATCTACCTCTTTATTTAACGTCAAGTACGGTTACAGTTATGCTATAAATTTGGTATAACCAAGACCTCCAAGATAACAAGGCCGTGACAGTGAATAATCATCATCATCATCGGAGGGAACGAAGTTCGAAAGCGCTATGTATCTGGCGTCGGATAGCTATCGGTATCAGTTTGTCAAGGAATAGAACGTATACCACAGACTAATATGAATAAGACGTACATCTTGCCAAAAATAACGGCACGCCAAAATTTTAATTGCCGCTAGGCGGCGTGACCGATGCGAGATACCACTATCGAGTGGGAAATGCATTGATGTCTATGGGAAAAAATATCTTTAAAAATAATTAAATGAAACTGAAAATAATGTGAAATAGTTGAATTTATATGATAAATATATTGAATATTAATCTGTCATTGATTATAGTAAAACAAATGATAATGGAAATACAAAATCTGACATTTTATTGTTAGGTGTTATGCAGAATAGAACCAATTTTACTTTCGTTTTTGTGGATAGAGTAACATATATTTTAAAAAATTCATTGTATCTATATATATTATCAATATTATATGAATAGTTATATTTAATTATTGATGTTTTCCCTTGATTATTTATTTTTATTTCCATCTGTGTTTAACCATTTAATAGATAGTTTATAAAGCTGAAAGATATTTTGATAGATACATTATTTTAATGCATTTTACCATTAATTGTAATTTTAGAAATTGAATTTCATATTTTAGAATAATTAATTAAAATTCAATATATTTTAATAGGAAATCAAATTCTATTCAATTATCTTTAAATATAAATATAGTTATGATATTAAAATTAATATCTAATTTGAATCAAATTTAAGTTTTACATTTCAATTTAATTATTCTAGTGATTTTTATAGAAAATAATTTTAATATTAATTTTTTTGTTATTCTAATTTTATAAATTCTTTTATCCCTTGTTAAAGCTTTTAATATATTTTGCTATGATGTTGCACATTTTATTGTAATTCATTTTTTACACAATTAAAAATTAAATATTTCTTAAATTCATTATAACCAATAACTATGTTATGTAATTAAATAATTATTTAAATATAACATTTCTTAAAATTATAGGTAGGAACTACTTAAATTTAGTTACAAATCATCAACTACAATAGGCTTTCTTATTTTTCATTATTTTTCCTGAATAATATAATAAAAATCTAAATTTACATTTCTTTAAAAAGACAGCAATAACAAAAAGTGCAAATTAAACTAAATCTTTTCCTTCATTTAATATGAATTACAAACCAAATATCCTACTTCACAGAGTCACTTTTTTAAAATAATAGTAACTCATGAAAAATAGAGTATTTAGTTAAATGGGATATATGGTTCAATGCATCCAACAATGTCAGTCAAGTATGAATATTTGTGTCATGGAAATTTCACTAACTTTGTATTGTGTATCTAACTTTTGCTTGACTATGAGTTGGGTTTTTTCTAAAAGAAAATAATAACTTTATTAAATATCAAAAAATACATAGTAATACATAAAACTGAGAAAAAGCATATAAAAGGAATAATTTGAAAATTTAGTGAATTTAATTTAAAGTAAAATTAACAAGATCAAATTCAATGCAAATACAAAAAGAATACAGGTATATGTCAAGTTTGTTACTCAAGATCAAATTAAAAATGATATAAATATGGTAGAAATAAAAATTATAATAAACATTTCCTTAAATAAATTATGCAAATATTTGAAATTGTTTTAAATGTTTAGCACTTATAAACACAAAAATATAAATACTTAAAATTACAATAGTTATCAAATTATAAAATAAAATATTCAATATTTTTTGTGCATATGTTTCATCTAACATCCCTGTAAAGTTGTTAAAATTTATTTATTATTATGAATACATGGAAAATAATTACATACTTCTTAGTAAACATATTTAATTATTTCCAAATACAAATATTATAAATGTTAATTTTACAAGAACAACTAAATGTTTATCCAGGCAAATGCCAGAAAAAAAAACACACACACACACACACAAATACAATTTCACATCTGCATGCACACATAATTTTAAATTATGACATAACATAGGCACAAAAAGTCTGGATTAAAGTGTCATAAAGGTAGAGCTTTAAAGTAATGACAAAGGGAAAAAATTTGTTGACACTGTACTCAGACAGCCTATGTTACCCAGAATTACTTCTGGTCCTCATTGTTCTGAGGCTGAGTGGACCCCAAGTCGTCTAAGATAAAGTTATAATTTTCATTAAGAATAAAAAATTGGAAGCTAGTGCTCTACCACTGAGCTTCCAGCGACTCACCTATACAAAAAAATTATAATTTTGATAATTTTCTATATTTTTTTGTTTTATTAACTTTAGCTGCATCAATTTTATTCGCTCTGTCACATATAAAATGCATCCTGGTAATCAAAAAAAAATTTATAATTGAAGCACTTAAAGAATGTTGATGATTTAAGCAGCCTACTAGTGGTAATTTCTTAGTTTCTAAGCTCTCAAATATGCCATTTAAAGTAAAGATGCTTAACTTTTCTGTGCTTAAAACTTGCATTGCAGCACTTTCTAAAATATTTATTAGTAGAGCAAGATTTGTGGATGGTGTTAAAAGACCACCGTTATTTTTGGCCTCAATTAATGAATTTGTAGAGCATTGTTTATCCCCCATTTCATCAACTAAAGAATTTCTGCAAGATTCACAAGATGTAAATTTTTTGGCCTTTCTTGCAACATAGCCTGAAAAATAACCCACAACCATATCATTTGAATCAAATAAATTGTAGTTGTGATCATTTTGCAGTGTAGCTGATGCCTGAAATAAATAGGAACTATTTTCTATCATAGCATCTATTTTTTCATTCCATTCTAATTTCTTAGTATTTTCAGTGTTATTGAAATCAAATTCTAATAAAGTCTTTAGAAATCCTGATCCATCAACATTTGAATTTATGGGAGGTTTTATTAAAGAATATGTTCCAATGAGACGGAATACTTGAAGAAAAACAGATGAGTTAGGATGATCATTACAACCACAGGCATGTCTCATAATTCCAAAAAATTTCTGAAAATAAAATGAATAGATCAATAAACTGAACAACACTTCAAGATTTAAAAAACAGTGAATAAGTATCAAATACCAAACCTCCAAAGAATCCTGATTTAATCTAGCTGTCATTAAGTAAGTAAAACCACACTTATTAATTAAAAATTTAGAAATTTCTAAAGTAGCAGCTAAAGTTATTTTTAATCCATAGTAGGTAGAGCCAGTAAGAAAATTAGATTTTGCTTCCTTAGATAATTTCTGCCACTCATCAAGATAATTAATGAAAGACTTGATTTCCTATAAAACATAGTCTTTACAATAAAAAAGAATAGATCAAATTAAAGATATATATATCAAAAATTGATATCTTAAGTTTATTATGACATGTGATATTAAAATAATTAGGCACAAATTTCTTGGACAACAAAACAAGTTAAAAAGCACATATACTCAATATTATAAATTTTTATAATTACATTATAACAAGATGAATCTAATTTCAGAGCTGTTACAGGTGTCCTTGAGTTCATGTTATCAATCAATTGATTCACACGCTTCACAAACTGAACACAACCATCACAATTTTGTAGATTATAGTTACTTGATTTATACACAGTCATTGCAGCAGCAACAGATGCACTAAAAAACTGCAAGATGAAAATGTGTTTTAAAATAAAATAAAATAAAATTATCATGTTTAATATGAAATTAAGGAAAATACTTGAAAAGCCATTCCAACATTCATTTTCTGAAAAAACTTTGGCCGTATATGATCTTCAGTTAATTTCGGACATACTTTTAAACTGAAACTGTTTGGTGAATCTGACAGAATAATAGCATCCCAAAACTTTAAATCAACTACGCCATCAGGAGTCTGAAATATTTTTTGTTTAATATTAAAATGATGTTTAAGACAAAGAGAGAATTAATAGCTTCATTTAATGTCAGTTTGATATAGTTGAAAAAGTATTAAACATTAACACAGAAATATTAACAACATAAGTAGAAAAATTGATGTTTTATAAAATTTATACTAAACAGAAAATAATTTTATGGTAAGGACTAATTGAAATGTTTAATGTCACAAGGTTAAAGTAAGAATAATACCATTTGTATTTATTGCTTGATTAATAATTCACATATTTGTTATAACTATTTTATATAAACATAATTATATAAAATAATTTTAAATGACTCAAAAGAGAATAAATAAAAATAGTAATAGTGCTTAAGAAAGAAGCAAATAAATTCCCTAATGGGCCAGTGATTTAACTTACTAGAGTTATCTTGTTCTTCACAATGGAATTCCTAAAAGTTTTCATTAAATGTGGAAAATCTGAAACAAACCATAGTCTTCTACTTGGATCATAAATGTGTTCACAGCTTACATTTTCAAGGTCAATCCCAAATTTTTCCCACATTTTTCTGTTCCATGATGCACCATCACTGACAACAACATCAACAAAAAATCCAGACTGTTCTAACAAAATTATTCCTTCAATAACAATTTGATGTAAAATCGTGCCTATAAATTATATTTTGAATGAAATGTAATATTTTTTTAATATGTGGAAAGTACACAAAATAAAAAATAGGTGCATGCATTAAAAAAACCATTAATAATGTGAATAAAAAAATATATTACCTGATGTAGCACCTTTACTTAAAAAACAAGCAATTGTCTGCACCCATTTCCCTTTAAAAGGTTGAAACATGAGCACCAGGGCATGATCACCTTTTTCAGATGCATGTTTAATTGGCGTATATTTACCGAGGTCTGTAAAGCCATGAATCTCTAATGTGGATTTATCAAATGTGAGTGTTGGTGACAGCTTCATTTCATCAATTAACAATGATCCTAAATTATAGAATTTACAAACAAAAGATTCAGGTATTTTATTTAATAAACTAAATAATTTTTACGTATTAATTATTGATGAATAATTACCATGCCTGTCTATCTCAGCCATTACTTTTGATTTTTGTTCCAAACACTTGAAAATAACAGGTTGAAAACCGTAACATCCTTTAATTTTTTTTAAATATTGGTATAATGTGCTAGGTGAAGGTAACTTTAATAATTCATGTTTCCTTAAATGATTATATGTTTTTGTACTTTTTATTTTCAATAAAACACACTCATAAATCCACTTATGTGAGTACCTCATTCCCTTTTCTTTACACTGTGATGCTTTTAAACATGTTTCCATAGCTTCACGTTGATTCTCAGGAAGATCAGAAACAATATCAGAAATTTTCTTCTCTTTGAAATTCATGCATTCTTTCTTGGCTCTAGTAAATTTTTGTTGTAACTTATCTACCTATATAAGAAAATATCAGTCAATTTGGTGGACTATGTACCTAGAAAAGAATAGTGAGCTATCACTTATAAATAGTGCACTTATTTCTTTATGGTACAACTTCTCGATTTATAAGAAAGCAATTGTGAAATAATATAAAATGATAATTGTAAGAAGCTGTATGTGAAAAACTTGTCTAAAAGAAAAGAGCAATTTGCAATTTATAGAAAGCAAAATGTTTTAGTAATTTATTATTTATAACTTTTAATGAAATGGTAATAAATTGTTTAGTATTTGAAAATTACAATGAAGTGAAAAAAAACTGCATTTATATTCAGAAGATTTTAAAAAATACTAAGGAAAAATTTTTTAATAAATTAATTTCTGTTAGAAACTTTACCTTCATTTTAAGCCTTGCATTTTGTCGTAAAGTATTATGAAGATATTGTCTCTTCTTCAACAGAAGAAAACTGTTGGAAACATGTCTAGGACCAATTTTAGGTTGCTGTTGGAAGCAATTTTTACAACAACCAGATTTTTTTATGTAAAAATTGCTAGGAACATAACCTGAGCAGTTTTTTCCTCTATAAATATAAAATAAGTAATTTTAATACATAACAATGTTTATTTGTATTTAATAAATGAGAAAATTATTTTACTTACATATTCCTAGCATCAGCACAGATAATATACTTCTCCACATTTTTAATCAAATCACATATACTTTCCATTGCTGTTAGCCTGCAACTGTTCCCAATTGTAGTTAAAATTCCTTTTAAGAAAACCTAATAAAATTGAAAGCTTCTTAGCAAATAAAATTAAAACTGTGCAAAAATTTAAACAAATAGAATAATAGTAAGCATACTTTGACATTAAGATTTTCATTTATTACAATCCACCTTTCTAAACAATGATCAATAGTCCAGAACAAAAGAACCACAGAATCCCTTGTAATAGAGTATGACCATTGAGCAGACATAAAGAGATGCTGGTGTAAATGTGTTTTTAAATATTCAAAATTAAATTCAGGTGTTGGTAATGAGGACTCCAGTATATCATGGTCAATTTCAGGTATTGATTCTATAATATTTTCTGTAACGGAATTTAAAAAGATTATTTTAATTTTTAAATAAATAAATAGAAACAAATTCTAAAAAAAATGCTTCAATCTAAGATCATAAATTCTAACAAAATTTTTACATATATTTCATATCACCATTCTAGTTTATTGGATAAATTATAAATAAAAGCAAATGACATTCTTTGATCAAATGTACGTAGCAAACTTTCACCTAAAAGCAACAAATCTTTAAATAGTAAAAATTTTTATGAATGCAAATTACAAATTTGCTAAGATGAAGCAGTTAATTTGAATGAGATTACTTTTTAAAAAAATAACCTACTGAAATAATCAATTGAAATTCATTTTGTAAATTTCAATACACTTTGAATAATAATCTATAAAATATTTATAGAACTGAATGAGTTTGATTGGAAATCATTTATTAAGTATTCAATTACTGATAAATTTTTCTTGACAATGATAAATTGCTTACCATGCATAGAAGTTTGCTCATTTTTCACTGATGAATTGTCACATACTTTCTTTGCTGTATTTCTAACAGCAGGCAGTTTTCTTTTTCTTGTGCTTGATGAAAAGTACTTGGGCAAATTTGGGAAGATGCTTGGAATAGCATCTTTCATCAAATTTGGCCTTCCTTTTGGCAGTTTCCACACCTAAGCACATATATTCACAAAACATTAAAAAATGTATTAATACATTTCAAAAAATTTATACAACACAAATAACTTACAGTTCCATCTGATAACTTTTGTGTATAATAGCTATCTAAGTCTTCTTCTTTAAAGTGCAAAGAACACACTACATCTGAAGAAGTCAATTGCTTGTCAGCCCGAGGAATTGCCCGTCTCCATTTTTCAAGCAAGTTTGGATCCTAAATCAATAATACATTATAATATGCAGAATAAATTAACAACAAAGTTATAATTATATGTTTACTTATGAGTATATCAGCTTTGTTAATACCAAGTTATAATTATATTTTCCTGTTTTATTTAAATCAGTGAATCAGTCACTTAAGGGATTTTCTTAATTTTAGCTTTTGTATTGATACTAAATTATATTTACATACAATTTAATTCAATAATATAATTTAATTCAATAAATAAAGAAGGCAATTTAAAATAAACAAGGCAATAAGAGAAATATGGGGGTAAAGTTAGATTGATATCTAAATATTTGATGAATTACTTACAAGTATTTTTAAATTTTTTCACAATACACAATATCCAGAAATAAAAAAGAAAAACACAATCAACAACCTGAAATGGTTGCATTTTAATTAACCAGCAATTATTTGATAACAAAAAAGAACTAAACTAGATAATTTATTATATTTTGATAACAAAATTCAATCGCCGATTGCATGCCAGATCGCAAAAAATAATACAAATGCATACATTTTATTCATTTTACAACATAATATAACTTATCAAGATAAAAATTATTCATTGAAAATAAAAGTAGATGAAATATATTTTGCACGTTGTATACCTTTGGTGCACTAAAAAGGCTTGGTAGTTTTTCCCCATTCCTCTTTCTTAGATTAATATCCGATTTGTAGCCGCTTTTACAGCCAGGACAAAAGCATGATTTTGGCATTTTATTATAATAAAAGTATTTAGAGACTATAAAAACAATAAGTATCAACTGTAAAATGCTACACAACACAATGTTAGTAAATTCAATCACTTGAGAACTTGATATGCTTTTTACGCCGCCTGGTGTCAAAAATGTTCAGGAAAGTCTTCCAAGATGGCGTGTCATTTTTTGGAAGCAGCCAATAGGGGAGTTGTTGGTCTATTATATTGGTCGTTGACGTATACTTATTAAATATATAACAGAATAACAAACGCAACTGAATGAAAATTTTATGTTAAAATAAATCAGATTCGTTCTCAAAAATAAATTATTTGATATTATAAAGTAATCTTCTCTTGAAATAAGGAGATGGTAATAAAATGATATCATAATATCGACGACGTTTAAAAAACTCAAAGAAGGTTTATTTTAATTTTTATTACCGTCTTTTCTTTGATGGTTTTCATTACAATTTTCTAATTAAAATGAAAGAAAATACATTTATTTAAAAAAAAACATATTGAGAATAAAAAATATGCACTAATTAATACCAGAATTAATCAGAAAAGAGTTTCAATTGAACAAATGATTAAGGATGCACATGTGTTCAAAATAAAACTCTCATCTCAATTCTGGGAAAAAAGTACATAAAGATTTTTAACTACAATTATTAATGTTACAAGGGGGTGGAAAAACTTTGAATACGAATAATTCACAAACATTGAACACAATTAAAAAATTTCTTCAAAAAGAAATAGTATTTTTTTGATTATAGAATTTATTTAAATCAAGGTATAATCAAACCATCTAGTTTATTTACAGGTATAATAATGTAATAATAATAATATAAAGATAACATTTTTAATTTGATTACAAAAATTATTACAAAGCATAATACAAAACTTCAATTACAATGAAAATATTTGGTTCAATAAATTGTTTGAAAATGGATACAATTAAAATTATTAGAATTATACAGTAGGAATTATTTTTTGTTAATAAACGTATTTCACACACAAATCCAATAAGACAACATAAAAAACAAACAAGAGAAGAAGATATTAAAACAATATAAACATTTTTTAATAATAAACTAATAACAGTGTAAAACACTTAATTTTCACAGATATATCTTTTTTATTAAGTGTAATATTTTAGAAATTACACTAATTAACTGTCTGAAGTTTTTTACATTTATTAGCACCTTTTTTATTTTTCTCAACATCATTACATCGTTTGGAATAATTATTTAAGCAGATATTTGTAAATGTTTTGATAACTTTTGAAACATAAAAATCACAAGATTTATTACATTCTAAACACACATTTTCAAATATAATATTATTTTCTTCAAGAAATA
The DNA here is from genome assembly GCA_037975125.1 of Latrodectus hesperus. Lineage (NCBI taxonomy): Eukaryota > Metazoa > Arthropoda > Arachnida > Araneae > Theridiidae > Latrodectus > Latrodectus hesperus. The sequence goes on along the minus strand of CM075862.1, from coordinate 48,502,803 downwards.
TTTTAGTTAACTTTACCAGTAGCATTACTTGATTTTTACAAATTAAAAATTCATGTTCATATTCAGTTATAGAAACTATCTGCAAAAATATTAAATAACAAATTGATAATACATTAATAATATGTAAGGAAGGGATTTTCAGACCTCCTCTATTCAACATATATAAATATTGGAAATTCTCGTGAGATTTTACATCAAGTTCTAAATTTTTTGAAGTTACATAAGACGGAATACATGCATTACATGAGAGTTTTAATTTAAGAACACAATATCCTGCAATATATGTTAGAACTTTTAAATCATTTTTGGTTAAGTTTTCAAAGGGTAAATTATCTACAACAGTTAAAAATGTATCAACATTTATATCATCAGTTATGTCACTTTCAAAGGAGTGAGAATCAATCAAATCTGAAATGCTGAAACTGCCATATATTTTAGATTTAACATGTAATAAATTTTTTACTCTTAATTTTTTTTCAGCTTCTAAAATTTCCTGCAATGATATATAATAATTCGAACCAGACATTTGTCGATATTGACCAAATCTAGCTTCAAGATTATCAGTTTGAAATTTGCCACATAGTATATAATTTACATTTAATTCAGTTAATAGGTACATAATAATTGATATCATACATGAAGAAGTATGACAAAGAGCAAAAAAGTCTCTCGAGATAACCCTCCATGATTATTTTTTTGTTTCATATTTTCCCATGCTTTTACCCATAACACAAAATTCTGTAGAAATTCGACACTGCTTTGATTATGTAAAGTTATAGGTTCACAGAAATTCAAACGTAAATGCTTACCTTTATTAGGGCTTTTTACATTCATTATTTCCCACCAAGAGATTATTTTTTCAATAAAATTTGCTGTTTGTTTACATAGCTCTTTATTCATGCAGTGTTTTTCTTCAGATAATAATTTTAAGGCAGCAACATTTGATCGATCAAAAACTTTTAATGCTAATGTAACTTTTTGTTTTTCAAAACTGTTTGGATTTAATGCTTTTAAATTTAATTTAGGAGCCACTTTTAAAAATGAATTCATTTCTTTGACATGAATGTTTTTCAACAAAGAAAATGATGCAGAAGCAAAATCAACTGTTTTGTTTGTTGTTTTTTCTGCTTCGAAACCAAATATTCCAGTTGAAGCAGGAAAAATAAATGCTTGATCAGCTTCTTTTTGATTTACCCAATTGTTTCTAATTGATTTAATGAGATGTACTGAATCAAATAATAAAAATAGCTTTTTAGAGCAATTAAAAGGATTTGGAATACAAACTTTGATTTCATTACTGCAACATAACAGAGAAAACATGTTTCTATTTACACGATTATTATCTGAAATTACACTTAAAACAGTAAATCCAACTTTTTCTAAAATTTCAAGAACTTTTAAAGTTTGCTCATGAAGTTCACATGCTGTTAATTTATACACAGGTATTAAAGCAGCAATTTCTTTGGCATTAGAAAAAAGGGATGATATCATAAATGCTTGCACTGTAGTTGCAAGGGCTTTTTTATTATGAGTAAATCCACACAATGTTTGGTTTTTAAAAGATAAGTGAGGTCTTATATATATTTCATCAATAAGTAAATTTACAATTCTTTCTTTTTCTGATAAACTATTACACTTACCTTGCAAAAAACTAAAATTTTCATCTGTTATTCCTGATTTCACTTTTAAGTTAACAGAAAGTCTTTTAAGATGTCGTAAACTTGGTAAGCGAATAATGTTACTTGAGTACAAATAATTATAAGCAGTGGTCGACTTCATGTAAATACAATATGCAAAAACTAGTAAATCAGTTGAATATCGTATACCATGTAGAGGTTTATTCAAGCAAGACATTTGCTCTAACAAAAACTTAGCTGAATCAATTTTTTCAGGCATACAATCATTTTCAACAAATGACTTCCAGCATTCAATTGATTCAGTAAATTTTGTTTTTATAGGGCATATTGGGCAGTCATTATAAAAAGAAATATAATTCAACACATTTTCCAGTTGACTCCAGTACTTTAATTCATGTGATATTTTTAAAACTTCAAAAAATGCTTCATTATCATATACAAGATCATTAATTGAAAACTTCATGTTTAAATTTTCATCAATTTTTAAGCTTTTACTTATTTTTAAATTCGGTTGGCATGAGATAAAAATGAAAGTTATACATTTTTCACAACTATGCAATAAAATATCATTTCCTAGAGTAAAATTAAATGAACACGCTTTGTCTTTTAAACCTTTGATAATGATATTCAGAGATGTTATTTTATCCTTTTCAATCCATTTATTTAATTCTTCTTCATCAAGTTTTTTCATCTTTGCTTGACGTTCTAAAGTCACTAATCGTTCTTGAGGAATTTTACTCATATATTTAGGAGAGTCAGGAAACACACAAGGATATGCACCTTCAGAAAGTTTAGGAATATGTCGAGGACAACTAATAATTTTCCCATCATCAGTGGTGATAGTGTCATGGCGAATAATATCTTTATCCAAAAAATGTTTGGAACACACAACACTGTCTTTTGTTAACTGAAAATCATCCCTTGATATTTTTCTTAACCAAAGAGCTTTTAGCTGTTCAGATTTTGGAAATCTGAAACAGGTAACATAATCTTTACCAGGACGGTTTGATGTACAATTTGGTACACAACAATACCTTGGCATATTTCTGCATAAAGAAGAGGGAAGTAAAAATCTTATTAACTAATATAGAAAAGTGGCTCAATTCATTAAGGAAGATGTTATGTATTTGTTAATTTTTGAATTATAGAATAATTTTTTAATATTGTTATTTATTCAAAGTTATATATTGAAAGATATTCTTCTGTTTAAAAAAATGTAATATTTATAGAATTTATTACTAAAATATTTATAAAAGGTTAGTTATAAGTTCTTATAAGATTCTTATAAAGTTCTTATAAGGTATGAATAATTTAAAACATTTTCCAATTAAAAGTATTTATTTAAGAATTATCAATTAAGAATTAATCAACCATAATATCACTAATGCTATCGTCAAAATTTTGAGAGGTGAAACTTGGTTTAATATCTTTAGAATTCTAAATTGTAGTATATGCAACATTATATAATTCACATTTCATATATCAGTAACATTTTTTAAATATAAATAAAAAGAATATAGCAATATTCCAGAAAAAGAAAAATTCTCTAGATTAAAATTATAGAAAATAGAACATTAGAACTAGATTCGGAACAATTTCAGTATCCCCATACACTGATTTCTCGCCAAATCTGGTATCGTTGTTTATGTTGTAGTGTTGATGATTTAAGCTTTTGTTTTTATTATATTGTTGCCAAATTTAGTTTTTGTTAATATTTTTATTTTTTCGTTGCCAGATTCCGTTTTTTTCACGTTATAAATAATTTTTACGTTATATATGTGCTTTTTTTAGTGGCAATAGCTTTTTTAGTTTCACTTCGAGAACTTTCCACAACTTTCTTTGCTAATTGTTCTACGTTTTAATTGCTAGTCATTTTAATTTCATTTACTGATTCCCGCTCGATTTCTCGCTCTTCTGTTTCGTTGTCGCCAGTATCCAATTATCGTAAATTATTTTTTACTAATTCTTTTATATTATTTACTTTTATTTGGTTTAATTTTAATATATATTTTTTTACTAAATGAAACATTTTATTTTATATATTTAAAATCGTTAAATATTCTTTTTTCCTTATTTCGTTTTCTTGATTTATTAGCAACTTTTTCATGTTTTAATTACCTTATTTATTATTTTAATTTAAAATGTCTCATGCTCAAAATGTTGTTGAAATATATCAACAAATTATTTTAGCAAAAATTAAAGATAATAATGATAGATTATTGCTCAGGATTCCAAATTATTAAATAATTTAGGATTCACAAATATTAATTTTTAAACGGAAATTGGATTGGGAGAAGGTGTTATTATTTTATTTAAATTCTATTGCTTACATGTATTTTTTTATTGTATTCGTGTTTCATTTTTATTTACTTGAAGAGTGTTTGTATTTAAAAAATATTTTATTCATGTTTTTTTTTTTAATTTTAAAAAATGTATGTATTTCAAAAATAAGTTTTTGCATGCTTTTTTTAAATTTTATAAAGTGTATATATTTAGAAAAATATTTTTGAATGCTTTTTTTGTAAAATTAGATAATTATTTTTACTGAAATGTGACACTGGTGACTAACGAATAAAATGTCGAAATATACGAATAAAATGTCGAAATAAATATACCAATCGACATGTCAGCTTAACTTCATATCAAGTAAGTCCAATATTTACATTTATTTCCCTTTTTAAAATTTCTGAAATGCTTATTTTTCGATCGAACTTCGGGAAATTTAACGTTTTAATAAACGCGCGCCTAGCTTGGCAACTTGGCGACAAAAAAATTCGCCGCGTCGCCAAGTGTATGGGGATACTGAACTTGTTCCCTAGATTCATATTAATCGTAACATAAATCATGACAATCATATCTCTTCAATCATATCTCTTTGTCAATCATATCTCTACGCATTCGGGACTTGGACCCTGCCACGATAGGACGTGCCTAGTCACGCTCTGCTAGATATCTGATCTGCCGCTGACTTACAGCATACATTCCTTCGGGAATATAAAACAGCAGTTCTCACTGCTAATAAGCATCGCTAGATTAAGAATTTAAATCCCTTCTGATATGGATTATTCTTCAATAAGCACAAAAGAACTTGAAAACGCCCTGGAAACCTTTCTCCGTGGAAGAGTACATGCAGCAGCCCGTCTGCAACAAGAGCCTGACTCTGCTCAAGCGAAAAGCTTCCTCTCTGACATAGATGAAAGAATCGCTAAGATGAGACGCACATTGGAAGAACGTGCTGTCAACACAGAAACTGAAAAGACAACCAGTACAGGTAGCTATGCTGTTTCTGATCTGGCTTTCCCCTCTCTCTGCTAACGAAAAGAAAATGTTAGTTCTACTAATATTAAAGATAAAACAGCTAATGTTGCTGCTAGTACTAGTAGTAAAAAAAGAAAAAAAGATCTTTAAAAAAGCCATCAGAGGAGTTTGTTCACCCCTCTAAAACTGCTAAAATAACAACCCCAGCACCCCGGCTCCTATAGAAACAACAAATCAATTTTCTCCAATTAACTCTGACCAGGAGATGGAGCAAACCCCTGCTACTGCCCCTCATGTAGAGGAAAAAATTTTACCCATATTAGCGAGATATGGAGATGATCCTATCGATTTCATCCGTAACTTAAAAGAGTATTTCAAACATGAGTTCGATTCAAAAACTGCGGGAAGAAACCTTAAAATTACAGTAAAAACTGCAGAGGCTCATCGAGAGCTTACCAAATTTTTTGATGATAAATTAATTGAATATATCTTAATCAAAAGCAAAAAATCAAAAACCCAGAAGATATGTCATTCGGGGTCTCCCCATCAACACCAAAATACAAGACATCGAAAACAACCTTAAACTGATAGGATATCAAGTGGCTAAAGTCAGCCAAATGAAAAACCCAAAAAACAGTAAAATCATGCCCTTGTTCCTTGCAACAATATACTCTGAACCCGAAGGGGGATCAATGTATAAAATAGATAAATTATGCCACATTTCCGGAGTGACAGTTGAACACTACAGAGGATCCAAATCGGTGATGCAGTGTTTCAACTGTCAACAATTCTTCCACTCTGCTGAAAATTGTCATATCAGACCTAAATGTGTCAAGTGTGCAGGCGCACACAATACTAGGGACTGTCCACATGACAGAGTTGATAACCCCAAATGTACAAATTGTCAGGGTGAACACCCAGCTAATTACAAGGGTTGCCCTAAATTCCCTAAACTAAAAGCTCCAAAAATAAGCAACTTTAAATATGTCAGGCAAAACGACTTAAAATCCAATTTCGTGAGACCCGGCATCTCTTATGCAAGAGCTGCTTCCCCTCCCCCACTCATGTTATTTTCATATTGCACATACTCGGTGCACCAAAAATTGTAAAAATCTCTATGTATTTCTCTCTTGTATTGCAGGATATTGTATAAATTTTCTAGAATTTTTTCACTAACTCTCGGGAAGCTTAACGGAGTTAGGTAAGTGTGCTCTTGAAGGTATGTCTTCATCTCTTGAGCAACTTCATTAGGTCCCAAAATTTATAATTAGTACAGAGGCAGCTAGAAACCTCACAGCAAAATTTAGACCAGATGTCTTGGTTCTCGTTTGCTTCTGTTTGATACTTCAGTGTCATTCGTAAGCTTAGGAAAGATATTCTGAATCTTTGTTATTAGTAAATGCTTCTGTGCTCTACTTTATTCATTCATAACTTTTACCTTTTGATTTGTAAGTAAATTTCATTCGTATTTTCTTAGAATATATTGTCAAACTGTGATGTCTGCTGAAGAATACCATCAGTTCATAATGTTGAGCTTTAAAGGAAAAATCGAAATTTTAAAATATTGAGATAAGATTTCATATTTCCTAATGAAAATCTTAATTTGTAATGATTTAATTATATATTTTCAAATTTCAAGTCATTATTTTAAAGCAAATAATTTATATTCTAATTAAAATGTTCTGAAAGTGTAGAAATGTAAAGAAAACTTTTTTATTCAATTAGCAAATATGGTTATATAAACAATTGTTCAATAAAATCATTGTAGTTTTTCATCATTTCTAGTAATAAAATGCTTTCTAGTTCTCTTAAATATGTGTGAAATGCATTTATAAATTTTTCCCAGGGAAAGATTGCCAGAAGGAATATTATGCAATCCCCTGTAACATTGACATCCACTTATTAGAAATGACTGATCTCCTTAGAAAGTGAATATTGTATTTAACAATTATTGCTGAAGCGCATTAAAATGCCAGTGAAATGAAAGCTGTAATAATGTTTATTATTACATTCAATTTATAATAATGATAATAATAAATAAATAATTTAGTATATTTTTTAAAAAATTCACTATGCATAATTTTTCATTTGAGCATGGATGTAATATCCTGTTCACAAAGTAAGTAATTTTTTTTTATTTGTTGGAGAAGATATTCTGGGAAATAAAATCAAAAATTCAAATATTTTTGATTTACTTTTTTTTTAAATTATGTAAATAAATTAGAGCAATAAAGCACAAATAAGATAAAATTACGATATCTGAATAGATTACTTATTTTTAAATTTTTTGATGTTGATTATTTTCGTGGGTTTTGGTTTTCCAATGTCCGGTTTTGATTTCTACAATATCATTAGTATAATATTCTTAAAGTTCATGATAAATATTATATTTTTGCTGCTATCATTTCTGATTTCTTTTATATTGTTCGACGGGATTCCGATAAAACTGCATGGCCTTGTCCGCTACTTTTTAAGCCCTAAAAATCTCAGTTTCGTTATAAGACGGAGTTGCTGCAAACCTATGAGAAGAGTTGCCTCCTTCACGGTATGTCAAAGAAAGAGCGGGGAAACATAATAGAAAAACAAAGATTTAGTGCGCAACATTGAATGATAAATAAGAAATGTTAAAAGTCTCATTACCATTTGCACTCTCATTTATTATTTTACAACTCCGGTAGATGTAAAATTTGAAATGAACTTCAATTAGCATGTATTTAATATTTAATGCTAATTTTTAATTTCTTTTGTGTAATAATTTCCAATTTCTATCATAATTTTAATATTTTCGAATTTTAAACAGTGATATCTAGATTCTGTTTTTTATATTAAACATTAGGTATATAAAATAGCAATATTAAATAAATTAAACTGGAATATTAAATAATTGTGAAATAGCAGGCATGTTCACTTATTTTCATTTTCAGCAAAAATTAGTTAAAAGTGAATATTACAGTCTCACCTTAGTAAATTTTGTAATTTTGCATAGTGCATTTATTCCTTTACATCTTTGTCTGCCAAAATTTTTGTTTGTATTATCTGCTGTTGGTGTACAAACTACTTTTAAAATTGTTTTCATTTGTTATTCTGTATCGACAATTTGCAAAAATTTCAGCAGTTTCACTCTTGGTGGATTTTAAATTTCTATGTGAATGTCCTTGTTAATATTATAATATCTCACTATTATTGGTTACAATTTTCTTTATGATTTAAAGCATCAGATAACTGTTACAACAAATACTGCATTTTTCAAGTCTTCAAGAATATTATCACAGTAATTTTTGAATACTGATTTAATAATAGCCTGACATTTTAACCTGGCACATGAAAATTTAGGACTGAATGTTCTTAAAAAATTTTGTTGTGTAAAATCAATAGTATGAAAACGTTAATTATGAATAATGGTACAAAATGAAAATGTTTCATTAAAGCTAATTGTTTTTCCTATTTGGAGTAATTAGAAGTTTAAAAAAAATTGTTACTTTACTACCAGATCATGATGTATCTAATAATTGTTAATGTTTGGTATTTAAGTACTTGATTATGGTTGTTTTGCCTCCAACTGCGATACAAAATTCTCCTCTACAAATATTGCCGTAAACAATGGTCTTTCTTTGTTACGAGAAATGGAAATTCTTTCTTAAACTGATCATTGAAATGATACTTTCCTCATTGATATTTTCTCCTTTAAATAAAATTAAAAATAAAATGTGGAGCTATACAAACAATGTAAGCACATTGTAAGTAACTACATTTTTTACAACAGAAACTTAAAACTTTACATCTGTCTAAATCATATTAATAAAATTATAATAATGAAGAATTAGAATATTTATAGTGAAAGAAAGCAATTCATATTTGTGGTAGATATATATAGGAACTATAATAAGACACATTATATAAACAAAGTAAAGTGCACAAAAGTTTGAGGGTGCAAGACCAGTTTGCCTGCATGGAGTTTTGATATTCGTAGAATATGCCATGTATGTGTTTTAAAACCTTGTTTTTTCGATTGTTGCTGCTTTAAATAATACAGAGATAAAACAGATTAGCTGTAAAATATTCAAAAGTGGAACAGTTGGTAGGACACTTTCTGAAGGACAACCTACCAATTAGGACTCTCCTGCCTAAAAGAAGACAATGAGTCACCTTATTTATATGATCTAACATAACTTTTTTATTCCAATAATAAAAAAATTAACAAATATAATACAATATTTTAAGCAAAATTTTGACAAACAAAATGAAAAATTGATGGATGTTATAATTAAAATTAGTATCTCTATGATCATATAATTGTATAATAAAATGTTTATTTAAACTATTTAAATCACTGTTTATTTTTTAAAATTTAACTGGTGCACATAAGTGTTAACATTTCATTCATTATTTAATGAAATTGTGAGAAAATACGTCAGGAAGTATAAGAACATTTCTTTTTTTAGAAACGTGGACAATATTATGGAAGCAATGGCAGTGAAGCCAGTCGTATTATATTTTAGTAAGTACTCTCACCATTTTTTCAATATTTTCTTTTTACATTTTCTACAATTTTATTCTGCAATATTTGTTGACATAAAATTTGGGAGTTCTAATTGGATGTAGTGAAATACCCTATTTGATTTAAATAAGAATATGTAAAATTTTAATACAATACTTTGCGTTTCAATTTGCTTTGTGCAGACTAACATTTCTTTTAAGTTGACTACCATTAATTTCCTGATTAAAATTTCATACTTAGCAGTGTTACCAATATTTATTTCTTAAGTTTACATCATTTTTTAATGGCTTCTGCTTTATATTCTGTTAGGGAAGCTTTAATTAGATAAGAATTTTCTATTAAATTTATATTAAAAAATATATTCATAATAAAAGAGAATGTCATTGATGAATATAGTTTCTTTTGTTATTTAACATGTCCTAAGTCTATTTTTAAGGCATAATGCCCATCATGTACATTGTCTTCAAAGACTTCTTGTAAAGAACAGTTCATATTCACATATTGAAAGCATGGAAGTTTTGAAAACTTCCAGCATATATAAATTTAAACTGAAATTTATCATATTTTTAATAAATTTTTAATTTTTTACTTAATTTAAAATTTTTTAACACTTTATTAACTATAATCAATTTAAAACACTTATATAATTTTTAATTTTTTAATCATTTTTTTATTTAATATTTTAATAATTTAAAAAAATAAACTTATTTAATTATTGAACTTTAAAAATCAGTTCATCAATTTGTACATTTTTAATTATATTAATTAAAAAGTTTTCCATTGTTTAATAATTAATTTTTTATTGTTAATAATTTTTCTTTTATTTTAATTTATTGAATTATTTGTATATAAATTTTGTAATTTTACATTTGTATCAGAACTTTAAACAAAGATATCTGAATATCATATTTCATAATACTAGATGTTTAATAATTATTAGGTATTAAAAATAATTAAATAAGGAAATTAAATCTTAATGCTTAATAATTATGAAATACAAAGCAGGTAGGAAAAAATGCATTTTCACATAAAATTACTATAATGAATTTAAGCTCTCCTAATAAAGACTGCTGAAATATAATTTTTACTAGCAGTAAACATGTTTTTAATGTATTCCATTTTTAGCAAATTTTACTGCTTAAAAAATGTTTCTAAGTAATACCAGATTTTTAATATTTCAAAATCAAACTAAAATTGAGGATGATAAACCACGCAGAGCACAGAAGACTAATCAATTAAACACAAATTTCCCTTAGCACATATTAATAGTCAGATGATATAATTGCTAAATTATACATGAACAAAATTTATTATAAATGAAATGTCAACATATAAGAAAATAAAAACCTAAAGTAAGATTAAATTTAGGAAAACATTTGAAATATTTCACACATTTGATGTTATTAATCTATCTAAACAAAGACTTTTTATTCCCTTAATATTATAAATAAACAAACTACTTCATAAGGTGTAATCGTCTTGTTATTAGCTTTATGCTAGTAAAATACTAAAGTTAAGAATAAGTAATTTGTTATTGATAAATAAAACATGCACAATGCAATGATTACTTCTCGGGTAACTCCTCATTTTTGTGTGGGTGCAGTTACTTCTCATGATGTCAGTAAATTTTTTTAATAATCACATTGAAAGAAAAGGAAAATATTAAGAAATAAAAAAATGTGTTCATATTAAATCCAAAATTAATTTTCATAAAAAAGGTTCAGAATTTATCTAGTTATTAAATTGTGGGTTATTAAAAGTTGCCAACTCCTGGGTTAACTGTATCACTTCATCAAAGTTCAATGTTGCAAAGTTGTCAGCATAAAAAGGTTACTGGAAAAGTATCAATAACTTCATTTGCAATTTTTCTTAAAGAATTAATTCATTTGACATTAAAATTTTTAAATGTGTGTAATTGTATATAATATATATATATATATATATATATATATGCATGCATATATATTATATGTTGTTTAAGAATGTACTGTGTTTAAATGGCAATTCGTATTCAATATATGTATGTGTGTGTATACATGTAATATATATATTTAATCTCTGGATCCTCCAGTGATGAATGCTCACCTAAAACAAGGCATGTGTCTCAAAGTAAGATACATAGGAAATTTCCTCAAGAAACTTCTAATTTATCAATAATTTAAGCTTTTTATATTAATATAAACCTTTTTAATTTTTATATAGGACCACCAAATTGGGACAACAGCGAAAGCTCCTCAAAAACAGATGACAATTCTGTTATAGGACGAGGTAAGAATAGTAAATGTTTGCTTACATTTTAAAAGTTAAAAATAAATTGCATTCACAATAGTTTTTAACAAGTTATTAAAAAAAATCTAAATCTGTAATCCCATTTAAAGATACAAATTTATAACATTTCTAATTTCAAAATCACTAAAAATTATTTTAAAAATAGAACATATTTTTGCTTTTTGTTTACTTAAAATCTTCAATTCATTTTCCCACGTTTCTCTTAGGATTGAAGCGTAAAAAGAGGCTCCGAATTAGTTTCTTCAGATTCTGATGAAGAACCAGTGCCAAAACGCTCCCGAAATGAGAACCTTGGTGAGATTTTCCTAAAGTATATAAATTGTCAGCTGTGTGTGTCAAAGAACATAGGAACCAACACATGCTCTAGTCTTATTATATATTTATAATTCTTAAATGTTTAATATTACTGTTATTGATGATATTTTAATTCTTCTTAGAGTTGGGTTTGTATGTCATTGGGCACCTACTTTTATCAGCATTTTGTACTATTAACTCCAAACCCAATGTTTCCTTGTTGCAGTTGCTCGGGTCACCCACTTTATTAATAAAGTCCGATAACCCTTTAATGGAGTCTAAAGTAAATCTCTAGTATGGATAATGCCTAAAGAAGTTAATCTAGGGAGGGCAAGAGCCTGGGATTTCTAAATGATATGCTTGTGGCCAATTCCTCTTGCGTATGACATTTCCTACAGAGAAGGTCTTGCTGAAACAGTCCCATTTTATGGAGGTATTTTTCTGAAATAATAGTGCCCAGTTATGAAGCCTACGATTAAACGTATCTTCTGCCTAGAGCATCTTAGAATTTCAGAGGCAATCCTTGCTGATTATCTACAGATCATACTATTGGCATGGGTTTGACCAGGAGTGTTGAGCAAAGCTTCATACATCTTCCGTTTTTCCCATCTAAGAACATTGGTTTTTGCGGTCTTTAAATTGAATCCACAAAAGGTTCTGCACCGATGGGAACAAAAGATGATCCGTGTTTAGCAACTTCATCAGCCCTTTCATTACCTTCGATACTCTTTGTGCCTTGGCACCCATACAAGGATCACCTTTCTAGTTGCCAGTTCTCTAAGAACGTTTCTACATTCCAAAATCCTCTTAAATTTGATTTCAAAAGAATTGAGCCCTTTCAAAGCGGCTTGACATTTACTAAAAATGAGAATCTGCTTACCGTGGTAGCCCTTCCTCATATTTAGTTGCAGACAGTGGATAATGGCCAGATGTGATGATGTCTCAACAGCGTCTAAATGTTTGATCTTAATAATTCATATTAATGATCAATGTTATAATATGCTCTCATCATTCAACACTATTAGCTTCTGAACTCATAACAATTTTTGTCAGTTGAAATTATACTTCAATATATTACATAAAAATATCAAGTTATTTTCTACATATAAAATTTAAAATTTATTGATAATTGGCTTCTCACTTATGTTATCTGTGTTGCCAATACTAATTATCAATTATTGAAGCATGACCAAGCTCTTTTAATTCTTTTGGTTTAGAAATTAGCAATTTTAATGTATTTTAAATATTTAAAAAGTGTCTAATGTTTGTAACTTTCAGAAACTTATTGAATATATATAATTGCATAGGTCTGCAAGAACTATGCATGGGTGTTTTAGTGAAAAACGCAGAATTTTTGGCAATAAAATACAAAATGTACATTAAAATTGAATTTAAGCCTTAAAATATTTTGAAAATTGATTTGGAACTGAGTATTCAATGATTCAGAGTCCATGGCAGTTAAAAAATCTCAGCTAAATTTGTTCTTCTGTAGCAATGGTCTAACTTCATAACTAATCTTTTAAATCATAAGCTGAATAATGGGCCAAAACATATAATTATTCAGAATTCTTAGAAATTGATTAATCAATAATTTCAGCGATTTAATGTTTATATTATTAAAGTTATAATCTCAATTGCACATCAGTCTGGTGCAAATACTGTATACTAAGTATTACAGCAATAGAAATTGAATCTGAATTAAAATGATTGAAAAGTTTGTAAAAGATGGAAAATGAAACCGGTCGGAAGAATTTTTGCTAACGTGTTTTCCAGCTATTGCTGTGTTTTTAAATGTCTCATTTACTTCTTTAAAAAAAAAAAAAGAATAACTGTTACAGTTCTTTGAATTTATGTTTTAGTTGAACAAGTCTACGTGAAGCTAATCATTCTTGTGTACCTACTAGCAGAATGTACCAGTTTTAGTGTTTGCTTGGAAATCAGAATATACACCTGATTTACTATACGGTTACTTAATTAGATTTTACTTGGGAAAAGTCTTCTATGTTGAGATCCTGTGCTGTGCACTGAAAAGACAAAAAATTGATGTAATAAAAGCACAAGTAAAGCATTCATAAAAGCATGTACAATGTATACCAAAGTAGACAAAAAAATCACTTGCTACCAAAAGTTTAGTTTAAACATAAATATTTTCAATTTAACATGTATATATTACGAAATATATGCTAAATTTTAAATTATCCATGAAAAAAAGGAAAAACATTAAAATCTAGAAATGAATTCTTTCTTGAAACAGAATGTAAGCTTAGAAAACAAACTATTACACAAGTACATTGCTGCCATTGATGAATGTGTTATTTTTCAAAATTATTTATAGGAATAATTCAGCTAAGGAAACAAAGAACAGTTTTAATATCAAACATACTCTTACCATGTTTTAATTTGTTTTTGTAATAAAATACTTAAGAAAAAATAACAGATTTCAGTTTTGTACACATGTTTTATTTTTCAAGTGATATTTTTGAATCTAGTCTTCCATAATTTTTTTTAACCAAGCGATATTCTTACTTTTAAAAAAATGATTGGATTCAAGCTTTTCAAATGTTTTTAGTATAAAGATCATTAATACAAATGTATAAAATTAAGCCATATAAACTTTATACATTAAAGGACTTGATTGTCATTCCTTAATATTGTTCTGTTAATAATTTGTTGTGAATTATAAAATAAACAAGAAAGTTCTAGGCATTGAATAAAGTGACAGTTATTACTTGGGTGAGATAATAAAAATTGTATGTATGATAACAACAAGAAATAATAAAGTAGCACAGAATGCATTCACTCTTCAATAGGTAAAATTGCAATTTTAGATATTGGTTGTTTAAATACACCATTTTTAGTTTTTCATTTTACCACTCTTACTTAATTATCCTTACCATAATAAACTTTAATAATTCTACCTATTTTCCATGAACCGGTAGGTAATTTGTCCTCTTTGATGACAACCATGTCACCAACTCTAATGTTGTCTTTAACAATTATCGAACGGTTACGCTGCTGCAAGTAGTTTGCCATCACTTCCACAATACTTGAACCATTTTAGTGCATATTTTCCACAAATTTAATCTATTACTTTCGATCTCTGAAATATCTGATTCAAAATAATGCTATTAGTAAGGCGACCAATTAAAAAAATGCCCAGGAGTCAAGACTTCCAAGTCTTCAATATCATTGGTTAAAGGAGTTAATGGGCAGGAATTTAAAATTCCTTCTATTTGTGTAACAATAGTAAGAAATTCTTCATAAGTTAATATTGTATCTCCAACAACACGTTTAAATGATACTGAAGACTTGACTCCAGCTTCCCATAGACCTCCAAAATTCGGAACCCTTGGAGGCAAAAATTTCCATTCTATAAGTTCATTCAAGAAAAAGTTATTTAAACTACTATTATGGTTACAAACTATTCTATGCAATTTTTTAAGTTCTTTACAAGCACCTTTGAAATTTGTAGCATTATCACACATTATTTTTTGTGGTTTACCTCTCCTAGAAATAAATCTTTTTAAAGTAGCAATAAGTGCTTCAGTAGATAATTCAGTAACTATATCTAAATGTATAGCCTTTGTAACCATACAAATCAAAATACAAACATATATCTTTTGAACTATACCTTTACGTTGGCCTCTATATTTAATGAAAAAAGTTCCACAAAAGTCAACACCTGTACAATTAAATACTAAATTTACATTTACTCGTTCATTAGGCAATTCACCCATAATTTGCTGTTCTAAAACTGGTTTTATCTTAAAACAAGTGATACATTTGTGGACAATTTTTCTACAAATTGATCGACCATTAATTGGCCAAAATTTTTGCGCACAAGATATAACAATTCTTGAGGACCAACATGTAAATACTTCTTATGAATATTTTCTACAATCATGTTTGTCAACTTATGACCTTTTGGTAAAATAAGTGGGTGCTTTTGAGCGTCAGCAATATCACAATTTTGAAGCCGACCACCCACTCTTAATAACTTTTTCCTATCTAGGAAAGGATTCAAATTTCTTACCTTTATTGGTTACAGCCTTAGCCGCACTTAAATTTTTAATGCCCTCCTTAAAGTAAATGGTTTGAGCTTGCCTTACCAACACAAACAAGGCGTTTTCCAATTCAGGTAATTGCAGTGGTCCTTTCCTTCTCTTGGTAGAATCCCTGCAGTGATCAATGAACCTGAAAATAAAACTCACAATACGAAGTAATTTATTATAATCATTTGTGATTTTATAGAGTTCAGAGAAGAAATTATCAGCTTCCACTATATCTATTTGCAAGTTCACAATTGTAATTTTCTTGAACTCATCCATGTATTGACTGTCTGAAGTTGAAAAATGTTCACTAGTGATCACAAGTGTCTCTACATGTAAGAATTCTGGTCCATGCCACCTAAGAGTCTGGAATTTGATCTGATCTGGGCTCACACCCCGGGATAGGAGATCGGCAGGGTTGTTCTCTGTCTTCACATGTAGCCACAAATAGTCTTTAGTCAAGTTTTGAATTCGTTCAACTCTATTTGTAACAAATAACTTCAGTAAATTTGATGATGTTTTTAGCCATGCCAATACAATTGTTGAATCTGTGTATAAGAACACATCTAAAAAGTGAATGTTCAAAGAATTTATAGTTTTCTCTACGAGTCTGGAGAGCAACTCCGCCCCGCATTACTCCAAACGATGAATTGTCATGGTTTTCATTGGAGCAACCTTAGACTTACTACACAATAGAGCGACAAAAGTTTTGTTAGAATCACTTACACAATGAAGATAGATGACAGCTCCATATGCATCCTTTGACGCATCAGAAAATCCATGCAGTTCTATTTTTGAAGATGAAGTTGTTTGTAGATATCGATCTATTTTAAGGTTTTTTAATTCATGTAAGGCATTTAGAAATTTTCTCCAAGTTTTTTCTTCATTCGAAGGTAATTTTTCGCATTACACAATCTTTGAAGAAAAATTTTCGCTTGCACAATAACTGGTCCCACAATCCCTAATGGATCAAATAATTTTGCTATAGTGGCCAAAACCAAACATTTTGATGGATCATTTTCTTCAGAGGGAATTGTAGTAAAACAAAACACATACTCTTTTGGATTCCACCTCATAGCTAAAGTTTTAACAGTTTCTTTTTCTGAATTATCAAAGTGGTATTCTTGGTCTTCAAAAGCAACATTCTTCAAAAGTTCACCATTATAAGAACACCATTTATGCAGCTCCATTCCTCCTGCATTCAATAGGGATATCAGTTCATTTTGCAAAGCAACTGCTGAATTAATATTTTCAGCACCTGATAATATATCATTTACATAAAAGTCCTTTAATGTTGCAGAAAATGCGATTGGAAAATTAATCTATTCATCTAAAGCTAACTGCTTTAAGACTAGTAGCTAAATAAGGAGCATAATGTCACTGTACGTAATTCATATTGTTTGGTATCTTCATTTAAACTACTTTTCCAAACTATACTTTGCAATTGACAATGCCTGGGATTGACACAGATCTGACGATACATCTTTTTTACATCCGATGTAAAAACTATTTTATGCCTTTTAAAATGTAACAATATCGAAAATAAATCATCTTCTACAATTCCTCCATTCATTAGACAATTATTGAGAGAAATTCCAGAACTAGTAACAGCTGATCCATCAAAAACTACTCTTAATTTTGTCGTGCTTCTATTAGCATTATATACTGCATGATGTGGAAAGAAATACCTATAACTTTCCTTATCAACTTTAATTTCTACCATGTGGCTAAGACTTTCATATTCTCACATAAAATTGATTTATAACTCTGACCTCTTCGGATTTTTATTTAATTTTTTCCATAAATTATTTAACCTTACATTTGCGTTATTTAAATATTTAAAAAGGGTATAATGTTTGTAACTTTCAGAAACCTATTGAATAGACCTATGTATGAGTGTTTTAGTGAAATATGCAGTATATTTGGCAGTAAAATACAAAATGTACATTAAAAATTGAATTTAAGCCTTGAAATATTTTAAAAATTGATTTGGAACTGAGTATTCAATGATTCAGAGTCCATGGCAGTTAAAAAATCTCAGCTAAATTTCTTCTTCTGTAGCAATGGTCTAACTTCACAATTAATCTTTTAAATCATAAGCTGAATAATGGGCCAGAACATATAATTATTCAGAATTCGTTAGAAATTGATTAATCAATAATTTCAGCGATTTAATGTTTATATTATTACAGTTATAATCTCAGTTGCACATCAGTCTGGTGCAAATACTGTACACTAAGTATTACAGCAATAAAAATTGAATCTGAATTAAAATGATTGAAAAGTTTGTAAAGATGGAAAATGAAACCGGTCAGAAGAATTTTTGCTAATGTCCTAAATTTGAAATTAAATATGCATAAAAAAAGGAAAAACATTAAATCTAAAAATGAATTCCTTATTTGAGCTGCTTAAATAATCCTAGGTTACTGTACAAAGTTTTCTTTCTTGAAACAGAATGTAAGCTTAGAAAACAAACTATTACACAAGTACATTGATGAATGTGTTATTTTTCAAAATTATTTATTGGAATAATTCAGCTAAGGGAACAAAGAACAGTTTAATATCAAACACATTCTTAGCATGTTTTAATATGTTGTAATAAAATACATAAGAAAAAGATTTCAGTATAATAATTACAAAATTAAGTAATATCAAATTTTCTTCATTCTTATTCCTCAGAAATTATTTATTTCAGTTTTGTACACAAGTTTTATTTTTCAAATGATGTTTTTGAATCTAGTCTTCTGTAATTTTTTTAACCAAGAGATATTCTTACTTAAAAAAAATGATTGTATTTTAAGATATTCAAATGTTTTTAGCAAAAGATGATTGTAAATCATCTTTTTGCTTAATATGGCTTTGTTTTATACATTTTTATTAAACATTATGCATTAAAGGACTTGATTGTCATTCCTTAATATTGTTCTGTTAGTAATTTGTTGTGAATTATAAAATAAACAAGAAAGTTCTAGGCATGGAATAAAGTGACAGTTAGTATTCAAATAAGTGTATGACGTGGTTGAGATACTTGTCAGTGAAGAGTAGGTTTATCTGTCGTTATAAAAGTAGGTCCACTGCATAAATTGTAACATGTACAGTAGCAAAGAAAAATGGCTATGTCGAAGGAGCTGTTATGTCTTTATGCTATCTAATTTAAGTGTTTAGTTTGTGCTCCTACTATTCTAAAAAATGAGACAAACTAATTTTCTTTAACAATCCAATAACAACTTTATTTTAACAAGGCATGACAAAACTAAAATAATGAAAGAGCAAGAGTCTTTTCAGAGCTCTTCTCCTCACAACAGTTACTTTCCATCTATATCCTTTTTTCACATTTTCTTTCGTTTGAAACCCAAAATTCTGGAAACCCTAAGGTGCCATACCTCTACCTCCCCATAACCCAACATGAGTAACAAATCAAAACTACAAAATGGTGTAAACAGGAGCTTTTTCAGTATTGTTTGAACTAAGACTTGTATGTGGGCTTGTCAATTTTGCATCAAGTCTCCTAGTTTGTCAAGAGTTGGGGATAATGCTGTGAATAAATGTATGACAAGGCATTGGTTTCGTAAATTTGGGTCAGGAGATTTGACCTTCTGTGATAAAGCTCACTAGTAGATGACCACAAGCCTTCTATAACAAAACCACATGTAGGCTACCATTCAGTAGGACAGAAGTCAAACCCTAGACAATTTAATGTTTTGTGTGATTGTTTTGATTGCATTTTTATGAAGATACATTAAATGAAATAATGGCTGAATTATGTGATGTTTGTGCAAATATAATAAAGAGAATAGTAATTGTTGTAAAAATGAAATAGTTAGGAAATCAATTTTAATAGTGTATACTAATACTAAAGTATATTTAAATTTTTCTTTGCAAGAAGTTTGATTTATCTTCTGTTAAGAGCTTCCTTATCCTCATATAATAACAGTAATTTGGATTTGAAAGTTCACATTTCAAGTTAGACTTTTAGATAATCCTCAGAGATTTTTACTGCAAGATAATTGCATTTTTATGGAGATACAATTGTTGATAAGTTGAAAGGAACTTGATGCTGACAACTTTGAAAACTAACTTTGTTTCAGGAACATATTTTCAAAAATTAAAGTATTGAATCTAAAAATCTCTTATAATTGATTAGCCACTTTGTTTCATTAGAGAATTTATTACAAAACAAATGAACAGAGATAATTATAGTAATATTAACTCTTAAATGTGAATTTTATTATTTAGAGGTCTTCAACTATAGATAATTTAATTTACAGCTATTGATCATGTGGAGATGTCTCCCCCTATTTCTCCTTCAAGGTCTCTCCCAGTTTCTTCTGCAATGTCTGCTCAAGCTGCAAGAAAACGGGGAAGACCCAAGAAGAAGTTAATTACAAGACTACGAGACTCTACTGGCCACTTTCTGGCTGGTGAATATAGCTTTTTATTTTTCTTTCTTTTTGTAATATTAACATTCTCTGTTCATGAGAATGCATGTTTTTTAGCTTTGCATAATTATTTAAATCTTTTAAATAATCTTCTTTAGGTCCTACCCAGGTCATCAGAAAAAAGTCTTTAAAAAGGAAGAGGAGAACCCAATTGGAGATATTATTAGACTATCCAAATTAGTTTACTCCATATTAGGTGATTTTTAAAAAATTTATTTTACTCGTAAAATTATTGTAAATTAAATATTAGATCTGTATATGGCAAAATCTTTTTATTGTATATATATATATATATATATATATATATATATATATATATATATATATATATATATACACACACACACACATACAAATTATTACATAACTTATTTGCTATTTATTGAGAAAATATTTCTTGATTCTTTTATTTTCTACACCCCATTTGCCTGTGCATTTGCTTACACTTCATAATTGCCTAATGTTGGCTGTCTTTAGTCTATTAGAGAATAAATATGTTTTCTATACACTTTATGTACATAAAGAGTATATAGATTTGCAATAAATAAGCAAAAAATATTTATTGTCCTGTTATAATTTTGTTGCTAAAGTCAGACATGACATTACTGGACATGAATGAGTGAACAACAACTGTATGGTTCTGTCTTTAGAATCTAAACAATTTCGCTATACACTGTGACATTATTTTATTTTGATGGTTCTTTCATATTTAATACTAAGAATATATTTATTCATCTAGTCAAAGACCATTGATAAATTTTAGCTTCTGATAGCATTAAGAACATTTATTACAATATTAATAAAAAGCATAATCTTTGCTTTTAATTACAAATGACTTCAATTTTTATGAAATTTAGATTCTTAAAGTACAATTAAAATTTAATTCTTCAATTTTCTGTTATGTTTTTTCAATTATATATTTTTTCTAAATTTTAATGCTCATTCATAGAACAGAAGGTTATTATTTATTTTTTTTTTTGTATGATTGACTATTGATTACTATCTAACAACAAATATTCATTAGAAGCCTTTTTGTCCTGAATATTCGGTGAAAAAATATATAAAATGTTAAAAAACCCCATTATCATGTAAAAATTGTTTAAAATTGTGTACATTGCATATTATTTAGAAGTACAGACTTCAAATCACATTCATTGGTTTATAACTTTTTTATTTTATGCATAAGCATAACTTAGACATCTTTTTTGCAATAAAATCAAGAATCTAGACAAAAACATCAAGAGTCATTCATTTTTATTTTCGTAACTGAATAAAAATGTTTTTCAGCAATAAAATTGAAATTTATACTTTTGATTTTAATCATTATATTATTTCTTCAGCGCGCAATAATCCTTGATGAATTAGTATTAACCGTTTGCATACGGAAATGAGGAGAAAAATTAGAATTGCATTCCATTATAGATTTGTGCTAAAAAACATTAGATTTTTGTGGGTCACAAAAGCTCTTCTGGAACGTTTAGAAAACATGTAGACAACCGCCATGTTTTTTGAACTCGGTTTTCTTTTGCCCGAAATGAAAATATCTAATTACGTTAAATAATCCTTGAAAGAAATTATGTAGTTGCAATGGTCATTTTGCATTTTGTCTTGACCTTAGCTAATTCATTCTGAAAATATTCAAGTTCGTATATCCTCATGTGGAAACGAAAGTGTTTAAGTTACTCACAGATGACTTTAAACTTAAAGTTATAAATGCTGAGAAACTTTTTAATGTAAGGTAGAAAAGTTAATATAAAGTGCAGTGCCAAAAAAATTATATCGAATACTTAGTTTGAAAAATTATTCCTTTTTTTATAATTACTGACTGAAACAAATATATTTTACATTTAAAATATGTCTAACCTCGTTTTAAAAGTTATAAAAAACTAAAAATCGGTGTTTTATTCTAGAATTTCCCAGGAATTATCACTCTTGATGCTTGATATGAAGCTTTCATCTCAGTTTATCGCATCTTGCAATCAAGCGGATACAAATAAGATCTAATCAAACCATATTTTTTATTTTATGTGACACCACATTATCTGCAGTATATAATTTCGAATATAGTATAAATTTTTAAAAATATATAATTTTATTTTTCAATTTATTAAAATAAAGTTATAAATAAACACATATTTTTTAAAGATCAAATGTTAAAATGCTTTTTATTAATTATATTTGAAAATAATAACTCTTGATTTCCTATCGGTAAATGAATAAGAAAGTAGGTAGGTGGAGCGCTGACGATTCTGAATTTTTACCAAGTTCGAAATATCTGAGAATGTTCCACATGACTTTAGTTTCGACTTTTCTATGCAATTTGTTTTAAATATTATACCTCGTGCTGAAAACATGAAATTCTGGAAATATGAAATTCTTATTTAAAATAAAGGATCCATCAAATTACAAATTTTCATTAGAAGAGGAAATAATTACAATTATAAAAAGGGGTAATTATAAATTTTTTTAGAAATAGTTATTTGTAATTTAAATTTTTGCATTCTTAAGTTTTTCACTAGTTTTATTTAATTTGTACAGATCCTCCATGCTTTTGGGATCCTAAAGGTAGTTTGTACTTTGATTTAAAAAAATCAAATTATTAAAAACATTTTTTCCGAAAGTTTTCAAAAAACTATAGCAGTTCTTCTTCTTCTTCGAGTTGGGTTTGTATGTCATTGAGCACCTCTGCTTTTATCAGCATTTTGTACTGTTAACTCCAAACCCAATGCTTCTTAGTTCCATTTGCTCGGATCACCCACTTTATTAATAAAGTCTGATAACCCTTTAATGGAATCTAAGTGTAACTCTCTAGTATGGATGATGCCTAAAGAGTAATCTAGGGAGGGCAAGAGCCTCGCATTCATAAATGATATGCTTGGCCGTTTCCTCTTGCATATGACATTTCCTGCAGATAGGATCTTGCTGAAACAGTCCCATTTTATGGAGATGTTTTCTGAAATAGTAGTGCCCAGTTATGAAGCCTACGATTAAACGTATCTTCTGCCTAGAGCATCTAAGAATTTCATAAGAAATCCTCGCTGATGACCTACAGATCATACCTTTAGCGTGGGTTTGACCAGGAGATTTGAGCCAAGCTTCATACATCTTCCGTTTTTCCCATCTGCGAACATTGGTTTTTGCGGTCTTCAAATTGATCCAACAAAAAGGTTCTGGACCAATGGGAACAAAAGACGATCCTTGTTTAGCAAGCTCATCAGCCCTTTCATTGCCTTCGATACCTTTATGCCCTGGCACCCATACAAGGATCACCCTGTTTCTAGTTGCCAGTTCTGTAAGAAGGTTTCTACACTCCAGAATCATTTTAGATTTGATTTCGAAGGAATCAAGCGCTTTTAAAGCGGCTTGACTGTCACTGAAAATGAGAATCCGCTTATCGTAGTAGCCCTTCTTCATATTCAGTTGCAGACAGTGGATAATGGCCAAAACTTCTGCCTGGAAGACCGAAGCGTATCGCCCAAGGCTTACAGACAAACTGATTCTTGGTGACACGCCACAAACTCCCAGACCTGAGAGGCTGTTCTTCAGTGATCCATCTGTGTACCAGATTAGATCTCCTGTTTTAGTTTCAAACATGTTGTTATCTCATTCCTCTCTAGTTGGAAAAACTACATAAAATGTCTTGTCAAACATGTATGTTTTTTCCATGATGTCAGATGGCATCAGAAAAGTAGG
Organism: Latrodectus hesperus; assembly: GCA_037975125.1. Lineage (NCBI taxonomy): Eukaryota > Metazoa > Arthropoda > Arachnida > Araneae > Theridiidae > Latrodectus > Latrodectus hesperus. The sequence continues at coordinate 48,478,646 of CM075862.1, read as the reverse complement.
GTCTTGAAATTTCCTGGTGATGCCCTTGTGCCCTTTGGCAACAGGCTGGTCATACCAGTAGTTTTGCAGCTTCATTCTATATGCATTCAATCTTGCAACGCTGCATATGAAGATGTCCAAGGGAGTCAGATCCAACACAACCTCCAATGCTCTGGTTGGCGTGGTGGAGAAACTATAACAGTTAATATAAAATATCTTAATTTTCATATTATTATATATTCCATGTGAACACACATTACTGCTGCACTAAAATTATAAACAATTTATCTAATTATTTTGAAATATTCAATTGATATTGTAGATATTTGAAAATTTACATATTCAATTCAATATTGAGAAAATTTCTCTCTGATCTTTATTCATGCTTATATTGCTCTTAATAATTTGTAAGCAATATAAATTCAATATTGTATGATAAGTATTAATAAGCCCTATAGTTTAAAATTAATTATATAAGAATAAGCAATTTTTAAACTTTATAATATATAGAATATTAGCAATAAAGAAATTATTTATTGTCTCTTATTGTCAAATCTAATGTAATAGCCGCTTTCGAGACAACTTGAACTTATATGAAAATTCAAATAGATATTCTTAGAATTCTCATTGGTTTGAAATAGTCATGACATCAGATAACAACGCTTCACCTGCATCACACATAATCAAATACGACAGCGTAATGAGATGGCATTTCTCCTATGAGACGGTATTGTAATTTCTAACATGTCGACGAATTGGCTGCCGGTCTAACTTACTGTCCAGGGCTAACCTGCACCGCTAAGTATGTCTAACATCTCAATTTTGGGAACTTTTTGTATTATAGCTCACATATTTATGTGTATATTAAGATGAAAAATTGACTGGAAATAAGATTAAGATTAGAGAAATTAGTAGACTACTTAAAAATTTAACAAAATTAGAGATTAAAAACATTTCAATAAAAAAAACATTTACATTTAAAACATGTCATAAAATATTTTAACATGACAAAAAATGACTATGCGTTCCATTTCCTTTGAAGTTCTTAAGTAATATATATATATAAGCTAATGATTAACTACTCTTCTAAGGTATATGAAACATTTAAAAGATTTGCAATTAACTCATAAAACAGCTTGATTTTTCTCTTTAATTTGTATGAAATAAGCTACTTTACAAGTTTGAGGATTGACTGAAAAATTTGCCACTATTGCTGGCATTCTATTCAGAATTTTAATTCTTGTTAACTAGAAATGCGTTTCTATGTTTTTTTTGCAGGGTTTTAAACATGAAACTTGAGTATGGTCTTCATTCATACAAAGCATCGTGCGAATGAAAATATCAAGATGTTGAGGTGACTTCTGAGAAAGTCCCATCCCTCTTGATTGTGGATGACATTAAATCTGCAGTTGCCTGCGGATCCATGCTGTCGTATCTGGTTTCTGCGACGCACGGCTTTTTCATCAACGCCTCTCATCTTCCGGTGCATCTTTGAAGACGAACCACATCCACCACCTGTTCCAGAGGGAATTTTTAAAAATTAAGCAGCGAACATCAATTTATAATTATTTATGAAAATTTGTAATGTAGAAACACAGAATGGAATTTGCAACAAATATATTTATGAACTTAAATATTATGAATCTTGCAAACTGAAAACATTCTTTTTCTTGAAACTTTTTTTGCTTTATTTAAATTCATTTTTAAAATTATATTTTGGAATGGATTATAAATATGGATATTAGATATAATACTATGAAATAATAAAACAGATTTTATTATAAACATATTATGCAATATAATTGATTCCAAAACTCAAAAATTTATTAATCTTGCAGAATATTTTCTTCTGTTTTTCTTATCAGAAATTTTTTAATATTGTACATTTTATATTGATGTATATATTTTGGAATTGGTTTATAAACATTGATATAAAATAAATGATTTTCTAAAATAATAAAATAAATTTTGTAATAAATATTTTATGCACACAATATAATTGATTTAAAAATTCAAAAATTTTTAAATCTCGCAAAACTTTTACTACTTTTTTTTTTTATCAAAAACCATGAAGCATTTTTTTGTTTTTGTAAATTACATTTTGAAATAAATTTTGAAACTGATAATAAGCATCGATATTAAATTATAAATATAAGTACATAATAATTTTATAAATTTCTCTGTTACATTTATAATTCATGAAATAGTTTATATAATGTAATAGATTTATAAACTCAAATTTTAAATCTCACACTGCCTGTCTATTAATCTATGTCCAATATATCATGTTTTTTTGGTTTATCTGATGCTATAAAACATTTTTGCTTAAATAAAATGTTTTTTTTAAATATGTGTTGATATTTTACATCAGAAAATTAATTTTTTTAAATATTATTTAAAATGTATTTTGAGATTATACTCAAGCTCTTATGTTAACTTGAGAATTGTATTTTTAAATATATTTCAGATTATAAAACTTATCTTTGAGAAATAATAGAAAGAGCGATACTATTTTATTTTTTAACAATTTTTTGTGACAAATATATATAAATTTTCATTTGGTTTTGAATTTTATGTTGTTGTTTTTAAAGAATATCAAAAGTATATGGTTAATGGTAAATTACTGTGAAATATTAAAAGTATGAATTAAGTTAAAAAAATTTTAGTCTTTTAAAAATATAGTTCATAAAAATATTACTCTAACTCGAATGGTGACAAGACTTGAATCATTTATAAGACTAATGACTTAGTTTTCTTATAATTTTATTTATTTTTTCAATGGAAATTAATTATTTTATTAATTTATTTTTTCATGTAAAGTTAAGTTGAAAGCTGTTTGCTGCCGTACATGTTAATATAAGTTGACAATTTTTTGTTACCATACATGTAAAGATAAGTTGACAGTTATTTGCTGCCAAATATGTAAAGATAAGTTGACAGTTGGATAATCGGTATTCCTCAATCTGTTTTCGTTGGTTTTTGATTAATCACTTTTTTGAAGACAATAACAAATAAATATACTTTAACTAGCATATATTAGCTTGGATTTATCTATTTGAAGTAATATTGGGTCGATAATTATATTTTTGTGAGTTTCTGTAAATTCAAAAAAATTTAAATTACTTTCACATTTGGGAACAAATTTACCAGTTTTCCTCAATATATTTATATAACAAACCTATTTATATAACAAAGATTAAGAAAACTTCATTTAAAATATAATTTCAAAATCATGCCTTTATAACTGTCTTATTTTATTTCTAATAGCCAGCTGCTTAGAATATTCCACCTATTTAGCATTAGGAGGAGCGGAAGTGTTGGCAATTTATATAATGTGGGACTCAAAAGGTGTGCCATCGCTGCCCCAAAAAGGGGTGGTCTTGTAATTTAAAAGCAGGAACCAAGTATGCTTGGCCTGTGACCACTAGAGAATTATGGGAGAATCTCAGCTTTACTGGAGATCCGTCATGTTCAATAAGTTTTTGATTGAGCACGTTATATGGATCGTGGTCGCAATGTCCTCCAAGTGAAATGGTGCCTCGGAGGGTGGCAGGCTAAGTGTAGGGGGTCTTCTGCTTGGTGCCTGCTTTAAAACTGCGCAAACTACACTAGGCTGCTTCTACCTAACTGGTAGAGCCCTATTGAGGGTTGGGTACGCGGAAGCACTCTGGTGCAATAACAACAATCATTACAGATACCTTTTACATGGAAGGAGGGTGACCATGGCATATTTTATAAGCCCCAGCCGCCATTACCGAACACGACGAATCTTCGATTGGGTCTGGATTTGAGCTTACTAACTTCTCCGATAACGAATGTGAGAGCTCTAAAGCAACCAGGTTTCCTCAGCCTCATTGTCTTGAGTTTCACTTGCTTTTATATTCTTTACTCATTGTCAATATGAATAGAAATCCAAATGTGTCGCCGAATGAAGATTAAAATGAATTCAAAGATGCATTTCATCCCATGCAAACTCTTTCTCAGCTACAGAAGGAATACCGTACATGAGGTATTGGCGTCAGGTGAGGTGACATTGTGCCACATTTTAACTTGTATTTCAGGCCATAAACGAGAATGATACCTGTTTTTCTGATATGATGGAAAACACATGAAGTAAATTATGGAGGATAAAAGATTTTCTTATCAAGAAAAATTATTTTTTTACCCAAAAGTTGACAAAACTTGAATTAAATAAATAACTGCAACTAATATGAAGAGATAATTGATGAAATTATATTGAAACAAGTAGATCAACACGATCGCTAGTCCATCTGGAAGATTCCTCCGAAAATAACTAATTTAAATAGGATTTTCCTCCTTGTGTCATTGTCCATTCATATCTTGACGCCGGTCATCGCTCGTCTTTTGATCTTTTCACTCAAATTCTGCAAAATACGAAGACAATAAAGTTCAATAAATATTTAAATTATTAAATAATTTCTTTCAATATTAAGGAAATTTTTTTAGGTTGTTAATAATTAAATATTAAGGCATTTTGTTATTCTTCCAGTAAGCCTTGGACATAGGGGTCAGAACCTGTTGCTGATATTTGTAGAAGTGCATGTGCTGTTACTCTAGAATGCTGCCTTGCACCTACTTCTGAGTTGGGTTTTATCAGTTAGATAGAAGCAGCCATGATTTTGAAGCAGGGACTAAGCAAAAATTCCCGCAATACTTGCCCTGCCACCCCAGAAGTTTCATTTCACTTGAAAGACATTGCGACCACGACTTATTTAACGTGCCCAGCAGTCTTAAGCAAACATGACGGATCTTCGATTATGCTGGGATCCGGGCTGATTTAATTCCGATAGTGGGAATGACGTCCTAACCAGCCAGGTCACCGCGGTTAGAAGTGCAAGTGTGAACTTTTTAACCTTTCTACAGGCCATGACTGTTTGCAGGCGTATTTGTATCGGTTTAAACTTTTGAGTTTTCCAATTGTGTCAACAGGATCAAATTTTTGACGCTGACCATCTTAACTCGTGCCATGCACTTGTATTATTATGTACTGCTTAGAGGTATTGGAAGGACTAATGGTGTCACAGCCAATTTTCTGAGCATTTGTATAAATAAATAAACACAAAGTAAACAATATAGTTTGTTTCATTTTTGATTTGTCATTGAATGAAGTAAGAATCGTTGTTTAGGTAATAATAATTTCGGTTTAGAGTAAGAATGACATGCGTTGTAAAAGCAGGTCAACCGTTTACTTTTATCAATCGGAACTGGTGCAGTAGTGAATGCCAGAGAAAGTGTCCAAGGAACTCTTTCAGGAGGCACGGATTCCAGCCTTGTGAGGAAATTGTTTTGTTAGTATGCATGCTAAACTATTCAGTCTACAGATACTTGTGCCAATGGAATGTGTACATTACCTTATGAAAGTGTTATTGCAGTGGTGTAGACAAGTGACTTTAATTAATAATAGTGCTACAAACAAAGAAAAAAATATAGCTGCAAATGAAGCGAAACATTTCAAAAAATATTGGATGACTTTTTCATTAATGGAGGTAAGTGCTGTTTGAATTCCATTGATATCACTAAAGATAAATTTTATTATGTGAATGCAAATGGTTATCCATGTGAAATTTCCCTTGAAATAGATTTTAATATCTTTCAAAATTTATTTAATTTATATGTAAATGACTAATCCTTATGAATGCGATATTATGTCAAATGCAAAATATTCCAAATGTAATGTTGAAGTTAAATTAATTGTTATAAGTATACCATGTGGGACAATAGTACAGTTAAAAATACACCAGTCAAAAAGATTGCCATAGAAACTAGCAATAGGTACTCTGACCTTATGGAGGATAACGTTGATGACCCCTCTATGCAAGTCAACAGTACGCAAAATGATAATAATGCAAACGTGGCCCAAGCTACGGTATCGAACATTCGACCCTCAAAACCGTCACCAATAATGTAGGCTACTGACATAAGATATGCTGACTTTTTAAATGATATCAACAATACACTAAAATTTAAAATAACAGGGAAACCTGACGGGTATATTTTTAAGAATCCATGTTGAAACATATGACCATAACGAGCTATTTTGACGAGAATAATATTAAATATTATGTCATCTAGGCCAGATCTCAGAGGCCATTAAAAGTAGTTATCAGGGGTCTACCCATAAATACCACAAAAAAGGAAATCAAAAATATTTAGAAGTCAAAAATTATATACCTCTGAAAATAAATCAAATGCAATCAGGTAGTGAAAATAAATCAAATGCAAGCAGGTAATCAAATGCACATTAACCTTCTATCGGGGGGATAGAAGTTAATGTATCGGGTGGATACATTAACCTTCTATCCCCCCGATAGAGGTTAATGTCACTATTTCCGATCCACCTGCTTAATAATGAAAATTCAAAAGTCATTTTTACGAAAATTCATTCGGACATTTTATTGTAAAAATCGAAAAATACAAATCGCCTGGTGGCGTTCCCCAATGCCACAACTGTCCGTTGTGGCATCATAGTAGCGAGAACTATATGTGCACCTAAGTGTGTCAAGTGCGCTAGAGATCACAAAAGCCAGAAGAAAAAATTGAAAATCCAAAATGTGCGAATTACGGGGGGTAGCACCCTGCAAATTATTGGGGGTGACCAAGATACCCCAAAAGTAAAAATAGTACAAATATCACTAATAGAGTAAACAGTAACATATCTTATGCTGCAGCAGTTAAGGGTAGCGCCCAGGAATGCTGACATCGCCGCGACTAACACCACGCTTAACCAAAATTACAACAATAACAATAGAAATCATTTAAATAATGATAGTTATGAAAATAGTAAAAGTAAATAGTTTAAATTTCAATCTTGATAGTTTAATGAATATAATTGACACGGTAAACAACCTAATTAATAATAACGCTTTTATACAAATAATCAATGTATTAACAAATATTGCTCCAAAAATTCAAAATTGTAATGATGCACATAATATGTTGTACCATACGATGGAGGCCAACCCAAGTTAGGTCTAATGAAGAGCCATGAGTTCCAGAAGGGTATCACTTAATATATGCACTTTTAACGCCAATGGAATCTACTCTAAAATAGATTAACTCGGGGAATTTATAGATCATCACATCCCGATATCTTCCTAATTCAAGAAACCCATTTAAATAGTAAATTGCAACTCAAATTAAGAAACTACAGCACATATAGAAATGACAATAAATTTAGATACTGCCAGCCCGGTGGCACTGCCGTCCTCGTAAACAATAGTTCAATAGTTATCAAGTTGACACTCTCCAATTAGAAAACTCCGAAATTACAATAGTAAATGTTTTCATCAATAATGACAAAGCATCCACCACTGGCGCTTCTATATAGACCCCCATCCCCCACACAGAAAAATATTCCTGGGCAAACCTATAGAAAAAAATTTCCAGATAACGATATTTCTAACATATTTGAATTAAACAATAATGTAATTATGGATGGAGATTTTAACGCTCATCAAACTTCCTGGAACTGCCATAGATCTAACCCGTTTGGTACCTCACTAAACAAATTAATTGTAAATAGAGAGTTTTTCCGAAGTCGTGTTGGCAAGGTAAACTGTAACCATACTTGGTATATTTTGGCGACGTTTCTTATTTAATACAAACCTAAAGAGGTAGTCTGAAAAGGGGTGTGGTGAATGGCGTTACCTAGTAGGGCGGTTGTAATAATGTAAGCAAATGAGGAAAACTCTAACAGAAATTTTATGAATCGAAAAGCAAATGAATGCAATAATGTTTAAATTCGCTTTCTATAATGATACATGTATTCAATTTTTTCTCTTTAATAAAAGAAATAATATATTTTTGAATCATAAATTGTTAATCACAGAATAATTGTAAAATTTATCTTTCTTTTAAATTGCATAAAATGTGTATGGAATAAATTCTGTAAGCAAAATAGGTCATTTATCTAATTATTTCTAAAATTAAATTTCTAATCTTATTTTACAATTCAATTTACTTTATCTAAAACCATGTTAATAATAAATTTTTATTTTATCAATTTAATTTGCCATTTATTTGTAGCTTCAGAATTTAAATTGAGTATTTAATTTCAAATCCTTTAGAAGTGTGGAATTAACTATGTAATAAAATGAAACTTATAATTGGAATAAATGTTTAAAGATTTGAACTCATCCAAAGAATAGAAAATTATTTTTTTGATAATCACTATTTATTGATTAGAAGTGAGCAAAATTATTTCTTTATTACTCCATCTATTACACAAAAATGAAAATATATTATTAATACTCATTCCAGAAAACAGTAGTTTTATGTATCTGTTTTTAATCGTATCTTCTACGCATAAGTTTACACAAAAATAAGGCAGATTTTGAAGTTCAAATTTGATCAAATATTTAAAAATTGTTAATGTCCTTGGACTGGAAAAAAATTATTGTCAGATCTGATAGTCATAGTTAATAATTTAATTTTTCTTGCTTATGGTATTTATATCTTTATAGAGTATCATAAGATTAATGTAATTTTCTTAAATCTAAAAATTAAAATTTCCTTTTGAATAAGCAATGTTTTTGCCTTATTTTAAATTTTTCTTTCAAAAGAAAAATACTCATTTTAGGAAATATATATTCAAAGAGAAATTCTCAATGACATAAATTATTCAAAAGTTGCTTGTTATAAAAGTATTTACCTTCAGCTAGTAACCAAATATAATTTTTCCATTATTTTCAAAGAGTGTATAAAATATGAGCCAAATCACAAATACTGAATAAAATAAAATTATTTTTCTTTCAGTAGATAGATCGTTTAAAATTTAAAAGACATTCAATTTTTCCTAAAATTGTAGCTGATTATTTAACTAACTTAAAAATTAATTTTCAAGATTCATTAATGTTGTAATTTTCAATTGTTATCCTAGAACAGAATTTAAATATTAAACAATTAAATGAATTTCAATAACCTAAATATAAATTGCGATTTATTAATACATTGTAATTATTTTGCAAAAATTTAATAGTTTCAAAAATTTAATTTCAAAAATTTATTGTAAAAGAGAAGAGTATATCACGTTTGCACATTATCTGATAAAGAAATAATGCTTCTTTATCAGGAAAACTGTAAATGTAATATACCTACAATTAAACTATATATATATATATATATATATATATATATATATATATATATATAAATGTTACTTAAAAATATTATCCCCGAAATGTACTGGCCAAATTGCTTTTTCTTAATAAGAAACAAAGCGTCCTTAGTTAAAATATTACCTCTAGTAATTTACAAAATACCTCAAAAAATAATAAAAACCGTACTAAAAATATGCAAATGATTATGGAAAAGGAGGAAAGTTAATGAAAAGAAACTTTATTTTTCATACTTTTTGCAGTTATAAATTTAAACATTTGAAATGTCTTCTATTTTAGTTTAAAGTTATATAGTCAAGTTATATAGCCAAAGTCAAGTTACATGTCTATAAAAAATTATAATATTGATTAATCAAATAAATCTTTTCTATTCCAAATAAAGAATATAATAACTAATTAATATTGTTTCGGCTGATAAATATGTCATCAGCACTTCTCTCTGGATGTAATTATTTACTATTTAAAAAAAATCAAAATGAAATTTTTTTTAAATATTTTAATTTTCTGAAATATTATTTAACATTCTATTAATTGTTTATAAGAGATTAGATCCTTTTATTTAACAAACAATATTTTATTAAAATTTTATATTTTCTTTTGTAAATATAAAATGTTAACTTTTAATTGTATTTTAACAACAATAATGAGATATAGCTCTCAAAAGAAAGGGGAAATTTCATAAAATTAAAATATCATTAATGAAAAATTCTTAAAATTAAATTACAAATAAAAGAATTGCGTTAGATGTCCTTAAAATTTGCATCCTTACTAATCAATAAGAAACAGATATAACACCCTGTATAACACCCCCATTAGCTCTTGTCAAGAATACAAAAGCCTCTAATTATTAATGGGACGTATTTCCGGCTTTACACTAGACCATCTCAAAATAATTTCATTGTAATGACTTACAGCGGGGAAGTCCATCAATCGTTGTCAGCTGAAGAAACCAACATGTGTTAGTGGTTTGCTTTGTGAATGTCCGGCTAGAAAATTTCTACAAGTCCCTGTTATAATTTTTTGCAACACTAAATATGAATTTTCTTTATTTAGAAAATATTATCCGGAAATTTATTACTAAGCAGTTTTTGTATTTAAATTCTAAAGTAAATATATATATATATATATATATATAATTTTCTTCTGATATAAAAAAATAAAAAATATTAGATTGGATCAAATTATTTTAATCATTGCTCTAAAAGTAGATAAATGCATCATATCTTTTAAACAAAAAAATCAGAAAAACCTTTAAATATCTGTAGTAACTAGTTAATTCATTGTTTAATTGATAATTAGCTTTAATCCGTGCTACATCAATATTGTATTTCTAAAATCATCAAATAATTTTTAAAATCATTAAAAGAAGTGGTTTGAATGCTTTAATACTTACAAACTGAAGAATTTTGACAAAGTTGTATATTTTGAATAATTAGAAAAAATAATAAACTAACTTAATTGCCTAACAATAGCTTTTAGGGGAAATAGTAAGCTACTGACTTCAGTTTAAATATTGGGAAAAAATGTTGATTGTAAGTTTTTCATGTTCCGAATGATTTCATTTTCTATAATTTTGTAAAAAATATCGTTCCTTACTGGAATCTATGTTGTTATTACATTTATTTTAGTATTTCTTGAATTGTTATGCCTAAATATTAAAATAAATATATCTCACGCATGAAAATTGTTTTTAGAAGGAGAATAAAAGCAAAAATAAAAATGGGGAAATCTTGACGCTACTATTTAGAATAATAATTTAGTTATTAAATATTTTATATAAAACTGTTAATATCACACATTTTTTCACATATATTCAAATTTATTCTACATTAAATATTTTTCCCTTCACCGAACTATATCTACCTTGATATGCAAAAGATCAGAAGTAGTAAATTTCGAGAAGGATTGTTTAAAAAAATAATATTGTAAAATAATGTTTTAACTTCCTTCTTCATTTGATAGTTATAAAATATAAATATTTTGCTTCACTTGATTGCATCAAATGTTTTTTAAATAGTTTTTATTAAAGTACTAAATATTCATAAAATACATTTTTGTGAGCATGAATTCACTAATCGGAAATAAATACTCTACCTAGTTTCGACAACATTAATTTTGCTTTAATGTTAACCTATTAAAAACAAGTATCTTAATTTATTATCTTACCACAACTATAAAATTTATTTCTTATATTAGAGATATTTTATTCAAACTCAAATTTTTTAGCTTAATATCAGGATTAACTCATTGAAATTTTATTTCTAAAACACACGAATATGTTATTTATTGAAGTGCTTGAAAATAAAAAAGTAATATTTAAAATATGGTTCTTAAATCATTAAATGAAAATATTTCTTTTACTGATGAAGGAAATTTAATATTTTCCGGAATTTGTAAGAAGCATAAACTTTTAATCAATGATTATATTTAGGGAATATTAGTTTAAAATATCCTAAAACTTACATAAACATTTATTAAAATAATTTTGAACCTCACAGTTAAGAAATTAAATAATTTATCTTGTTCTCTGCTGCTTTCCTTATACAAAATAACGTTTATTATTACGAAATACAAACACTTTTTATATATTTAAATTTGATCATTAATTTATGGTAACATCATTTTATTATGTTTCTGAAACAGATGAGCATTTTGTAAACATCTGTTGGAACAAGTGGTTACTAAGTGGCGAAAATTCTATACATTTTAGAAAATTAATATTGTTTTAAAACCTTATTTTTTAAATTTGAATATTTGATTCCAATCAAAAATTATTAACCAAATATTACGATATAGAATTAAAATTAATTTCATCGTGTTAAGATTTATGTTTTTGATTATTTTATATCTCTCGATATATTTTCATATTTTTAGTTAGTTCTTATAGATAAATGTAATAAATAAACCTTGAAAGTATAATTATAACAATAATTTGCAAATATTTACATTTAAAACATTTGTGTCTTCAGTAAAAGTATGCATCATGCTAATACCTAAGCTTTGTTTCCATTTTCAGATAAATATAATTTTGTCACAAGATATATATTCATCAGAAAAGGTAAACGAAGCTCAGGTATTAGCATGATACTGACATAAATATAATTTTTCTATGAAAATAATTTCATTATGAAGAAAAATGTAAAAATATTAATTACAGTTGGGAATGTTAAAATTTTATTTAAAGTTTTATGAATCGTTTTAAAATCAAGTTTGATCGAATTAAATTAATTTTACAAAGTTATTTTTTAACGTTCAACAAAAATTCATGTAACCTATATTATTTTATTTACCTAAAAACATATCTTTTAAAACTAAGATTTTCCATTTTTTGTCGATCATTTATAAAATTATATAAGTATTTAAAATGATAATTCTACGAGCAAGCTATTCAATTTTTAAATTAAAATTAGGTTTAATGTAAAATTAATTAAAAACCTAGAAATCACAAGGATTAAATATTCTTAAGTAATATGGTTTTGTTAAAAACGATGAACTTGGTTCGAAAATTTTGACTTTTAAAAATCTTGATTTTTGGAACAAAAAAAAAAATCGAATTTCGTTTTCTGTCTAGCTCGTATTCTTTACATTTACTTATTTAAAACCTATTTTTAATTATTACAATTTATAACAAAAACCTGTTTTAGCTTAAGAGAAATCATTCTGGAGGAATATAATGAAATAGGGCATAATTATTGTAAAAAATAATGTTCGATTTATGCCGATTCTGCACTGTAAAAAATTAAAAAGATCTTAATGTATAAATTATTGAATCAAAAAGAAAATATGCCATTGCGTAAAACAATATGAAAAAACAAAAACAAACACTTTTGAATAAAAAAATATTTTAAAATCGTAAGAATGTCCTATTAAAAATTAAAAATAAGTAGACATTCATCATTGGTAAAGTAAACGACTGAGAAAATATCGCATAATCATGAGATAAGAATGTTAAAACTCTTGTCTAGTATGAATACCTGTATTGATTTGTTTGTCCTTAAACGATCTTTTTTACACGAGGTCTAATTAGATCGGGAACAACAATTAAAAGTCTAATTCCCAATAAGAATTTTACTCAATAGAAAACTTAAATACTGAGTGTATCAGTTTTTGAAAAATAAAAAATATTACAAATTTACATGTTTTGGCTGAGAATATTTATGATTTTATTATAAAAAATATATAAGTATATAATTCAATGCTCCAAAGAAATTAAATCTTAAACTCCATTGAAGCTTTTAACTTGCATAATCTAGTATGGTGAAGATGTTATTAAAATTATGAGTGTACAGACAATTTTTACTATTTCAACGTCAATTGTTAGCTGTGAACGTTCGTTCAGTAAATTAAAATTAATTCTGACATATACGATCAACCATGGGACAAAATAATTGGAGTGACTTAGCATTTTTAAGCAGCGAATTTGAAAAACTTGAAGTGATCAACACTGATGAAGTAATTAATCAAATCCCTCATTAATGGCAAATGAAATGTATGCATAACTAATTAATTTATCCTAACTAACTGTTATTTATAAATACATTTAATCTATATATATTATATATTAACATCATTCACTGCTGTAAAATATACATTTTTGAAAATAATTATATTAATATGTAAAATTAATAATTATTTTAAATTATTTATAAATTATAGCAAGTCTTATTATTCTCTTGTTACATTTCTGAATCCAATTCTAGAGTTCTGATTATTTTTTATTCTATTTTTGTTGTTTCAAATTAAAAAGCATAACCTAAATCTTCAGAACTATTTAGAACTTGAATTATTTTAAAAAAAGTGCTTTTATTATTTGCATTATAATATCTTTATGAGTTTATATTATATTACTATTTATTGTGGGAGAGCACCAAAATAGATATCCTTCAAATTCTCATGAACTGGGTAAAACGCAAACAGCATCTGTCTCGATAGATCATTTTATAATTGCTTACTTTATTGACAGGAGATATTCTGGTTCATGGAAAAGTGTTATCTCCCCTAGTTTGTTGATCGATTTTAAATTATTACCAGATGTGGGAAAAGCAGTTTAACTTCCTGTGGTATTTGTACTCAAAATTTCTCAAGGGAGGCTGGTTGCCACTTTGGTTGCCAATTTTTCTTTTTTATGTTTATTCAATATCATGCAAAGAACTCTCGTTGGGAGCACTTTAATCTAAGCAAAATATTTTCTTAATCTTTTGTGTTTAAATAACCTTATGTTTTGAAATCATTATGTTAATATCAACTAAAGTTAGGAGTAGAAAAATTTCTTAGGAACAGAAGGTACATGGCCATTTAGGCTAGGAACCTAACAAACACTAGATACACTTCTTCTTGCCACTTTGGATGACCGAGTTCCAGTGCTCCAGGCGCTCACCACCAATTTATTTGCTTTGACTGCCAATGGGGTGTAATTATTAGTCACAGGGAAAGATTTTAATGAGGATATAACAATTATTTCCATTTACCTATCATTTGGTTAATCGTCGAGCCATGTATTTTCATCTGGTATGGCCAAGCCGCGTGACATCACACTCATTCATATTCTTTATAAATAAAAATAAATAGGGACTATTTAGAAGGTCAGATATCTTGCATGCATATTCTTGAATAATCCATACATTTAGTAGAGTTTATGTGCGGAAAATATTTCTAGATTATTTTAATTATAAAGTATACACAAACAGTAAATATTATTTCATAAATTGATATAAGTAAAAATTTCTTTTCTTTCCATACACTTGTTCCCACATTTTCTAGATTAGATTAGTAATATAAATACTTATACACACATTTTTAACAATATTTACAGTAATGGTCAGTAACGCTCTGCACATACATTTAGATGCAAGTAGTAATGAATGTGAATTAATTTAAAGAGATTTGCAAGAAAGAGTGATAATGCCTTAATTCTGACTCAGTTTGCTGAGTTTTCAGATCAAAATTTCTCAAGAAAGCGTGGGAAAATCTCTTGTCAAAATTAATTCTTTATGCACAAGAATAAACCTACAAATTGCACGGATGTTAGTAATAAGAGTTGAAGACAAATATCCATAATTATTGATAATAGTTTTTTTATAAATTGATTTTTAGTTGTTACAACCCTTTAGTTTCTTTTGCATATTTGTAACTACTTATATAATCTTATGAACTTGCAAAACAAACTGTATAAATGAAATAATTAAAAATCAGTTAAATAAATATATACTTATCTTTCGAGATTTATGTGATCTGGGCAAAAAAATTGGAGATTAAATTATAAGCTCAGCAAATGTTACAAAATAAGTGGTTTTATTGCATTAACAAGAGTTAATATCTTATATTTGAATGATTTGGAGTTTGAATAATGAGAAATGCTGAATATGCTATTGCAAAAAATTAGTGATTAGTAACTTCAACATACAAATATACACAATAAATATATTTAATTCACAGGTTTAATTCAAAAAAATTTATTCCTTTATTACACATATTTAATTTTGGTAAGTAGGAGAATACATATGTAAATTATAGTATTTAATGATACTTATGTAATATGTTATATACTTTCAGATAAAAGATATAAAGTATAAATATGCTAATTTTTATTCATGTAATTTATGATTATCAGATATAATATGGCAAAAACAATTTTAAATTTAATTGCTGAAAAAATAGGGAAAATCATCAATAAGTACTTAAACTACCGTGCAAGCTTCAATTTAAATTATCTAATTTCTCTTTTCCTTGCTTTTAAAAGCACATGATGAGTTTTGATGGAATAATTTTATTTATAGAAGATAAGTAATACTATTGGTTATGTTACATTTAACTTTTTCATTTAAAGGTCCAAGTATTAATATTGAAATGTCATAACCACTGGTACCAAATGCATTAATAAAATCATTGTTTCAAAAACATGAGTTACACCAACAAGAAAAGTATTTATTTAAGTTCTTTACATCATGTACGCTTGGATGTAAGATATGATAGATTGTTGTCTATGTTTTTGTTGTATCATATTTATAGTTACTTATTGTGTTATGTTATTTACAAATATAAAAATCAAAAACTCTTTTATTTTTAGTTATTTTTACTAACAATAAATGTTTTTGATTTTTATATTTGTAAATGAACGTCTATTAATGCTGATGAAATACTTTTAATATTTGAAGTGCAAAATTGCAAAGAATTATTTTTTGAATCATTTTCCATTATATAATAAGCCAATCGCTTTATAAAATTATCAGAAAAATCCTAATATAATTATGAATGAAATACCTTAGAACAAGAAAAACACTGCTAAATATACTACGTTCACTCATCATAAAAACATCACATGTCATAATGATGTTTATTTCTCCACCTTATATTTCACCCAATCACATTTTCCCCGGGCAACGATAGCTCCGCCTACAGCTCATCGTAGCTGGGTTACCATGCTGTGACTGTAATCGCTTAGATTTGGCGAAGAAGGCGATGAAATGTGTCATTTAGCGGAGGCAACACGAGTACCCGTATATCCCCTGTAAATAATCTAAGATTAGAAGCACCCCAAACTCCTACCAGAATTGGTGGGCATTTACGAGCAACTCTGCTTCACGATTGATTTCTTCTTCATAAAAAATTTCCCATATAATTGTAATGTGGTATCACATAGCGGGATGACGAGTGACCACAATCCGGTCGTCTGCACGTTCGATACCTCATAAAAGGACTATTCCCTCTCAGAAAAATTAATCCCAAATTGCCTTAAATATAAACATACTATAATCAACAAATTAAATTACTATAAAGAAATCAATAGTAATAGTGAAATTAAAGATATAACTGAAATTTTTTATTCATCGTATGAAACAACATCAAAGAAAATGAACATTAACAATAGTATTTCCTTCTTTAGTGAGGAAATTAATTTTTTAACAATTTTTTAGTTAAATCTTATAGCATGAGGTCAGTGTTACTATACTGAACATGCAGCATCAGTTTTGGTCACGTACAAAGCAATTTAGGAAGCTTAACTGTTAAAACAGTTTCGGAAACGAGGTTCTCAGTATCATTCTTCATTTAAAATTCTTATAAAGTAAGTGACAAATTTAAAAATTAAACTAAAATTTCTTTAACGTATTCACATAAAATTAAATGTTATCGATATATTAATTTAATTTAGGAATATAATATTCAGAGAGCAATAACATTTTAGAAATAATTTTGTTGTTATAAAGAAATTTCTTAAAATGGCATTTTTTGAAAATTTAAGAATCATAATCAATGTATTCAACTTGTATTGTGTGTGTTCACTCTCTATCTCTCTCTGCTTCTGTAATTCCTTAATTGCTATTTTTCATATTGTTTACATTGGAGCGAGCTTCAAAGTTGACCTTGTGGGGATATTCATTGTTTCCCCTCTTTGCATGCAATATTAATTAACGCATATGTTTAACTCTTAAAGGCTAATGTATTTTTGAAAAAAATTCATTAATCGCGAATGATAAAGTATTTTTTTAATCTTATTTTTATCTTTTCTGTAAACTAAGATTATCGAATTTTGCCACGAAAATAATCCGAGAATATCATTCTGCATTCCTTCATATAATTTACATGTTTCAGACGGCCATCGATTGTTTAGCGCTCTGGTTCATATTGTCATGAGTTCGATTCCCGCTTAATTGTTTAACATTTGTAATAAATCACAATTGATCTAAAAATGGACTTAAATTTCACTCTTTACATTTTCTTAATCATATGTTACTTAAGCAAAGTACAATTTATTCAACTTTTAACGTCAAAACTTAATTTTAAATAATCCAATTAATTTTTACCGATGGTGTTGTAACGCTCAACTGTTATTTCTTTCTGACAAGGGCTAACCAGAACTTAAAAGCTTAAGGTAGAATCCAATGCTCTAAAATGACCGATATATAAACAAGTCAAACCAAAATTTTCAAGTAATCAAGATGAACATTTCATGTCTTATCTTGCACAGAGCGCACACATTGAAAGACATTACATTTCCACCATTTTTACTAGAAAGAAACTAGAAATGTCTTAACAGTGAATGGGATTGAACTCGTCACTTCTTACTTTGAAAAATTGCTTACAACTATATCACGGTGAATTTGTTTTGATTGGCACCATTGTTATATTTAACAAAAATTATTCTTAATTTTAAACAGTTCTAATGATACGTTAGTTTTTCATAATAAGCACTATCAATGTTCATGGCGTAGTGGTAAGACATCTCTCTTCTGAACGAAATGCCTCGAGTTTTTCCGGGCATCTATTCTTATAACAAGTGAATACCGCCCACTAACATTCCGAGAAGATAAATATCAGTGCATTTTAAGATGCCTTACAACCGCCTAAAGGGGTTGGGTGTTAAAGTTAAAAATTTCCATTGTTAAAAAACATTATTTTATGAATAATATATAAGCATTAGATTAGTAAGCAAATTTACAATTTTTAATTTTGAAAATTTTTAAAAACAATGTTCCTTTTTATGTAAAATTTGCAGTTTGAAGTTTAAAAATTATCTTACACGATCGCTCTTAATTATTAATCATAGTAAAAGAATAATATTGATTGTTTTTTTCTTTACCATAATCCTCCCGTACATAATAAGTCTTATTAACACGACCCATGTTTCAACTCATATATACAAAAAAATGTATTTTTTTTATCAAATCCGTATTAATTTGAAATTTCTTTCGTTTTGCTTTTAGCTTTGACGGAGCTTAGAAATTCTCTATGAAAGATTTTTTATGAAAAAGAATGTAGGAACTCTCTTTTTTACCATAGTATTCTTACCTAAATGACTTTAAAAAATGTTGGATTGGATGAAACGAATTCATTTTTACTTTGTTTTAAATATATGAATATTAAAATGTTTATCAATTCATGTTTAAAAATTTTATCTGGAAATATGTTGACCTTCAAAATTTCCATACAATATCACCAGAAGGCGCCTTTAAAACTTCTTGGCGAATCAGAGCTCACCGAGTATCGCCATGTGCTCATTGGCTCCGAAAGTTTGAATTGAAAAATCCGAATTCTTATTGCTTATTTTGCAATTGCAGTTGCTAGGTTTTCGTAACGTAATCGTTCTGTTATTTGAAAATCAACATTAAAAAAATTTAACAAAAAATTTTTTCTCTAAGTGAATTTACCCTGTGAATAGGTAAGTAACTTCTTTAGTTTACATATAATACTTGTTGATTTGCTAATAAAAAAATAAGTGTTTTTAATAGAAAACTGAAAGTTAAGGAAAAAATGATAGTGACATTTTTTCTAAATAGAGATTTCAGTGATTGTTTTTAGCTTATTGATTTCCGTAACAATTAAAATAAAAAATTCAAATAATTTCTAAACAATCTTTAGGAATGAAATGCATAATCATACTTCTCGAACAATTAAATTTCAGTAGATATTTGTAACTTAAGTAGCTAGACGTCATCATTAAACAAATCTATTATGTAGGTTATATCCCTGAAATGTATATAAATTTGATTTAAAATAAATTAACGAAATTCTTACTTCAACGAAACAATGTCGCTGCAAATATTCTAATATTTTATTCTTTATTTTTAACTTTGACTAAATTAACTTCTGGTAATTTAATCCACATTCCAAAAGCGATATTACAAAAAGTTAAAATATAAATAACTATCCAAAAATTCAAATAACCTGTATTTTAAGATGTAGAAGATTTTATTTTATTGTTTTCTAATAGGCTATATGAAATAATAGAAAAATGTTTGATCTTGTGTATAAAGTTTTCATGTTTTGACAAAGTAAGATTGACAGTTTAATTTGGCATGTTTAGATTTTCAGAAAGAATTTTCATAGATGTGAGCCCATATTAATGTGCCGTAAGAATAAAAGCTGAGCAGCTTACTTACACCCATTTTTACGTATATGCTTGTAAACAAATTCAAAATACATTAAAAATGTTTTAATCGTTATTTTCCGTTGATTAAATTATTTACTGAAATAACTTATAATTCCATTAAATAGTTTGGTGAATAAACGCTTATTTGTAGGTTCTAGTTAGTAAATTATTCTTTTTTTCAATTTTCCAAACTTTATCAATTGGTATCATAACCATTTCATGTGGTGTGTGGACAATATTGTTTACATTTGTCGCATTTTTAAGATTTAAGTCATCCATCAATATGTTGACACATTTGAAACTCGTTCCCTGGGGAAAAGTAATACATCAATTTTTGATGTTCTGTTTGACCTGGTATTTTTCACTGTAAAGCCCGCCACACACTATAGGATTAAGGATTTGTTGAAGGGGGTAGAAAGTAATTAGGCACACACTTCCTTCGAATTCTGCTGACCACAGTAGGGGAGGCACATCTAGAGTGGGAAGTTATTTTTAATGGTGCCATTTTTCAACATTTATTGCTTTTGACTTAAAATTTGTGCCTTGTAAATGGAATCGAAAAGCGCCAAAAATTTCAATCATTTAAAAGAGTTTTTCTGTCACTTTCATGACTTGAGGTTAGGGATGGGACTTTGTTACTTTTCTTGTACTTGGTACGTACTGAGTACAGTTACTTTTAAAGCAACAAGTATTTTACCGATTACTTTGTGTACTTGTTACATTTTTTGTGCTGCCATCTATCGGATTAAAATATAATGACAATTTTTTCATGTTTTATGAATAAAAACTAAATTAGTAATAAATTAATAATTAAATATATAACATGGTAAAAGTTACCAGATGGGTACGGGATTGGCGCGATTTCAAATTTTGGCACCAAGCGCTCTACAGCTCTGTCGCCAACCTAAATTGCGTCACTACGCGCGATAAATTTCAACCAATAACGATCGCGTTCGAACTTCAGCTTTGAAATCACGCGTTTTTTCGAATTCCAAATATTAAAAAGTTCAATATTTCATTACAATTAAATACTGTAGAAGTTTTAAAATTCGAATAAATAGAAAGGAAATTTTTATCACTTGATTTTAAATATACCGAGCAATGGCGCCCACCTTAAAAAAAACATCAGTGTAGCGCTACTTACTGCAGTGCCAACCGAGCAGTAAAACTAAATTTCGAACGTTAAAAAATTTCACTTTTTGTTTAAACTCGAATTTTAAATATACCGAGCAATGGCGCCCACCTTAAAAAAAACATCAGTGTAGCGCTACCTACTGCAGTGCCAACCGGGCAGTAAAACTAAATTTCGAACGTTAAAAAATTTCACTTTTTGTTTAAACTCGAATTTTAAATATACCGAGCAATGGCGCACACCTTAAAAAAAACATCAGTGTAGCGCTACCTACTGCAGTGCCAACCGGGCAGTAAAACTAAATTTCGAACGTTAAAAAATTTCACTTTTTGTTTAAACTCGAATTTTAAATATACCGAGCAATGGCGCACACCTTAAAAAAAACATCAGTGTAGCGCTACCTACTGCAGTGCCAACCGGGCAGTAAAACTAAATTTCGAACGTTAAAAAATTTCACTTTTTGTTTAAACTCGAATTTTAAATATACCGAGCAATGGCGCCCACCTTAAAAAAACATCAGTGTAGCGCTACCTACTGCAGTGCCAACCGGGCAGTAAAACTAAATTTCGAACGTTAAAAAATTTCACTTTTTGTTTAAACTCGAATTTTAAATATACCGAGCAATGGCGCACACCTTAAAAAAACATCAGTGTAGCGCTACCTACTGCAGTGCCAACCGGGCAGTAAAACTAAATTTCGAACGTTAAAAAATTTCACTTTTTGTTTAAACTCGAATTTTAAATATACCGAGCAATGGCGCACACCTTAAAAAAACATCAGTGTAGCGCTACCTACTGCAGTGCCAACCGGGCAGTAAAACTAAATTTCGAACGTTAAAAAATTTCACTTTTTGTTTAAACTCGAATTTTAAATATACCGAGCAATGGCGCACACCTTAAAAAAAACATCAGTGTAGCGCTACCTACTGCAGTGCCAACCGGGCAGTAAAACTAAATTTCGAACGTTAAAAAATTTCACTTTTTGTTTAAACTCGAATTTTAAATATACCGAGCAATGGCGCCCACCTTAAAAAAACATCAGTGTAGCGCTACCTACTGCAGTGCCAACCGGGCAGTAAAACTAAATTTCGAACGTTAAAAAATTTCACTTTTTGTTTAAACTCGAATTTTAAATATACCGAGCAATGGCGCACACCTTAAAAAAACATCAGTGTAGCGCTACCTACTGCAGTGCCAACCGGGCAGTAAAACTAAATTTCGAACGTTAAAAAATTTCACTTTTTGTTTAAACTCGAATTTTAAATATACCGAGCAATGGCGCCCACCTTAAAAAAAACATCAGTGTAGCGCTACCTACTGCAGTGCCAACCGGGCAGTAAAACTAAATTTCGAACGTTAACAAATTTCACATTTTGTTTAAACTGGAATTTTAATATACCGAGCAATGGCACCTACATAAAAAATATCAGTACGCGGCACATTCTAACACTAACATGCAATACACACAACTTAAAAATTCATGTACTTACTTTCTTACTACCATCACGCTCTAAATAAAAAAAACGTAAGTTCAAAACATTCTCATCCATAGTTAATTATCGTTAGCCACAAACAAACTCCAAAATTCGAATATTGAAACTCAATTATTAAATATTATTCTAAAATAGTTTCAAGGGTTACATACAAAACGCGCAAGTCACGCGATCACGTTACCCAATAAAAAAAATAGGTCATACATACGTAATCCGAACCGTTAAACCAGTTTGACGAACTTATCGCACCACTTTATCGCCTGCTTGGCGCATTTTACCCTCCGTACCCATCTCTTCACTTTAGCGATATAACATTTTGTATAATTTCATAAAATTAATGTTAATTTAAATCATTATCATTTGTAAATAAGCATCCAGTTAAGGTTAAAATAAAAGCTGATGTAATAATCTATAAAAAATTTTCTTTTTATAAATGCAACATTTCAATAATAGCAATTTTTGTTCTTCCTGAAAAACTTTAATTTTTAGTATGAAGCAATTAAATATAAGTTATTCCCTCAACAAATAGTTTTTCAGTGAAAAATTTTGAACTTATATATTTTAATAAATATATTTCTTTCAGTATAAAAAATCCTAATCTTTTGTTATTTACATTTTTTTTTTTAGAATTTTCATCTGTTCTAAGTAATTTTCAAATTATTCTATTGTAATTTTCAAAGTTTAATTAAAATATTAAATTAATCGTGATAATATAATTTCTATTTTTCAACCAAATCATCAACTTTTTTGTTTTACTTTAGTAAGATTTTCCAATTATATAAATGAATTTTTATAATTAACTAGCAAATAATTTGTAAAGAATCGCAAAGTGGGAGGATTAATCAATTACAAGGAGATTTTTTTAAATTTGCTTAGAAATATACAATTACTTTTAACAAAAATCAAATTAAATTTCTTATATTTTTCTATTATTAAACATTGATGAAACAATTATAGTAAAATTTTTTGATACCTAATAGATAGTTATTTATTTTATAAATGACGTTTATTTGTTTATATTTTTATGAAATAGATAAACTAGATTTTCTAAAATAAAAATTGCATTAACTCGCATATCTTGCTTCAGTTTCCTGAATCTTAATTTATGGATAAATAAAGTACCTTTGCAATTAAAACTGTATTAATACTTTTTAAGTGAATATCATCATCATTCATAAAGTAACTTTTATAGTAAAACAGAAATTCATTAAATATCAAAAAATGTAAAACTGTTTTACCAATAATCTAAAGGTTATGCTGTTTTAATGTAAAATATTAAGTAAAATGTAATGTTTAATACAATAGTAAGTAAAATGTAATGTTTAATACAAAATACAGGAACTAAAATACATATATTTTATTTACATGAAACTGTGATTTAAAAAATACACATGCTGGTATAAATAAAGATAAAAAGTAAAAGTTGACTTAATTAAAAATTTTTTTTTTCATTTCGAAGTTCAAAATTAAAATGAATACACTACCTTTATTATATTTCAACGATTTTTTAAATTATGTTGTGATAAATTTCGGTTCATTTATTTAAATAGAATTATATTTTTTGTGCAGAAATTTATGCAAAAAGTTTTTTTTTTTTTTTTTTTTTTTACGATTTAAACTTAATTTACCGACATAAGTATGAACTGAAAACTTGGTTTTATAAAAATAAAGGTAATTTTTCTCAATCTAATGTGCTGGCGTACATTTTAATTTAGATGCTTGATTCCCAGTTATATTATTTTGAGATACGCTAGAAATACGTATTTTCTGATTAAAACTCTAACCGAAATTTAATTTTTTTATAAAACTTCTTAATCTAACAAATCTTAATTTGCTTAAATGCAGCTCATTATGAATAATGAGCGAATGTTTTTTATTTTTTAACAGGTACTTACATTAAAGAGTAAAATTCTATATTTGAAACACATTGTTACTTTACAAAATTATTTCTCCTAATTCAGATTCTTTATTTTAATCACTGTTCAAATTCACCACCATCATGAGAACAGTATATTTTTTCATCAAGTACATCTTCACTGGGTATCTTCTGCTGAAATAGTTTTCTTCGAGAACTCATCTCTTTCATTTTCAGTTGATTTTATGTTTGTACACTATTCTTTAGAAGTAAAACGGCTAACAAGAATAGGAAAATAATCTGGAGCTCAAAATTGAGCTGCTTATGAAAAAAGTTTTGAAGCAATATTTGTGGCTTTGGGCACGGAGTCATCCCAATGTTATATGAATTCTGAGAAACTTGGTGAAAAAATTTATTTAGTTTCACCCTCAGTTTTTTACATACGATATTTTATTCCCATTTATATTTATAATACCTTTATTAAAACACAAAAATCAGAATAAAATGTTATACTGAGTGTCTTTTTATTCATATAGATGAAATTTATAAATTTTCCCGTTTTTAAAGAATATAAATCTTGTTGTATTTCAAATAAATGAGTCGCATTCTTAAATTGAACTACAGATGTTCAATATTTACAACTTGTGATATATCTTATTTTGAATTTAAATAATAGACAATGTACACACTAAATAGCAAAATATTTTTTATTCAGCGGTTTTCTATTGAAATTTATATTTACGTACCAAGTTTATTAAAACAAATCATGTGTGCAAAAAATACTTTAAACAATTTTTATTTTGAATTAACAGATATTTTAATTTTGGCTTTGGGGAAAAAAACTTGAGATGCTAATTTATAATTAAAGCATGATACTCTTAAAAACAATTTAGTCAAATTAATTTTATCATGGGAATACAGAAATAAGAAGGAAACTTGATAATGCAATTCACACTTCTTTGTTACTTTCATATTATCACATCCACCTTATCTGCGAAAATATAGTCTTCAGCACCATATAAAATACAAATAAAGTTTTTATCTATTTCTATTTTAAATATGGTGCTAAGATATAAGCAAACTATTCCGCTTTTCCTTCATATTTCGAAAAAATATTAAAAACTGCAAACATATATCAACAAATCGACAAACACGAACCTCGTTTCAAATTAGACCGGGGAATAAGAAAACATAGGGTTACTAATATTAAGTCTGAACAATAGTCACATTTTACACCGCCAAATTATTGCAACTACTCTCTTCAAGTGCGCATGCGTTAGAATTCCCATTTGGAGCCGACCTTCCGGGCCCGGTCTCGAGCGTGACCTTCGAGACTATTCTCGAAGGTCACGTCTCGAGACGCTTGTCCTCATTAGAGGGGGGTAAAAATGGGAAAACAACGTCCCCATCCGTACCAGGAGAGGACTGTCATGTCTCCCCTCCCCATCAATCACATTAATCACCTCTGAAGAACACTCAGGACCTGGTTTCAGGCAAGTGGGATTTCAAAACAGAATGATGAAATACTTAAAATTATAACACAAGACGTAGTAATTTATATTTCGATCAAATTAAATATAATAAATATGAGTTGTAACGCTGGTAACTGAATACCCAGCAACCACAAAATGCATACGCAGTTGTGAAAAAACTAGAACTAAAAAATGGAAATTGTAGCTAATAAAATAAAATTATAATTCCATAAACAAGGATTACTTAACAATCTACTCTAACGAAAAACTGTGTAATACTTATGGATGAAATGCTCATCCAACTTATTATGAGTAGTACCCAATATCATATTATGTAAATATTTAAACTCCTAATGTTAATCACCACCACTATGTGTTGCACCTATCTATCTATACTTTTAATAAACTATTGATACTGTAACTTGTCAATATATCAACAATATAATTAGATTTTGTAAATTATCAATTATGAAATCAGAATATTGTCACTAACGATCGATTTTGTAAAAACGAATTTTTTGTATATATATATATATATATATACCGTTATTAATCGGAATAATTAACTAGAAAATATTGTATTGATACTAAACAGAATATGTATAAATTAGAAGCTTGGAAAATGTTGTATAGCTAAAATCCATGTTGCCCCCATTTGTATAAGACCCTGTCGGTTATAAATAAAGTTGGACAACGGGTTTGTATCAGTGCTTGTGCGCTGATGACTTGCCTTGTAGATGCTGACGGCCAACCAGAGGATACCGGTTCGATCATCCTGCCCAGTTATAGATTTTAATTCTCATATGTTAAATTCCAATTAACAAAAATCATGATAAACAAACGATAGGAAAATTAAATAAAATTGATAAATTGGAGATATATGTACCCAGCACTGGAGCTCCGGTCACCAAATGATCAACCGTCGTCCATTAAACCTGTCCAACTTCCCCACAGACGGTACAACTTGTTCACGTACAACAAATCCATAGGAAAAATCTTATCGTGTGTGGCGGGCTTAAGTTTAGTCCAATGTGTTTGTCCTTATACATATTTGCTTAGAGGATTTGATTTTTTTAATAGAAGCGAAGTAGTTTCAGTTGCCAATAAACAATATCAAGAGAATCTAATTTTTTAAAATTTGGTGTTTTCAATTGTAAACTAGACTTCTCTTTCAGATTTACAAAAAATTTAAATCAAGAACAAAACATTTATATTAATATTTTTTAATAATCATAAAGAAAAGATAAAATATTAATTATTAATAGGGTGATTGAAAAATAAAATGCCCCCTCCCCCAAATAAAACTCGATTTAAAAGCGTGTGCTCTGTTTGTAAATATCAAGGGATATTTATCCCTAAGCTGGTAATCGAATGGTTCGATTCAATAGTTTGTGTGTTTGAATCCCATCTTAGTATTAGATATTTGTAGTGGTTTGGAATCCATTTTAATAATAGGTATGGTTTAATTAGAGGGAGAGCAATCGTACGCAAACAATGAGTTTTGAATGATAAGCATTACCAAATAAAATATTTAGGCAAAGCTTGAATTGTATATTTATTTCACTTAGTATATATGTAAAATGATTCTTTGTGATTATTTTATGTATTTCATTCATCACTAAAAATAACTATTTCTGCAATTGCTACTTTACTAACTTTTTAAACGGTTTTCCAGTAAATATCCAAGTTAAGTTAGATTCATAATGCTGTAAGAAATCATTATTTTTTAAAAGAAATTTTATACCTTTCAATTCAAAATTAGAAGTTTAAAAAAAATACTGCTATCTTTCATACATACTATCCTTCCGCTTTATATTTTTTATTTTGTAAAATGGTTCGTGTAAATCAATTTTATTTTTATTAATTTTACATAGTTGACAAAGTATTTCACTTTTAAATAGTTTATACTTTTTTACAATTTCCTTTTTGTACTTGTTAATATTTCATGTGCTTATAGTTTTCTTTTTTACGAATATCTTATTTATTTTGCAGTCTGAATTACTTTCTATGCAAATGCTATTATAAAAACACGAAGTGAATGAAACATACTTGATAGACAAATTATGAAATTCAATGAATTGCGAAAGGATAGTCTTTTAAATTGATAATTTAGGTATACAAAGAAGTATGAATTTTTAAGGCTATTTTCATATTTTTCTGGTAATATTATAAAGAACTTTTTAACGATTAAAAAATAAAACATTAATTCCGATTTTTATTACGTCAAAATTTACATTTTACTTTTTAAAAAATTAATATTAAATAACTAAAAATATCGGTTAAATATTAATGATATCATGAGGAAATTATTCTTTAACAGATGCTTATCTGAATAATTGCCTCCTGTGTTGACTATCCAGCTTACTTTCCTCCCTATTCAAATGCGAGTTTCTCTGCTTTTTATTTGGAGTTCGAAAATTTAACAATTTATGAATATCGGGAGCGGAAGATTCTTTTACATTTCGTGTGGTGTACTCTAACTTTATCATCATGCATTATAAACAAAAAAAATGAAGAAGCTACACATTGAACAATTTACACAGAAATTTAAAACAATTATATTAAAGAAATCTAAAAAAAAGTTTCATCGAAAAGGCGAGAACTTCCTAGATTAAAAAACAAAATATTGTTTTTTGATTATTGGAAATCCATAATTAGATAATTTTTTTATTGTTACTGTTGTCGTGCGCCAGCTAGGCTGGCATTATGGGGTTCGCTGCTCCACTTTTCCAACTGAACCATATTTTGGTGTGCAGTCCGACTTCCTCAGTACACGCATGCTATAGGGACCCGTTTATAGGGTAGGCAACCATTCACAACTCATTCATACAAGGAAAGGACTGAGACAGGATAGAGATAAAATACATTGTTCCTGAACCGGGATTCAAACCCAGGACCTCCCTATCCGCAATCAGGCACGCTGACCAATTGATAAGTTGGGCGACATGATTTTTTAATATAATATTGAAATAAAAATTCCCTATTGTTTATTTTGTAATCTTAAATTTTGCATATTTACGTTTAAAAT
Source organism: Latrodectus hesperus (assembly GCA_037975125.1). Classification (NCBI taxonomy): domain Eukaryota; kingdom Metazoa; phylum Arthropoda; class Arachnida; order Araneae; family Theridiidae; genus Latrodectus; species Latrodectus hesperus. The sequence continues at coordinate 48,449,684 of CM075862.1, read as the reverse complement.
TAATTTAGAAATAAATTGAACAAGAAATTGGAATTTTGAATAACTTTATATAAGTGTAACAGTTTTTAAAATCAGAAAGGAAAAACTGTTACTAATATAATGTATAATGCGCTATATAGTTATTCAACTGAGTTATTTATATTATAAACGGTGTCAGAAAACTTGTATCGGGTTTTGAAAAATATTAAAATTAACATTATCTGGAAATAGTGAAACTAACAGTTCGATGGTTCGAATGCTACCTTGGGTTTGAATGTTTGTAGTCGTTCGGAATCCGTATATCGGTCTAATTAATCCTATATGGAGGGAAAAAGAAAAGAAACCCGTTGAGCTTCAAATCAATCCAGAACTCTGCAAGTCATTATATTCAAAAAACGGAAGCAGTTTTGTAATTCCTAATAAGAAAAACTAGACCGAATAGCATGCATGACCATTTAGAGTATAAAAACTTGGGTAAGCCGACAAATCTACCAATATATAATTATATAATTTCATATATATATTTGTTATTATGCACTGTGTTTGCGTGAGCGTGCGTGAGTGAATACTTAACCTTTTATTGATATGCCTATTGAAATGCATTGAAAACGGATGAAATGAATTCTAACTTATGTTTTACTAGGTACTTAAAGAAGCAATTTTTCACCGATAAAAGGTTAGGCCACTGCAGCCTAACATTTTGTCGGTGAAAACCATTTTTAATTTATTTGGTAATGGTGTGGGGTGGATCTGGAGAGGAGGATGCCCCAGCTTAGGTGTGTTACCTCGTCACCTGAGCATACAAGCAAGTTATTTAATTTTTAAATGTAAATTTGTTTTAATGGGAAATTATTTTCAACTTGAGAGATCACAAGGACATAATATTCGCATATATGTAATTTTAATGAAATTTAAATGTAAAAAAGAATTACGCATAAAAATCACTGGAGGAATGTTTGAAATACTAAATGTATTTATAAAGTTAAAATAGCATTAAATTAATCTGAGAAATGGTGCTACACCAACACCCCCTAAAGAGGGGGTGTTGGCTACACTCACTGCCAGAAGGAAAACTATCATTCAGTCCTACACTCCTACACTTACGATCCTACACTTAGAATATTTACGCAAACAATAGTTTTAAATATAATTCCAAGAATCTTAGGCCAATAATTATCTATGTTTTACCAGCTTGATAACGAGCATGTGATACTAATTTAAAAATATTCGAATCCAGCAAAACGAGCTTCTAGACTTATTTCTAAGTCGCAGTAATATTTCAGAAATGAGCATATTAGAGCCAACTTTAGAGGCTTCAATTCTCATAACCTATGCAAAATAAACAAATTTGAAGTAATGGGACTTGAACCTACAACCCTTACGAAATAAACAAATTTCCATACACTGATGGCAGTCCTTCGACTCAAACCAACTACCAGTAACTGAAAAATTTAGTTTAATAACTCATAGTTAAACATTTATAACAACTAAAATTTTGTAGCTTATAATTAAATATAATATTATATTATTAGATAATATGGTTCTAGAAGAAAGCTGTTTTAACACTTTAAAATCCCATTGTGCAGAAAATATGGGCCCAAATAAATGTGTTTTTGATTAGAATTGAAAAAAATATATATTGAATACTTTGTTAAATTGGTCGTCGTAAAAGAAAATTTCAGTTCTACTAATTATTTCACCACCTTTACACCTCAAACTCTCTAATAAAGCTTTGGATCTGTTCACACTAATAGATGGCATCAATTTGGTAGAATCTGCCCCATTTGTATTGCTGAACACTTTCATTGTGTTCCAATGGCCGAGCTGGCAGCCGAATGGTTAGCGCTCTTGCCTTCGGTTCAACAGTTCGTGGGTTCGAATCCCACCTTGGGCATGGATGTTTGTAGTGGTTCGGAATCCACTTTAAGCCGTAAGTCCCGGTCTAATTAGCCCTCGTGTGCAAAAAATGACCGTTGAGCGACAAACCAAAACCAAAAACCATTGTGTTTCACCATAATGCAGACCTGCCAACTTTTACGCATCATGCGTAAATTTTACGCAAGATCCACAGGTTTTACGCTTTTACTGATAGCATGAATTATTTTACGCATTTCGGTTCTTCTGGGCAAAGTTTAGAAAGGAAAATTTTTTTTATATCTTAGCACATAATGGTGATCTTTTCTCGTTAGGCATGATGAGAAGCGGAAATTAGCACCCCATTCAACCCATCTGTGGGAAGAGAGAAATAACTTCCCGGACTGTGTGGTTGCAGAGGCTCCGAAAATGCACATGTCAAACCCTTTTTCTATCGGAAGTGGGGGGAGGAAACCTCCAGCTTGAAAAACTATAGATGGGGAAAACAAATGGTAGAGATATAATTTTTTTCTTTAGCCACACGGATCAAAACTGAAAAGTTTTACTGAAATACTTTTCTAAAAGTTGGCAGGTATGATAATGGTTGGGATCGAACTCGCAACTTTTCGCTCTGAACAGCTGTGTTGACGCAGATCGGTTATTTTTGGACCCTGCGCTATAAGACACAACTGAGGCTTGAGTACTCTCCTTATATATATATAAAATAATGTAGAATTTGCGTTTGTTTCCTTTTTAATATTTCAAATTAATATTCATAATTCATCAAGTCTGATTACATACACACACACACACACACATATATATATAATCAGACTTAGCATGTTGTGAATATCAAGAATATCTGTTGATTACATATAACATGTATTATATATATTTTGTAATTAAAGTAAAGTTTAAGTCAAAGCTAAATTAAATTAATTAAAAGACAAAATAAAATTTCTTCGAAAATTTTTAGCATAATAAATTAAAAAATAAAGCTATTTTAAACTGCGCAAATTTAAAAACTCGAAAATATATAAAATAGGAAGTTTGAAAAAATTAATTAAAATAAAAAATAAATACGTAGAATATTGCACAAGTCTTGTGTGTCTGTGAAATCGGAAAATAAAAGAAAACAATAGTTTGAAAAAAATAGATTCGTTTTAAAGCAACAATAGCTAAAGGTTTTAAAGAAAAACAAATATAAAAGCTGAATAAAAGTTAAAGTAGTTTATAGCATACATATAGAATACTTTTTATTAATCGAATAGATACCATTCATATAAATAAGTCTTATTTTTGTTCACCTTTACTTATTCTGATTGTCTGCTGAATATTTATACTGTATTGAACTGAAGACGGCTACGTAAACAGGAATGAAATTTATTTCAAAATGTTAGTTTGTCTAATAGATCTGAAAAGCTGTGTCAAACGGAAGTTCAAATGAACCTTTTTGAAACTGTAAATTCTAATGAAGTTATAAATTTCAATTCGCAACTGAATATATATATATATTATATATATTATATTACATTACATTATATTACATATAATGTATGTATATATATTATATATATATTATATATATATATTATATTATATATATATATTATATATATATATTATATTATATATACGCTAACCACTCAACCAATCGGTCGGCATTTTGATAAAATGTCCGTAGTTTCTTAAAAAGCGAGAGAAGGCTTAAAAAGCGCTGGGAGATTTACTTCCACAGAATACGTCAAATAAAGCCCGCCACACACGATAGGATTTTTCCTATGGATTTGTTTGTTGGACGTGAACAAGTTGTACCGTCTGTGGAAAAAGAGGCTTAGTGACGTGAAATCGTACAGCTGATTCTTGTTTATAAACAAAGGAAATATTTCTTAATTAAAACTGTGTTTTTATTTCTGAAAAGTGATTCAATCCGATCGGACTACTACGGGAAGTAGAACCTTTCAGCCGACGTTGTCGGCAAGTATTCCCGCTACGGGAAAAAACTCTGCTATCATGGAGTCTTCAGGGGTAAAGACCCCAAACAAAGGACTCGAAGAGTCAATGAACTGTGAAACGCTTAACACTCGAACATTCCAAAATAATGAAATTCCGGAGAAATTCCTTGAAATTATTGATGATGAACTGTTTAATTTTGTCAATAATGCAACAAAAGAGGAAATTAATATAAAAATCCTCAAAATGAACGCAGAAATCATTACTATTGAAACGGGCATTGCTCACTCCAGAAAGATGATGGAGGACATTATTAACGAAAAAAACTGCTCCAAAAGGGAACTCATCGGACAATTCCTCAATTCGGACATTGAAACAAATATGAAAAACTCCAAAAATCTGAAAGGTAAGTGGGATTTCCTTAACTGGTGCATTATTATAAAAAATAGCAATAACTTTATTAATGCTCCTAATGTTAATGCTAACTTAAAAAATCCAAATGAAAATGTGCATGTGCATGAAAATGACTTATGTAATGCTAAGGTTTCCAAGAATTCAAATACTAAAACATCCCAATATGTAAACAAAAATTCTAAGGAAAATCTTTCTCAAAACAATCAAAAAGATAAAGCCATGCTAAAATTACCTAGTTCAAATAATAGCAATAACATAAGCAACCAAGCGTCTACTCAGGGAGAAATTAATAAAAAAAATAAAGGAACAAATCCCCAAAATTCTGAAAGTGAAATAATGGAAGTGGATTCAAATAACAAAAATACTAAAAGATCTAAAGATGAAATGAGTAACACAACATCCACAGATGATGAAGGTGAATTTAAAATATACAAACACAAAAATAGAAGCAAAAAACCAAATAACAAAAATCATAACAACAAAGAAAAAACTGTAATAATCCAGACTACAGCTGTTCAAAATAAATTTGATGAATTAAATGAAGTAATAAACCAAGTAAATAAACCAACTAACCCAGAAAATGCAGAAAAATCCAGCATCGAACCTTCAACCCCCCTAAATACACAAAACTCAAACGGTTCTCAGATAGAAAATCAGGACAGTAATAAGAAAGAAGCTCCTAAAACATCCCCAATATTAATAAGAAGCACGGGAAGTGTTAAAAGATTAATAAAAATAATACAAGAAAAAACACAAAAAAATAACATAAGCATCAAAACTTCAGGAGAACACCTCAAAGTCACATGCAACGACACAGACACCCATAGAAAACTCACGCAACACTTACAATTAAATAACGTTGATTACTTTGTCATCCCAGGACTGGGAGAAAAGCCAGTAAAAATTGTCATCAAAGGACTCCCCATTCACATGCCAATTGAAGAAATAAAAGAGGACCTTGAAGCCCTCAACTTTAACGTAGCAAAAATAACCCAGCTTAGGCGATCAAAAGATCAATTTAAATTACCAATATTTCAGGTACAGCTAAATAAAACAAAAAATTTAGAAGACATATATAAAATAGAGGAACTTTGTTCCATAATAGTTTCTGTAGAGGCATACAGGCCTAGACCAGGTGCCTACCAATGTTTTAATTGTCAGGCATGGAACCATGGCTCATCAAACTGTTTCTGTAAACCCAAATGTCTTAAATGTGCTGGTGATCACAGCACGAAAGAGTGTCAAAAAAGCAGGGAAACCCCCGCAAAATGTGCTAACTGTGGTGGACCACACCCAGCTAACTACAAAAACTGCCCTAGGGCCCCTAAAACAATCAAACCCACCTTCCAAAGCAACAAAATAAGGAGTGGTACAAGTTGGGCACAAATCACCCAAAACAACCCAGCTCAAAACAAAAATATTGAATTCCCAAGTCTACCAAACGCCGTAAACAACATAAATGCAAACAATGATACCACAAATTCAAATTTCTTAGCTTTCTCCAATCTTGGAGAAATCTTAAAATTCTGTAAAACAATCAATGAAATATTTGGAAATAAATTACAGGAATTTAATAAAAAAATGGAAAGCATTACAGACCCAACTATGAAAATGTTTGAGTTCATTAACTTTGTAAGCAACCTCAACAATAGTTCTACCTATGAGTAATCTACTCAACAAATTAAATATAATCACATGGAATGCTCAAAGTATACGAAACAAAAAACATGAATTAATCACTTTCTTACAGGAACACAATCCAGACATCATTCTCATACAAGAAACTTTTCTTAAGCAAAATGAAAAATTTTACATTCCAAACTACACATTCATACACACACCCAGAAACTGCTCGCCAAAATTCCCAAGAGGGGGAACTGGAATTTTTATTAAAAATCACCTCACACACAAACATATCACTACTCCCAATTTTCAATATTTAGAAGCTACAATAATTGAAATTTACCCCCACATGAACAACCCTTTATACTAACATCCATCTACATACCCCCAAACACCCACCCAAACTTCCCATTTGAAATAGAGAATCTGCTTTCCTTAGGACCCAGAATCCTCATTGCTGGGGATTTTAATTGTAAACACAAAAACTGGAACTGTCAAACTCCAAATATTAATGGTTATATTTTAAACAACTTCATTAAAAATGCTGATCTTCAGCTAATTTCACCCACAACTCCCACAAGATATAGTACCAAATCAGCAACTACAATTGACTTCGCCATTGCAAGAAACCCCCTATCATCACAAACACTATCACACTTAATGAATTATCTTCAGACCATTTACCAGTAAAAATTGAATTCGAAACCAACATACAACCTACACCTACCCCCACTTGTACCAAAACAAATTGGATTGAATTTAAAAAAGAATTAAACTCCATGCAACTAAATTTTAATACCATCAAATCCGAAAAGGAATTGGATGACAGAATAATCAACTTCACAAATAACATACACAAAGCATATCAAAAATCTTCCCAAGAAGTTCCTATAAAAAAATTACCTCCTCCACCTGAAATCTTGAAATTAATAAAAAACAGAAATAAAATTAGAAAAAATTACCAAAAAACCAGAAGCCCAAATGAAAAAAATTATTAAATCAAACTAATCAGCAAATCAAAAATGAACTCTATCAATACAATCAACAAAACTGGGAAGAGTATATTGAAAATCTTCAAGCAGAAAATGGCTCCCTCTGGAAGGCCACAAAAAAACTAAAAACTCAATACCAAAAAATTCCTAACCTTGAACATAATGGTACTCAATACACCACAACAAAAGATAAAATCGAATTAATAGCTAAACAATTCTATATCCATTTTAACAACAACACCAACACAGATATTAATACAGAAAGAGCCATCAAAAACACACTAAATAATCTCCAAAAATGCACTTACAATAAATACACAGGCATAATCACACCTAAAGAAATTATCACAAGCATAAAAAAATTAAAAAATGGCAAGGCCCCTGGACAAGACAATATTACAAATAAAATGGTTAAAAATCTTACCCCTAAATATGTCATAAATTTAACTATTATCATTAATCACATCTTAAAATTAAATTACTTCCCTAAATGCTGGAAAACTGCAATTGTTAGACCCATACCCAAACCAGGAAAAAATCTAAATAAATCAGAAAACTACAGACCTATCAGCTTACTTTCTACACTCAGTAAAATTACAGAAGAACACATATTAAAACTTATTAAAAAATTTATTGAAAAAAACAACATACTAATAAATGAACAATTCGGTTTTAGAGCTAAACACTCAACAATACAGAAAATACTTAGGATTTCAGAATTCATACATCAGGGATTCATTTACGGCCAAACCACAGCAGCAGTTATGCTGGATGTGGCAAAAGCCTTTGATAGAGTATGGATAGAAGGACTAATTTACAAACTTATTAGCCTTAAATTTCCAATCTTTTTGATCAAACTAATACAGTCCTACCTCACAAACAGAACCTTTATTGTTGAACTTAATAAGGAAAAAACCTTACCTAAAACTATAACAAGTGGAGTTCCACAAGGCAGTAAATTAGGACCGATGCTCTTCTTACTCTATGTAAATGACATCCCCAAAACCAAGAATAACAAAATTGCACTCTTTGCAGATGATACGGCCATACTTAGAAGAGGTCCAACTAATAATATTCTAATTGAAAATCTAAATTCATACATTGACTTAGTGGTCAAATGGTTCACTAAATGGAAATTAACACTTAATGTCAATAAAACGCAAGCAATTTGCTTTACATACTCTACTAAAACCCTTAAGGAAATAAATATTCTAAATCAAAATATCAAATGGCAACCGAGAGTGGAATATCTAGGCATGACTATGGATAAAAGATTAACCTGGGTTCCTCATATAGAAAAAATAAGAACTAAATTTCTGGGAATCAGAGCAAAATTATATCCACTCATTGGTAAATATTCCAAATTAAACTTCAAAAACAAAAAACTGATTTATACAACTCTCCTCAGACCGATTTTAATGTATGGCTCTGAAATTTATGGATCAGCTGCAAAGAGCAATATACAAAAACTCGAAGCATTACAAAATATCACACTCAGGATAATTACAAACACACCCTGGTACATTAGAAACGAAAAAATTAGAGACGAAACAGTAATCACAACATTAACAACATTCATTACTAAACAAGCGACAAAATTCTACTCAGAAATAACCACACACACAAATCCAGAAATCAAAAACCTTTCAAGTTACGATATAAATGACTACCTAAATAGGAAAAGACCAAAAACAGTACTAAAAAATGCCTCCCAAAACTAAATAAATAAAAAAGACGAGTTTACACACATACACACAAAACAAAATTGAAACCAATACTAAAAGTCAGGCAAGAATGAAAGCACAAGGGGGAGGAGCCCCTAACGGGAGGAGAAGGGATTAAAATAAATAAATAAAGGGAAGGAAAGCTACGACGTTTGTGATCGAGGATTGACCTTGGACTGCACTGATTTCTCCATCGGGTAGACGCTTGTGATTCATGGATCCTGGAACAACATTACACTGAAATGGAAATAAAATTAAGGAAAACCTTCGCATTCACTCCTTATTAGGAAAAGGAAAAAAAAATAATAAATAAATAAATAAAATAGGATAAAATAAAAACATTTTTACCTTTCTACTTTACTTTGATTTATTACCTTTTCTCCTTATTTTCAAGAAACAGAGAAATTAAATTTATTTCTCTTTACTTTCATTATCTCTAATAAAAAAAAAATATATAAATGGATGTATAAAAATACATATATATATGTTCATATATACATATATAAATTTTTATACACACGTATTTTACTCAATGTACTCAAAATAACTTTATTTGTTATTTATTTATTTTCTATTTATTTCTGTTTTTCATATTTATATAAAAAGGAGCAATAAAATCAATGCACCAAAAGGTTATTCCACTTAAATTCATAAAATTTCAGACTGGATATAGGAGTTTTACTCCAGGCGCTCCGTAAAACAGAAAATGGTTCCTGGTTCCTGGTACCGTCTGTGGTGAAGTTGGACAGGTTCAAGAAAATTCAAACAAGTTCTGATTTTTCTTCCAACGTAGGGATTACAGGAAATAAATAATTGCTTCCTGTTGTCGCGTGTCTGCTCCCATAGGGTTGCAAATTATTTCTTGGCGACACTTGGGAAAATTTTTGAAACTTCTCATTTACTGAAACTTAGATTTCCGTTTTACAACACCTCACGAACATCACTTTTCAAAAATGTCCATGAAGCATATATTGCAGGAATTCATTGAAGTATATAGAGATGAGCCTTGTTTGTGGCAAGTAATGAGTAATGATTATGCGAATAAAATAAAAAGAAAGTTAGCGTACGAAAAATTATTGAAAATATATTTAAAAAAAATAGATGAAAATGCTTCAATTAATGAAGTAAAGAAAAAAATTAACTCCCTCCGAAGTACTTATCAAAGAGAAGAAAATAATATTAATGAATCTAAAAAAGTGGTGCAGGCACTGAGGATGTATATGTGCCGTCTTTATAGTATTTTAAATATTTATCATTTCTAGACGAAGTTGCAGTTTCACGTGCTGGAGTATCATCCATGAATTTGGACACAAGTTATTTTGAGAATGGTGATGAAGTAAGTTAAATATTTTAATATTATTCTCTATCTGAATGAATATATATAATTGCACATTTAAAACTTAAAATTTAACTACGAAATTTTATAATAAGCTTTATAAAACAATATATTTTTAATTTCAGAATGCTTACAAATCTTCAAAATAAACATTCTACAATTTTAACTTTCTATAGTTTTATATATGAATTAAGTTTAAACAATATAAAGGTATTAGTTGTGATTATTCTGTTGTTCTCTTTAAATATTCTTTATACAATTAAGCAATAATAAAAATAAATAATTAAAAATAGTAACATGATTAATAATAAAGAAAATTATTTACATTTAAGCGAAATTGAAATTAAATGCATCTTCAGTCATGATTATTTTTTGGTAAATGTTATTTTGTTTTCTTCAATTTAAAAATCATTTAAGAAAATATAAAATCTAAGGATACTTTTGGATAACAGATAAAATTAATAATTGATTTTATATCTACTAATAAAATAATAAAACATTCTTTACTCGATAGATAAACTTTTTGATGTACTAATATGGCTGTTTAATTAATAAATTATTGAAATGCACACATTGTGTATAATTTTTATGGAGATACATAAGCAAATTTAAGGGATCTCGCGTCTTCAAGCACAAATCACTTTTTACACACGTTATTAAGATGCAATTTTTACCCTTTAAATATATTGACCATTTTATAATTTCCCAGAATTTGATTAGATATATTTATGTGTATTTATATAATATTCATAATACATTTATACAGTTGCAAAATATATTTAATGTGTTAAGTACTAATTTCTTGATATATTATAATAAAACTATCAAATTAATTAGAACTTTTATTAGTATCCATATCTTATATTTTCTAAACATAAACTTTTAAAAGTTAATTACTTCATTTAGGATAAAATCAAAGCCATGTTAGTTTGCCTTCATTGGAAACAAAATAATTGGTTAACTTTTCTCGAATGAGTTTTGCTTCATCCGAATAATTTCTTTGTTGCCCTATTTCTAATCCAGTTAAATGATCATTTGACCTTAAACCTAATTGCACCGAACCAGTTTCTTCATCTTCTTGGTCTAGGCTGGAAGATGGGGAATAAATTTCAGCACTGTTCCTTCTTAAGAAATTGTGCAAGACACAGGTTGCTAGCACTATTTTTTCTATGACTTTAACATGTAAATTTATTGCTGTGTGATATATCCTAAATCTGTTGGTTAATATGCCAAAAGCATTTTCTACCACTCTTCGAGCTCTATTGACCCTGTAATTAAAAATTCTTTTTTACCATTGAGTTCTCGTTGAGGAAATGGCTTCAAAAAATCGGGACGTAAAGCAAAAGCTTCATCCCCTATGAAAACAAAAGGAAGTTCGTTATCCTCTGAAGTGGGCAGTTTTAGTTGATGATTAATCAAATGGTGATAAAAAAATACTTTTCTTCAACACTCCACCATCAGATACACAGTCGTTCGTGCCAACATCTACCATTATAAATTCATAATTTGCATTAACAATTGCTAAAAGAACAATACTATTGAAACTCTTATAATTCCAATAAAATGAACTGCTTCCTTTCGGTGGAGTGATTCGTATGTGTTTTCCATCACAAGCACCCACACAGGATGGGAAATTCCACCTGTTTTCAAAGCCTTTCGCTATGGAAATCTATTCTCCTTTATTTTCAGAAAACTAAAAATAAATTAAAATACTCAAAATTCAATTTTTGTATAAATGAACATAATTTTATTTTTGTATAAAAATAACTAGAATATTTCTGAACAAATGTTGAAATCTAAAATAAGTGTTATTAATTCTGTTAAATTATATGTTTTGAAAAACATTTTATCGCAAGGAGAACTATACATGAATGTTTATATTGATTTTAGGTTATGGATCTTGAAATTGATTCAACAGAAGTATCTGAGAGCCCTAAAAGTCATAAAAGAGGGAAAAAAAGAAAAGCGGAAGAGCTTAAAAACAATATGTATGAATTGATTTACCATAAATTAAAAAATTCAGAAGATGAACAAGATCCATATTTATTGTTTGGCAAAATGGTAGGAGCGAAGTTAAAATCAATTGCTTCAAATTCAAAAAAAGATGCCTTCTTGGTAGGGATGGGAAGAAATACCTGTAACAAGTATTTTGTAATCAGTATTTGAATGTAACAACCTGTAATCAGTACTTTTTCTTCCAAATACTCAGTACTTCCAGTAACAAAGTCAGCGCGAGTTCGAGTATCCTCAGACAGTTGAGGTACAATGTACTTGACCAGTTTCTAAGACAGAGCGAGTACGTGAGTACGTACTTGTTACAAAGTAATCAGCGAGTACGTGAGTACGTGGTTGTTACAAAGTAACAAGCAAGAACGTGACTACGTGGTTGCTACAAAGTAACAAGCAAGAACGTGACTACGTGGTTGTTACAAAGTAATAAGTGTACATTGCGCTCTGTCATTGGCTCTTCTGTAACAAGTACAGAAGAGACAATGACAGAGCGAGTACAAGTAACAGTACCATCGATATATCGATGCAAGCGGATGAATTATGAGATTATGGTAGGGAGTAGGGATGGGACTTTGTTACTTTTCTTGTACTTGGTACGTACTGAATACAGTTACTTTTAAAGTAACAAGTATTTTACCGATTACTTTGTGTATTTGTTACATTTTTTGTGCTGCCATCTATCGGATTAAAATATAATGACAATTTTTTTCACGTTTTATGAATAAATAAAACTAAATGAGTAATAAATAAATTAATAATTAAATATATAACATTTTGTATAATTTCATAAATATAATTAATGTTAATTTAAATCATTATCATTTGTAAATAAGCATCCAGTTAAGGTTAAAATAAAAGCTGATGTAATAATCTATAAAAAATTTTCTTTTTATAAATGCAACATTTCAATAATAGCAATTTTTGTTCTTCCTGAAAAACTTTAATTTTTAGTATGAAGCAATTAAATATAAGTTATTCCCTCAACAAACAGTTTTTCAGTGAAAAATTTTGAACTTATATATTTTAATAAATATATTTCTTTCAGTATAAAAAATCCTAATCTTTTGTTATTTACATTTTTTTTTAGAATTTTCATCTGTTCTAAGTAAATTTTCAAATTATTCGATTGTAATTTTCAAAGTTTAATTAAAATATTAAATTAGTCTTGATAATATAATTTCTAATTTTCAACCAAATCATCAACTTAATTTTTTGTTTTAATTTAGTAAGATTTTCCAATTATATAAATGAATTTTTATAATTAATTAGCAAATAATTTGTAAAGAATCGCAAAGTGGGAGGATTAATCAATTACAAAGAGGTTTTTTTAATTTGCTTAAATACATACAATTACTTTTAACAAAAATCAAATTAAATTTCTTATATTTTTCTATTATTATACATTGATGAAACAAATATAGAAAAATTTTTTGATACCTAAGTGATAGTTATTTATTTTATAAATGACGTTTATTTGTTTATATTTTTATGAAATAGATAATGCAATTTTTATTTTAGAAAATCTAGTTTAACTCACATATCTTGCTTCAGTTTCCTGAATCTTAATTTATGGATAAATAAAGTACCTTTGCAATTAAAACTGTATTAATACTTTTTAAGTGAATATGATCATCATTCATTAAGTAACTTTTATAGTAACACAGAAATTCATTAAATATCAAAAAATGTAAGACTGTTTTACCAATAATCTAAATGTTATGTTGTTTTAATGTAAAATATTAAGTAAAATGTAATGTTTAATACAAAATACAGGAATAAAATATTTTATTACATCAATTTAATATATTTTATTTACATCAAACTGTTATTTAAAAAATACACATGCTGGTATAAAGATAAAAAGTAAAAGTTGACTTAAGTAAAAAATTTTTTTCATTTCGTAAGTTCATAATTAAAATGAATAAACTACCTTTATTATATTTCAACGATTTTTTAAATTATGTTGTGATAAATTTCGGTTAATTTATTTAAATACAATTATATTTTGTGCAGAAAATTATGCAAAAAGTAATTTTTTTTTTTACGATTTAAACTGAATTTACCGACATAAATCTGAACTGAAAACTTGGTTTTATAAAAATAAAGGTAATTTTTCTCAATTTAATGTGCTGGCGTACATTTTAATTTAGATGCTTGATTCCCAGTTATATTATTTTGAGATAAGCTAGAAATACGTATTTTCTGATTAAAACTCTAAACGAAATTTAATTTTTCTATAAAACTACTTAATATAACACATCTTAATTAATTTGCTTAAATGCAGCTCATTATGAATAATGAGCGAATGTTTTTTACTTTTTAACAGGTACTTACATTCAAGAGTAAAATTCTATATTTGAAATACAAAAAGTTCTAGAAAATTCTCAGAATTCAGTGTTATTAATTATTTTCAAATATCTTTTCCTGTTTCCGAAAATCATCCCCCAATCATACCATTTTAAATTTTAAATACGAATTGAAAATATGCATTTTTATTTACGTGAACAATTTCCCCTAATTTTGTTTTCTCATTTTTAGAACAGCAATTTATGTGATTATATAACTACCTAATTTTTAATGGTAAAAATATTTTTGAAGAGAAAAAAATTTTTAAAGTAAAAAATATTTAATTACTTTTAGAAATGCATATATATTTTTAAATTATCTTTAAAACTAAAATATAGTAAAAAAATTCCATTCACTTTGTGTTCAAGCCAATAGAGTAATTTTGGAAACAATGATCAGATTTAAAAAAATTAATTAAAATTAATTAAAAGTTAAAAAAATAAGAAAAATAAGTCAATAAATATGGAATAATATATAACAAAAATATCAGGCTTTTTTCTTACATTAAAAAGTGACATATTTAAAACCAGAAGTATAACCATTAAATAAATGTGCTACGATTATTGATTTTCCCAACTCATTTATTTTATTAACAAAAACGAAACAAATGAACTTGCTTTTTTTCTTCATTTAGCAATAGAAATTCATTATGTACCCTCTCCTAAAATACATGCTTCTCTAGGGGGTGTTGCTTCAGCCCAAAGAGATTTTCTAATTCCCAAGAATCAATCTTCTATTTTCCAGTTAAACCAGCATCTCATTTCTCTTCTCCTACCCACCCTTCCTATCATGGGAAGAGATTTCCCAAATCCTGACACAATCTCCTAATTCGTCTGTCTGTATCGATATATCGATGACATTGTTACTTGTACTCGCTCTGTCATTGGCTCTTCTGTACTTGTTACATTCAATCAAGTACACTTGTTACTTTGTAACAACCACGTGCTCACGTACTTGCTTGTTACTTTGTAACAACCACATACTCACGTACTTGCTTGTTACTTTGTAACAGCCACGTACTCACTGATTACTTTCTAAAAGTACGTACTCACGTACTCGCTGATTACTTTGTAACAGACACGTACTCGCTCTGTCTTAGAAACTGGTCAAGTACATTGTACCTGCAACTGTCTGAGGATACTCGAACTCGCACTGGCTTTGTTACTGGAAGTACTGAGTATTTGGAAAAAAAGTACTGATTACAGGTTGTTACATTCAAATACTGATTACAAAATACTTGTTACAGGTATTTCTTTCCATCCCTAGTAGGGAGGCTGGGGGGGGAGAAGGGAAATGACAGTTGGTTTAACTGGGGAAATAGAAGAGGGATACATGGGAATTGAAAGATCTCTTTGGGTTGGAGAGAGAGATATGAATTTATATTGCGAAATAAAATACGCATGTACATTTATTTCGTTTCAGTTATTTAGTGATTGTCGTTCTTTTTCAAATATATGACGTTTTTTTAAATGTAGGAAAAGCATGATATTCTTGTTTTGTATTTAGCAATTTTTATTAACTTTTATTTTTGTTATTATTTTTTAAAAAATTTTATTTTATGAACACATATAACATATTTATTTGAACCTTAAATAAGGTCAGATTTCTTAAATTAAAAAAATATTTAAATTATATAAATCTGCTTCCATACTTCCATTGTTATTTTTACAATGCATACTTTTTATTATAATTCCATATAAATATGTTTATTTTTTATTCAACCATGTTTTAGTTTCACAATATTTTACTGTAAATATATAGAATACTTAAACTTTTAGAAAATATGTTCTTTTGTCTTCTTTACCATACGATTTATTTTTATTCAGATAATGAGAATGTTGATTTAAACCTAATGAAGGTAGTTTTTTCATTTTAGCTTAAAAATTCAAAACGAAAAAAAAACCTTAATTAAATTAATTTTTATCTTATCTTTATTTATACCATCATATGTTACTGTCATGTTTATTTCTTAAATTATGGATTGATGTAAATAAAATGTATGTATTTTTGTTCCTCCATTTTTTATTAAACGTTGTTTCTCAATATTTTACCTTAATACATTATAACATTTAGATTATTGGTAAAACTATTTTACATTTTTTGATAGTTATTGAAATTTTATGCAACTATATCTAATATAAAATAATTATGTTTACTTAAACATTATAAATATATTAATTATGTTAATATATTAATAATGAAAACCATAGTTTTAATTGCAAAGCTACTTTATTTAATCATAAATTGATTAAATTTCAGGAAACTGAAACAAGATATGTGAGCTAATGCAATTTTTATTTTAGAAAAAACTGGTTTATCTACTACATAAAAATATAAACAAGTAAATGTCTTTTATAATAAAAATTATTATCTATTGTACATAAAAAAAATGTTACTATGTTTGTCTCGTTAATGTTTAATTATAGAAAAATAAAGGAAATTAAATTTTAGTTGATTTTTCTGATTAATTGCTGTGTTTTTGTAAGTAAAACCTCTTTGTTTAACGTAAAATAAAACCTCTTTGTAATTGATTAAACTTCCCACTTTACAATTCTTTGCAAAATATTTACAAGTTAATTATAAAAATTCATTTACTAAATTGGAAAGTCTTACTAAATTTTAATAAAAAATTAAGCTGATTAGGTTGAAAAATTGAAATTATATTATCTCATCTGATTTTATATTTTAATTAAAATTGGAAGTCTTTGAAAATTACGATTGAATAATGGAAAATTTACTTAGAACAGATATAAATTCTGAAAATAAATGTAAATAATAAAATGTCATGATTTTTTTATTGAATGAATTACGTTTAAGAAGATTTAGAAATTTACAATTTTTTACAAAAAAAAAAAAAAACTGTTTGTAGATAAACAATTTATTTTTCTTTGTCTCATACTAGAAATTAAAGCATTACAGGAAAAACAAAAACTTGCCATTATTGAAATGTTGCATAAATAATAATTATTTTTATAGATCTTTTCATTAATATTTAAGTGAATGCTTATTTATAAATGATAATAATTTAAATTAACATTAATTATATTAATTAATTTTATGGTTTTATATAAAATATTATTGATTTACTTATTTAGTTTCAATTAATTATTAATTTATTTATTATTAATTTAGTTTTTATTCAATTTATTTATAAAATTTTAAAATGTCATATTATAATCCGATAGATGGCAGTACAAAAAGAAATTGTAACAAGTATGAAATGTAATCGGTAAAATACTTGTTACTTTAAAAGTAACTGTACTCAGTACGTACTAAGTACAGGAAAAGTAACAAAGCCCCATCCCTACTGGAAGAAAAAATGATGAGCGAAATCATTTTTTATGCCCAGAATGGGAATTTAAAAAATAAAATTATTGTTGATACTTTGAATTGTAGTAGTCAAGGTACAGCTTCAGCGAGCAGTAGCAATCAGTATTTGCACACTTTGCCTGCCCCATCACTCAGATGAATCTCTTAATCAAAAAAACTACTTGCAATTCAGTGTGAAAAAAATTTTAGAAAAATAAAATTTATGCTTATAATCTTTTCTATTTTATGTTATTGAATATTTATAATATGCTCATATAATATATGTAAATGAGTTATTACTAAATATATAACGAATGTTTTAAAGAATTTGATTTCCTGTGTATATTCAGTTAATGAATTTTATTCGAAAATTTCCATTATTAATTAAACTTAGTTCAATTGACTATCATCTTACTTTATATTTTAATTAAGTGAAAAATTTTCGAAAATTTTAAATTTAATTTATTCAATATCTACATCAGGGGTGCACAACCTTTTCAGAATGAGGGGCCAAAATATGAAAAAAGATCATGTCGAGGGCCAAAGCAGTACGTAAATGTTAAAATATGTTATAAACGTGAAAACACTGCTTTTTGTGGCAATACGCATGAATTGTATAATTGTTAATTTACTTATTTACTCATGCAAACATTATACAATAAAGTAATAAAACACAATCATTATAGATATGCTTAAAATACTTTATTTCCAGAAAAAAACTTAAAATTGAATAACGGGAGAAAACATTTTGGTAATTATACAAAGAACACAATTTAAATTTTGAAAAAAATTAGTAAAATTTAATGTGATGCTATGATTGAATATTTGAAGTTATTGATTTTATGTTGGGCTTAAGATTCGTTGTGGCAATATTAAAACAGAAGAAAGGTTCTCATCTGCTATCCTATTTCTTATTTTTGATTTGCTTAAACTCATTAAAGAAAAAGTTTGCTCACAAATGTAAAATATTTATTTTGATGTAGAATCGTTTTCCTATCAGATTTTTTCTTGTGTTTATTTGAAAGAGTCTCATTTCTTTTTAAATTAGTCTTATTTTATTAACAACATTCGCGGGCCAACTTTAAAGGCGACGCGGGCCAATTTTCACCCGCGGGCCATAGGTTGTGCATCCCTGATCTACATGATATTTTTTAATCTTTTATATTAACTGTAGTTAATAAATCAATAAATAAGATAAAGAATTTCTTACTTTCAAGTATTCCTTGTGGAGAACTCTTATGATTGCATCAAAGTTTCTGGTATTATTTGTCCTAAAGCTTGAAGTGAGATAATAGTTGTAAATTTTTAATCTTCGTAGGATCTACCGGTTGCCAAAAAGCCCAAAGTCGCACTTAATCGTTCATGAGAATTTAAAGATGACCGCATGAATGTATCCTTTCTTATAATTAAAGGTGTTACCTTATGCAACTACGTTGAATACAATTTTTCATTCATCCTCATGTAATTCAAGAAATCTTTATCTTCCAATTGTATTACTGTACTCAAATTTAGATGTGAAAGAGATTCACGCTGGAACAGCCAATTTTTTACCCAATTCTTTTTCTTATTGTTTGTTTGCTTTTCACCATCATCACAGTCCAAAGCAACAGCCAATAATACTTCTGTGCTTAATTTGCTCATGTTATATGATCATATTTAATGGCAAAAATTACAAGCAGACAAATGAGTACAACAATAAATACGTTAAGTCAGAAAAAGTGACTGAACAACAAATGATTGAAATTTTTAGCGATTTTCGATTTCCATTTAAAAGGCACACATTTTAAGCCAAAAACAATAAATGTTGAAAAATGGCTACCTTAAAAATAACTTCCCACTCCAGATGTGCCTCCCCTACTGTGGTCAGCAGAATTTGAGGGGACTGTGTGCTTAATTACTTCCTACACCTTCCAAGAAATCCTAAGGAAAAATCCTATCGTGTGTGGCAGGCTTAACTTAAAAAATAAATAAATAAACCTTTTTTTATCTTAAACTTTATTATAGCCTTCTATTCATTCTGTGATCGGAGCTCGACATCCGAGAACGTGTTTACACACTCCGATTTCACGATGGCAACGGGTTCCCAGGAAGTTCGGACGAGAAACTCGGAACGTTTAAACAGGCCTACTATTTGTTCCAAAATCATTCCGCGGGTGTGCGACGGTGTTGCTGGTTGAAGTATAGCTAGTTTACATATTCTATTAAGCCTAAGAGGGGAATACCGCGTGTTAGTAGTTCTTCCAAGTTAGTAGTACGCAATTATTTTATTACTTCTGAAGAAATTTTTTTTATTGAATCTCTATCATGAGTTCTACTAGTAGTTTCGTTTGCGAATATTGCGACCGGAAATTCACTTGTAAATGCAATTTATACGTTCATGTTAGGCAACTTCATCAAGATGTGAAGTTAAATATTTTTGGTTTATTACTTTGGTTTATGCCCTGAGAATGCGAGGTCTTATGAAGATTTACACACGCACTATTCTTTACACCACACTAAAATTTTAGCAACATCATATTTAGCAAAGAATTTTGCTTTTAATCGGAGCAGTTCTACTTACTGAAGTATCCCGGACAGTGAAGTTTTTTATGAGTTGACTCCTCCAAGCCGAGGTGGAAACTGCCATTGTCTTGCCGCCCCAGTGTTAATGAAAGCTTGACCGAAAAAATTTCTCAGAATTTTTCTTTTAATATTCCATATATTTATATAACTTGCTTGGAGCGTCTTGTTTATAGTTTCTGTTAAAAACTTAACAGTAAATGGCTTCTTGGTATTCAATAAAAGTTGCTTTTCAAAAAATATAATTTCAAAATATGTCTTAAAAAAGAAATTGTGACTTATTAAATTTTAAAATGATCTTCCATCTTTAGATAAAAGAATTTTATGCTTGTTTTTGATATGTAATTGTGATGGAATTGTTATATAGAATTCATTAAGGCTAAACTGAGTATTACGGTCTCACCTCTAAAGCACAGAAAGTCGCCACGGTCTCAGCGAAAAGTCACCAAATCTGTTAAAATTTGGCGATAACTTTGCGTCGCCAATTTTTTTAACAAAGCATCGCCAAATGTGTCACCAAATGTATCGTTGGAATGTCTCGTCACCGCACATCCCGGAAAGGTTAGCCATTTTTATTTTGGATTTTTTTTATCGGATGTAAAGCGCGTTAATTTAAATCTTGTTTTTTTAATATTTAAAGTTTATTTTACTTCGGATGTAGCGTGAAATATAAATATTGTCTTCTATATTCACTTTTTTATTTCGCTGTGGGTATAGAGCCGGAATTTCAATCCTATCTATTTGTTTTGTATTTCGCTGTAGATATAGTGCCTTGTTTGAAATTGAATAGAATTGTTTCCTTTTTTATGTAGTGAGATGATTTGTAACATATCTTAAATAACTCAAATTCATTATTTTATTAATTTTTAACTAGATGTTATTATAATTGTTTGCTTCTCTATTTCCTTTAATTCTCTAAAAAATATTCTGAAATATTTTTAAATAGAATCTTTAATCAATTATTTTCACTATTACTGTTTTCTTGCATGCGGTTAGGCTTAGCAATTCGAAATCTGGGGAAACCTCACTTTATTTGCACGGTTGTTTTCTTATTTGGTGTTAAGGGGGAGGGAAAATTTCAGGGGATATTCTATAGAGATCTCTCGCCAAAGTTTCGCCAAGCTTGATTGCCAAGTAGCGATAATGTTTCAAGTATGTTAACTTATGACGTCACTGGAGGAATGCGATTTTATGACGTCACAGTCACGTCTCTATAGTTCGTCTAATATTCTCTATCAAGCCGATTATACGCAAGTCTTTATCGCTATTGGCGATCGCCAGGTTATTCGCCGCTTGTTATTTTACGCCAAATGTTCTGGAGGAATTATTACCTTTTCTTAATATTCCAAAGTCTTATTTATATTTTTTAATTGTCTATTTAGTTAAAAATCATTTATCGATTTCTAAAAATAAATAAAAATCTTACTTATTTTCTTAAGTTGTTCTTCATTCAAATAAATCTCTTATTTGATTGCTTAAATATTTTATTTATTTTTTTAAATCATTTTTTAATTCAAATTTATTTATCGATTTCAAATATAATAAAATAAATTAAAAATGATTTTTTTCTATTAATATAATATTTATATACGTAATTATTTCCTTAATTTTAATTTAAATCTTAAATTGATTAAATATTTCATTTATTTTTTTAATTATTTTTCTAATAAAATAAAATTATTGAATAGTATTAATTTAATGAATTTTTTTCTATTAATATAATATTTATATATATAATTATTTCTTTAATTTTAATTTAAATCTTATTTAATTAATTAAATATTTCAATTTTTAAATTATTTTTCTAATATTATAAGCATGAAATTAATGATTTTTTCTTATTAATATAATATTTATCTGCATAATTATTTCTTTAATTTTAATTTAATTCTTATTTGATTGATTAACTATCTCATTTATTTTTTTTTATTATTTTTCTAATAAAATAAAATTATTGAATAGTATTAATTTAATGAATTTTTTTCTAATATTATAAGCATAAAATTAATGATTTTTTTCCTATTAGTATAATATTTATCTGCATAATTATTTCTTTAATTTTAATTTAATTCTTATTTGATTGATTAAATATCTCATTTATTTTTTTTATTATTTTTCTAATAAAATAAAATTATTGAATAGTATTAATTTAATCATTTTTTTATTAATATAATATTTATATGAATAATTATTTCTTTAATTTTAATTTGATTCTTATATACACAATAACTGTCTTTGGTAAGTTTAAGATTGTAAATATTTGATGTATTTAAAAAGTTATTATAAATTTCCCTCAAAAAGCACGAAAATATTGCTTTAAAAATTTGGCATATACTGCTCCTGCAATATGTAAATATTTATTTACAGGCATTTATTATCGTGAAGACAAAGAGGGCATTTTTCTAAAGACAAATGGAAGGAAGAAAAAGATCTGTGGCCCCTTGTATCAAAATTTGTACATCCAGAGACGCAATTCATTTGCACAGATGAGGCCAAGCAATATAAGGGCGTAGAAAAACTTTTCATCAATGCTACACATTTGACCACAAACCATTCTCGTAGCATGTTTGTAGACCCCAACAATAGCAATAATAGCATAAATGCCTTAGAGAATGAAAACAGGCATTTCAAGGCATCTCTGATAAATAGACGAACAGGTACGCATATTAAGAATAGAATGAGATGTCATTATTACTTGATGACTGTTTTATATGTTTTAGAATTAATAATTCATATTTAATCTTGTATCACATTGTTTTATATATTTCAGATAAACTACTCAGTCAATATATGTCTGTATTTACCTATAGACGCAGAAGATTGGACCGCTTGGCTACATTAGGTGAAAAAATATATCAGTTCTTGAAAGACATTGCTCTTGTATATCCAGGTGAACAATTTTATATCCTAGATTTTTTGTATATTATTGTTATATCCTGAATTATACTGAATGTAATATATTGCATATTTAGGAAGAAAAAATGGAGTGATAGTCCCTGGACTTGAATTTAAAGAAATAATCATCCCAACCGTAGAATCTGAGGAGCTCTCAGAATCCATGCCTACGCCAGCCAAGAGACTGAAGAAAGATTCAGAAGATGTTCCTTCTATAGATGATCCAAATGACCTCGATTGGGATTTATCAAAAGATAAGTAAAAATATATAGATATTTATTTTATTTATTTATTTTTCTAGGACTGAGGGAGGTCTGTAGCTTTCCGGCCATGTACCTCGTTTTCTAATGAATTAGAGTCCTTGGATAGTCTTGGCCTGGTGATTAACAAATCAGAAATAAAAGATACAATAATGAATAATATAAAGATATTGAGGTAAGTGCTCTCAATAAATAAATAGATATATGGTGCAGTAGGACTACTGGCGAAGTCTCGACTTAACAGAGACAACGCATCGCAGAGACTACCTCATGGGTGATGTGGAAATGTCTTTAAATTTTATATTAAAATGTTCTTTGTTCTTTCAATAAATTTGAATAAAGTCTAAATGCATCAATAAAATCTGAATGCTGTGCTGATTTGAGTTGTCTTTGTTTTCGATGATATCCAATTCAATACAGTTTTTGGATTTGACGTTATTCTATTTTTTGAAATTATACTTTTAAGTATTTTTCTTTATATAAATATATGTATAATTTCTGGCATAAAGCGTTAGCCAAATAAAATTTATTAGCACATTTTTTGCATATAAATTGTTGAATTCTATTTGTGAATATTAAAAAAATATAACAGTTTTAAGTTCAAGCATGCAGTTTATTTGAAAATTTGGTGTACGGTAGAAAAAATTATCTTCACACTTTTTAATAATAACTTATTTAATTTTCATCATAAAAATAAAAAAAACTAGTTAAAATTTTCTGCAAATTTAATATTTAAATTAATTTTACAAATTAATGTAATTGATTCATAATCTAAATATATAATCTTTGATAAATCGTAACTCAATAACATTACACGAATTCAAATAATAAAAATAATGCAAATCAGTTTCTTTAAATATTATAATACAATATTTTATTTTTCTATATTTTAAATAATATAAAAATACTTATTCTATTAATATTAAAATACTTATTATATAATTTAAATAATACATGTGACTCATGATAATTTTGTAAGAAATTTCACTTTAAAATCTGTGTTTACCAACAAAATGAAGTTAAAACAAAATAAAATGTATTTAATAAGAAATATATAGGCTGCACACAAAGTTAAAACAAAAAAAAATGTATTTAATAAGAAATATATAGGCTGTACATATTAGTTTTCGATCATATTTTCCTAAAATTTATTTAAATGTATTGATTTTATTAAAAATTTAACACAATAATTTTTAATGGCAAGAAGCACTATAGGAAGATAAATTGGACACCGGATATGCAGCGCATCAGCCGGGTGATAAAAATTTTAAAATGCTCAATTTGTATACATTTTTAATTAAGACTTTATTTGGTATTTAATCACTGTGTTGTATGTAACAAATTTAATATTTAAAGGACATGATACATTAGTTTCAATATAAGTGGTAATTACATAAAAAGTTATAAATTCTTTTAAGATTGCTTTTTAAAAACTTTATTATACTAGAAATTTTTTAATAATTTTTATAGTTTCAAAAGTATGTATTTGTGCAAAGCTTTTATCATTAATATTTGTCCATAGCAAATATAGTAAAAAATATATATCTATTTCATTTTTAATTCTCTGAAAATTCCTACTTTCTGAATAAATATTCAAATTTAAAATATTCAAAATAGTTATTCGAAAATTTTAAATTTGAATATTTTCTTAAAAACTAAGCAACATTAATTGAAATGTTACAAAATATTTTCCATGCGTTATTTGGTTAAAACTCTTTTGCAGTACAATAATAATCGATCGCCGAAACGTTATTAGTTATTTAAAATACTTAAATAAATTTTATTCAAAAAATGAGAACATTTTCAATAAATTGTGGTTTAGGTATTTTTACAGCATAAAGCAACTTCAGTCTTGATCATCTTTTGTAGCTCATTATTTTGTAAGTAATTTCTCAACAGAAATCATATTTAAATTCCAAAAATAAATTCAGTTGACCATTGTTAGATATTATTTTAAATGTAGATTTTTATAATAGGTTTATTTATTTTATTATTTATTTATAATGTCATAATTCGTTTTAATCAATTTACTTATTTAATTAATGCCAGAAATTACTTTGAAAATATCTATAGATTCATTATTTTCACAGTTAAGTTTGTACATTATGATGCATAAAAAATGCATGCAATTTGATAGTGTGCGATTGTTCCTGTAAGAATTATTTATTCCATTATGTTATTTCACCCAATTAAGAAAACATAAAAAAGACGAGCTTAACGTCTATCATATGTGTAAATTTGTTTGTGTTTCCCACATTTGCTTACATTATTACATCCAACGACCAATATAAGAGACCAACAACTCCCCTATTGGCTGCTTCCAAAAAATGACACGCCATCTTGGAAGACTTTCCTGAACATTTTTGACACCAGGAGGCGTAAAAAGCATCTCAAGTTCTCAAGTGATTGAATTTACTAACATTGTGTTGTGTAGCATTTTACTGTTGATACTTATTGTTTTTATAGTTTCTAAATACTTTTATTATAATAAAATGCAAAAATCATGCTTTTGTCCTGGCTATAAAAGCGGCTACAAATCGGATCTTAATCAAAGAAAGAGGAATGGGGAAAAACTACCAAGCCTTTTTAGTGCACCAAAGATATACAACGTGCAAAATATATTTCATCTACTTTTATTTTCAATGAATAATTTTTATCTTGATAAGTTAGTTTATGTTGTAAAATGAATAAAATGTATGCATTTGTATTATTTTTTGCGATCTGGGATGCAATCGGCGATTGAATTTTGTTATCAAAATATAATAAATTATCTAGTTTTGTTCTTTTTTGTAATCAAATAATTGCTGGTTAATTAAAATGCAACCATTTCAGGTTGTTGATTGTGTTTTTCTTTTTTATTTCTGGATATTGTGTATTGTGAAAAAATTTAAAAATCCTTGTAAGTAATTCATCAAATATTTATATATCAATCTAACTTTTGCCCCCATATTTCTCTATTGCCTTGTTTATTTTAAATTGCCTTCTTTATTTATTGAATTAAATTGTATTTATTGAATATAATTGTATGTAAATATAATTTAGTATCAATACAAAAGCTAAAATCAAGTAAATCACTTAAGTGACTGATTCACTGATTTAAATAAAACAGGAAACTATAATTATAACTTGGTATTAATAAAGCTGATATACTCATAAGTAAACATATAATTATGACTTTGTTGTTAATTTATTCTGCATATTATAATGTATTATTGATTTAGGATCCAAACTTGCTTGAAAAATGGAGACGGGCAATTCCTCGGGCTAATAAGCAATTGACTTCTTCAGATGTAGTGTGTTCTTTGCACTTTAAATAAAAAGACTTAAATAGCTATTATACACAAAAGTTATCAGATGGAACTGTAAGTTATTTGTGTTGTATAAATTTTTTGAAATGTTTAAAGACATTTTTTAATGTTTTGTATTATCAAATTTTAAGACCTTTTTTAATGTTTTGTATTATTTTTTTAATTTATCAAAAAATTTTTTCCTTAGTATTTTTTAAAATCTTCTGAATATGAATGCAGTTTTTTTTCACTTCATTGTAATTTTCAAGTACTAAACAATTTATTACCATTTCATTAAAAGTTATAAATAATAAATTACTAAAACATTTTGCTTTCTATAAATTGCAAATTGCTCTTTTCATTTAGACAAGTTTTTCACTTATACAGCTTGTAAAATTAACATTTATAATATTTGTATTTGGAAATAATTAAATATGTTTACTAATAAATATGTAACTATTTTCCATGTATTCATGATAATAAATAAATTTTTACAACTTTACAGGGATGTTAGATGAAACATATGCACAAAAAATTATTGAATATTTTATTTTATAATTTGATAACTATTGTAATTTGAAGTATTTATATTTTTGTGTTTATAAGTGCTAAAAATTTAAAACAATTTCAAATATTTGCATAATTTATTTAGGGAAATGTTTATTATAATTTTTATTCCTACCATATTTATAACATTTTTAATTTCATCTTGAGTAACAAACTTAACATATATCTGTATTCTTTTTGTATTTGCATTGAATTTGATCTTGCTAATTTTACTTTAAATTAAATTCACTAAACTTTCAAATTATTTCTTTTTTATGCTATTTCTCAGTTTTATGTATTTTTTTGATATTTAATAAAGTTATTATTTTCTTTTAGCAAAACCCACCTCATTGTCAAGCAGAAGTTAAATACACCATACAAAGTTAGTGAAATTTTCATGACACAAATATTCATACTTGACTGACATTGTTGGATGCATTGAACCCTATATCCCATTTAACTAAATACTCTATTTTTCATGAGTTACTATTATTTTTAAAAAAGTGACTCTGTGAAGTAGGATATTTGGTTTGTAATTCATATTAAATGAAGCAAAAAGATTAAGTTTAATTTGAACTTTTTGTTATTGTTTTCTTTTTAAAGAAATGTAAATTTATTGATTTTTATTATTATTCAGGAAAAATAATGAAAAATAAGAAAGCCTATTGTAGTTGATGATTTGTAACTAAATTTAAGTAGTTCCTACCTATAATTTTAAAAAATTTTACATTTAAATAATTATTTAATTACATAACATTGTTATTGGTTATAATGAATTTGAGAAATATTTAATTTTTAATTGTGTAAAAAAATGAATTACAGTAAAAAAATGAAAAATGTGCAACATCATAGCAAAATATATTAAAAGCTTTAACGAGGAATAAAAGAATTTATAAAATAAGAATAACAAAAAAATTAATATTAAAATTATTTTCTTTAAAAATCACTAGAATAATTAAATTGAAATGTAAAACTTAAATTTGATTCAAATAAGATATTAATTTTAATATAATAACTATATTTATATTTAAGAATAATTGTATAGAATTTGATTTCCTATTAAAATATATTGAATTTTAATTAATTATTCTAAAATTATTTGAAATTCAATTTATAAAATTACAATTAATGGTAAAATGCTTTAAAATAATGTATCTATCAAATTCTCTTGCAGCTTTATAAACTATCTATTAAATGGTTAAATTCAGAGAAAATAAATATAAATAATGAAGGAAAAACATCAATAATTAAATATAACTATTCAAATATTGATAATATAAATAGATACAATGAATTTATTGAAATAAATGTTACTCTATCCACAAAAACGAAAGTAAAACTGGTTCTATTCTGCATAACACCTAACAATAAAATGTCAGATTTTGTATTTCCATTATCATTTGTTTTACTATAATCAATGACAGATTAATATTCAATATATTTATCATGTAAATTCAACTATTTCACATTTTTTTCAGTTTTATTTAATTAATTTTTAAAGATTTTTATTCCCATAGACATCAATGCATTTCTCACTCGATAGTGGTATCGTGCATCAGTCACGCCGCTTAGCGGCAATTTAAATTTTGGCGTGCCGTTATTTTCGGCAAGATGTACGTTTTATAAATATTGGTCTGTGATTACATCTACCTCTTTATTTAACGTCAAGTACGGTTACAGTTATGCTATAAATTTGGTATAACCAAGACCTCCTAGATCCCATGATTCTCAGCTGTCATAGCCTTGATTTCTAGAAAGCCTTGGTATAACTCTCGATTTACAATAATAACCTAATAAATTTTAAGCAATTTTTATGAAAGCAAATTTTAGATCCGATATATAAACACATTTTCTCTATTTGCTGAAGAAAAAAACATATATTTCATATTTAATTAAGTGGTTGTATAAAATATAAGTTACCAACCTACTTAACTGTGAAGATAACTGATAAAGTTTAACTGTATAGTTTAACTGACCGCGTTGGTAAACAGGCGGGAAGCATTGGCGCGAAAAAGTGGCTGTATTCTCTACGAAGGTGAGTGATTTACTTTATTATTTAAAATATTTTAATTTTTGATATATTTTCAAATCGAATTCTTCAATATTCCAATCTTTTTAGGCAGTAAACATGAAATACATTTTGAACTGCCAGTAAACATTATTTTAAAGTAGTCTTTGTTAAGAGAGGTTAAATTCATCTTAATAATTGTTCGTGAAAAGTATTTTATTCTACCTGCATTTTATTTTACAATTATTCGGCATAAAAATTTAAATCCATTATTTAATTTGGGTAATTATTTTTAATACCTAATAATTAAGAAAAAATATGCTACTTAGATATCTTTGTTTAAATTACTGATACAAATGTAGTTTTAAGAACTTTATACAAATAATTCAAAAAGTTAAAACCAGAAATAAATTATTAAAAATATAAAATTTTAAAATTAATATAAGATGATTTGTTAATTGAAGTTAAATCATGTATGTCCTGGCTATTATTAGGTACAAAAGTAAAATTTTAAAAAATAAAGAAAAATTATTATGTATATAATTATTATATTAATAGAAAAAAATTCATTAAATTAATACTATTCAATAATTTTAATTTATTTGAAAAATAATTAAAAAAAATAAATGAAAAATTTAATCAATCAAATAAGATTAGAATAGAAAATAATAGAAAAAAATTCATTATATTAATGCTATTCAATAATTTTATTTTATTAGAATTAAAAAAAATAAATGAAATATTTAATCAATCAAATAAGAATTAAATTAAAATTAAAGAAATAATTATGCAGATAAATATTATATTAATAGAAAAAAATCATTAATTTAATACTTATAATATTAGAAAAATAATTTAAAAATTGAAATATTTAATTAATTAAATAAGATTCAAATTAAAATTAAAGAAATAATTATATGTATAAATATTATATTAATAGAAAAAAATTCATTAAATTAATACTATTCAATAATTTTATTAGAAAAATAATTAAAAAAAATAAATGAAATATTTAATCAATCAAATAAGAATAGAATAGAAAATAATAGAAAAAAATTCATTAAATTAATATTATTTAATAATTTTATTTTATTAGAAAAATAATTAAAAAAATAAATGAAATATTTAATCAATCAAATAAGGTTTAAATTAAAATTAAAGAAATAATTACGTATATAAATATTGTATTAATAGAAAAAAATTCATTTTTAATTTATTTTATTATATTTGAAATCGATAAATAAATTTGAATTAAAAAATAATTTAAAAAAATAAAATATTTAAGCAATCAAATAAGAGATTTAAAGTAAATTTAAACAAATATTTATAATTTTATTTGAATGAAGAACAATTTAAGAAAATAAGTATATTGCTTTGATGAAAATTTCTGATTTTATGAAATAAATCTAATTAGGTAATTTTATTTGAACTTATGTGTGTTTTGGAAGAAACTTCTTTATTTTTTGTCTGTATTAGTGTTTTGATGCTTATGAATTTTGCATTGATAATCCTTTGGCAAAATTTAGTTATCTAAACTTAAATCAGATGAAGACTTGTTAACTAAAGTTTTCAAGTTTTGGAATCAGAAAAATTGGATTAATGGTATAGTAATGAAATGTTTTTAAATTATCAAAGTTACATTTTGTGAAATTTTTTACAATAAAAATTATTTTTGGTAACATTAATGGTCTGAATGATATAATTAAGAAGCTATTTTAAATGAAAAATATCGCAAAAGGTTAAATATAAAAGCAAATAATTTATAATAATTGATAATGCTGATGAATTAGTTAGAAATGAAAGTCCGTTCAAAGGTATCAAACGATAAATACTTTTGCTATTGATGGCGATTCTGTTGTGAAAGAAGATTTTTCCATCCTGGAAATAAATAACACCAATGAAGGCTCTAATTTGCGATGTGTCAAGTGTATTTTGCCTGGAATTCACCTGGTATTTTTTATAATACCGTAGATTAATTTTTATACACAATTTTAACTTGGTAAAATACTTTTGAGTTTTTACAGTAAATTAATAATATAAACATTTTTTCTAACAATAGTTTGCTTTTAATGATATGATAACATCACGGAATTTGATCCAATGTAATGCTGTCAAGATTAACATTATAATCATATTGTGGAACTGTTTTTTCTTTTATTGTATATGAAAATAAACAAAAATTAGATTGGTACGCAAGCCTTTATCTTAATTAATGATTTTATTAAACCATGAAAAAATCAAAAAACAAGTATAAGATTTACATGATTTTTTGGGATCTAAAAAAATATTTCCAGTTACCAGGGGTGTTTGTGCTCCGGGAAACCGGGGATTTTGAACTCGATACCGGAAATTCCGGGATCGTCGTTCAAAAGGAAGTAGGAATAATAATGAATTATTAATTTTATTCTGGATAATTTTGTTTGCTATGAAAGCAGTAGGAAAATAGCAGTAGGAAAGCAGTACTAAAATAGGAAAAAGTCTGTAATAGTTTTCGGGAATTTTTTGGGATCCCACAAACACCCCGAGTTATGCAAATGTTATTTACATAATATTTTAAAAGTAAGCATGTACATGCAGTTTCACAGTTACTCTTAAGTATCCATATTTGATACTAGTTGTAAATAGTTAGAAGTGAATAATAGTAGTTTTTCATTCGACATAATCAAATAAAGCGAAATAAAAGCATTTTATAAATTCAAACAAACTAAAAATGATATTTTAATTTCCAATGGAGGAGAAAACAAATACAACCAAGAAGAATAAAAGATAAACTACAAAAAGAGACACCAAAAGTTGGAAGACCGTAATCATTTCCCTGAGAAGCTCTCTCGCACGCCAATAATTTATTAGTTTAATTTATTATATATTTTAATACCATTAAAAGTAATTAAATGAATTACCATTGATACTTTGAAAACAAGAAAATTCAGAACTTTTTCTGAAGAAAACTTACTAAACATCAAAATTTCTGAAAAATGTTGATTCATTGTATTAACACAACTTTATAGAAATAAATATACAATTGTGCATTTTTTTCAAGGCTTATTAGGTTAGATTATCAAACTGAAAAAAAGAATGTGAACATGTTATTACACTTAAATGCAATATATAATACTTATTAGTAAAAAAATTAATATTATCTTTTGTGAAATTAAAGAATATGTTAATTATATATAATATGGTTTTTAACTTTCTATTGCAGTTATATCTACCAATATATTTTTTAAACTCATTTCATATAAATATAGTAAAATATTTACTCATTCAATGGAATGTAGTGTATTTCAGTTAAATTATTAAATTTTATTAATCGAAAAAAATAATTATTAATATTTTGATCTAAATTAAAAAATATTAAGTAATCAATAAGTTTAATTTTGCGAATAATTCCGTAAACCTGGCAGATGTATGACTTAGTTGATGTGTCTGTCATCAAGGTCGACCATCCATCTCTTTTTAAAGATAATTTGTCTTCCCTTTGCCCCCTTTCTATGATTGGTTGGTTGTGAAGACAAAACAATTGAACTGAACTTGGCGAAGAGAGATTTTGTCATTCATTGTTCTCGTGTGTGTACACATATTTTTTTATGCAACTTATTTTACTTATTAAAAACTACCTCGATCAAAGAACTTTCCAAGTCAAATTCAATAATCACCTATCCAAAGTTAAAACTATAGAGGCTGGTGTTCCTCAAGGATCCCTCCTCGGCCTATTTTTATTCAACATTTACATTAATGACTTACCACAGCACAACGACACCTTACTCTCTCTATTTGCAGACAACACTGCCATCATGACCACTCGTAAAGACCTTGACACCATCCACACATACCTTACTACTCACGTTAAGAAAATTGAAAACTAGTTAGTCAGATGGAAAATCAAAATAAATACAGACAAATGCAATGTGTTTCTATTCTCAAAAAAAGGAAAAGAATGCCAAAAACAAAAAAAAATTTCGGAAACGAAATACAATGGTCACCACAAAGAAAATATTTTGGAGTAATCCTCGTTTAAAGACTAACAAGGAGGCCACACATTAACAAAATAAAAACTAAAGCTAACAGCGCTACTAGAGCACTGTATCACCTAGCAAAAAACTCACACCTATATATGAATAAAAAAATTCTAATTTACCAAATGTACATCAGGCCCATAATAACATCGCCCGCCAGATATGGGGTGGTGCTTGTGCAACTACTATAAATAACCTCGAAAGGCAACAAAATAATTCTTAGGGTCATTTCGAAAGCGGAATATTACTTCAGAAATGCCCAAATTAGTAAGGACTTAGTATATTAACCCTTAGCAAATTTATAAAACACCTTGCATTTAAATTCTACAGCAAATTATATGGTATAGAAAACAGAAATACAAAATATCCTTTACTATAACCCGTATGACCCTAAATTCTTTCGTAAGCCAAGAGCAGTACTTTGTCTAAAACCAACGACAGTTAACTTCTAGCAATCAATGTCTACTAAATTAAATTGTCTGTTAAATTTTTGCCACTTTTATACTTTAACTCCATTAATACAGTTTAAAGAAATTGTCAGTACGCTTTTAAATTCTCCCACCCATATATTGATGGTAAACGAATGTTTGCTTGTAAACAAACGCTACAACATTAATCAGTTGCAAGGGTACCATCAGCAGATGGCATCTGCTTCTACCTACACCAAAATTAAGCAAATTTTCCTGCTTAAATAAAGTATCTTAGTTAAATATTTTATAATAAGATTTATATGTGCACAATAAACATAAGATAAAATAATTTACCCATGACACTGTCATGCAAACCCAATTCTAACCCAGGGAGTACTTCCATTGATCCTATGAAATGTTTCTGTAATTTTTTAGTTTATTATTAAGTACTCATGTTATTCTCATATTGC
Organism: Latrodectus hesperus; assembly: GCA_037975125.1. Taxonomy (NCBI): domain Eukaryota; kingdom Metazoa; phylum Arthropoda; class Arachnida; order Araneae; family Theridiidae; genus Latrodectus; species Latrodectus hesperus. The sequence continues at coordinate 48,415,693 of CM075862.1, read as the reverse complement.
ACATACTCGGTGCACCAAAAATTGTAAAAATCTCTATGTATTTCTCTCTGGTATTGCAGGATATTGTATAAATTTTCTAGAATTTTTTCACTAACTCTCGGGAAGCTTAACGGAGTTAGTTAAGTGTGCTCTTGAAACTATGTCTTCATCTCTTGAGCAACTTCATTAGTTCCCAAAATTTTTAATTAGTACAGAGGCAGCTAGAAACCTCACAGCAAAATTTAGACCATATGTCTTGGTTCTCGTTTGCTTCTGTTTGATACTTCAGTGTCATTCGTAAGCTTAGGAAAGATATTCTGAATCTTTGTTATTAGTAAATGCTTTTTACTCTACTTTATTCATTCATAACTTTTACCTTTTGATTTGTAAGTAAATTTCATTCGTATTTTCTTAGAATATGTTTATTTAAACTATTTAATTCACTGTTTATTTTTTAAAATTTAACTGGTGCACATAAGTGTTAACATTTCATTCATTATTTAATGAAATTGTGAGAAAATACGTCAGGAAGTATAAGAACATTTCTTTTTTTAGAAACGTGGACAATATTATGGAAGCAATGGCAGTGAAGCCAGTCGTATTATATTTTAGTAAGTACTCTCACCATTTTTTCAATATTTTCTTTTTACATTTTCTACAATTTTATTCTGCAATATTTGTTGACATAAAATTTGGGAGTTCTAATTGGATGTAGTGAAATACCCTATTTGATTTAAATTAGAATATATAAAATTTTAATACAATACTTTGCATTTCAATTTGCTTTGTGCAGACTAACATTTCTTTTAAGTTGACTACCATTGATTTCCTGATTAAAATTTCATACTTTGCAGTGTTACCAATATTTATTTCTTAACTTTACATCATTTTTTAATGGCTTCTGCTTTATATTCTGTTAGGGAAGCTTTAATTAGATAAGAATTTTCTATTAAATTTATATTAAAAAATATATTCATAATAAAAGAGAGGTGTCATTGATGAATATAGTTTCTTTTGTTATTTAACATGTCCTAAGTCTATTTTTAAGGCATAATGCCCATCATGTACATTGTCTTCAAAGACTTCTTGTAAAGAACAGTTCATATTCACATATTGAAAGCATGGAAGTTTTGAAAACTTCCAGCATATATAAATTTAAACTGAAATTTATCATATTTTTAATAAATTTTTAATTTTTTACTTAATTTAAAATTTTTTAACACTTTATTAACTATAATCAATTTAAAACACTTATATAATTTTTAATTTTTTAATCATTTTTTTATTTAATATTTTAATAATTTAAAAAAATAAACTTATTTAATTATTGAACTTTAAAAATCAGCTCATCAATTTGTACATTTTTAATTATATTAATTAAAAAGTTTTTCATTGTTTAATAATTAATTTTTTATTGTTAATAATTTTTCTTTTATTTTAATTTATTGAATTATTTGTATATAAATTTTGTAATTTTACATTTGTATCAGAACTTTAAACAAAGATATCTGAATATCATATTTCATAATACTAGATGTTTAATAATTATTAGGTATTAAAAATAATTAAATAAGGAAATTAAATCTTAATGCTTAATAATTATGAAATACAAAGCAGGTAGGAAAAAATGCATTTTCACATAAAATTACTATAATGAATTTAAGCTCTCCTAATAAAGACTGCTGAAATATAATTTTTACTAGCAGTAAACATGTTTTTAATGTATTCCATTTTTAGCAAATTTTACTGCTTAAAAAATGTTTCTAAGTAATACCAGATTTTTAATATTTCAAAATCAAACTAAAATTGAGGATGATAAACCACGCAGAGCACAGAAGACTAATCAATTAAACACAAATTTCCCTTAGCACATATTAATAGTCAAATGATATAATTGCTAAATTATACATGAACAAAATTTATTATAAATGAAATGTCAACATATAAGAAAATAAAAACCTAAAGTAAGATTAAATTTAGGAAAACATTTGAAATATTTCACACATTTGATGTTATTAATCTATCTAAACAAAGACTTTTTATTCCCTTAATATTATAAATAAACAAACTACTTCATAAGGTGTAATCGTCTTGTTATTAGCTTTATGCTAGTAAAATACTAAAGTTAAGAATAAGTAATTCGTTATTGATAAATAAAACATGCACAATGCAATGATTACTTCTCGGGTAACTCCTCATTTTTGTGTGGGTGCAGTTACTTCTCATGATGTCAGTAAATTTTTTTAATAATCACATTGAAAGAAAAGGAAAATATTAAGAAATAAAAAAATGTGTTCATATTAAATCCAAAATTAATTTTCATAAAAAAGGTTCAGAATTTATCTAGTTATTAAATTGTGGGTTATTAAAAGTTGCCAACTCCTGGGTTAACTGTATCACTTCATCAAAGTTCAATGTTACAAAGTTGTCAGCATAAAAAGGTTACTGGAAAAGTATCAATAACTTCATTTGCAATTTTTCTTAAAGAATTAATTCATTTGACATTAAAATTTTTAAATGTGTGTAATTGTATATAATATATATATATATATATATATATATATATATATATATATATATATATGCATGCATATATATTATATGTTGTTTAAGAATGTACTGTGTTTAAATGGCAATTCGTATTCAATATATGTATGTGTGTGTATACATGTATATATATATATTTAATCTCTGGATCCTCCAGTGATGAATGCTCACCTAAAACAAGGCATGTGTCTCAAAGTAAGATACATAGGAAATTTCCTCAAGAAACTTCTAATTTATCAATAATTTAAGCTTTTTATATTAATATAAACCTTTTTAATTTTTATATAGGACCACCAAATTGGGACAACAGCGAAAGCTCCTCAAAAGCAGATGACAATTCTGTTATAGGACAAGGTAAGAATAGTAAATGTTTGCTTACATTTTAAAAGTTAAAAATAAATTGCATTCACAATAGTTTTTAACAAGTTATTAAAAAAAATCTAAATCTGTAATCCCATTTAAAGATACAAATTTATAACATTTCTAATTTCAAAATCACTAAAAATTATTTTAAAAATAGAACATATTTTTGCTTTTTGTTTACTTAAAATCTTCAATTCATTCTTTCCCACGTTTCTCTTAGGATTGAAGCGTAAAAAGAGGCTCCGAATTAGTTTCTTCAGATTCTGATGAAGAACCAGTGCCAAAACGCTCCCGAAATGAGAACCTTGGTGAGATTTTCCTAAAGTATATAAATTGTCAGCTGTGTGTGTCAAAGAACATAGGAACCAACACATGCTCTAGTCTTATTATATATTTATAATTCTTAAATGTTTAATATTACTGTTATTGATGATATTTTAATTCTTCTTAGAGTTGGGTTTGTATGTCATTGGGCACCTACTTTTATCAGCATTTTGTACTATTAACTCCAAACCCAATGTTTCCTAGTTGCAGTTGCTCGGGTCACCCACTTTATTAATAAAGTCCGATAACCCTTTAATGGAGTCTAAAGTAAATCTCTAGTATGGATAATGCCTAAAGAAGTTAATCTAGGGAGGGCAAGAGCCTGGGATTTCTAAATGATATGCTTGTGGCCAATTCCTCTTGCGTATGACATTTCCTACAGAGAAGGTCTTGCTGAAACAGTCCCATTTTATGGAGGTGTTTTTCTGAAATAATAGTGCCCAGTTATGAAGCCTACGATTAAACGTATCTTCTGCCTAGAGCATCTTAGAATTTCAGAGGCAATCCTTGCTGATTATCCACAGATCATACTATTGGCATGGGTTTGACCAGGAGTGTTGAGCAAAGCTTCATACATCTTCCGTTTTTCCCATCTAAGAACATTGGTTTTTGCGGTCTTTAAATTGAATCCACAAAAGGTTCTGCACCGATGGGAACAAAAGATTATCCGTGTTTAGCAACTTCATCAGCCCTTTCATTATCTTCGATACCTTTGTGCCTTGGCACCCATACAAGGATCACCTTTCTAGTTGCCAGTTCTCTAAGAACGTTTCTACATTCCAAAATCCTCTTAGATTTGATTTCAAAAGAATTGAGCGCTTTCAAAGTGGCTTGACATGTTACTAAAAATGAGAATCTGCTTACCGTGGTAGCCCTTCCTCATATTTAGTTGCAGACAGTGGATAACGGCCAAAACGTCTGCCTGGAAGACCGTAGTGTATCGCCCAAGGCTTACAGATAGGCGGGTTCTTGGTGACACGCCACATATTCCCAGTCCTGAGAGGCTGTTTTTCAGTGATCAATTTGTTTACCAGATTAGATATTCTGGTTTAGTTTCAAACATGTTGTTATCCCATTCATCTCTAGTTGGAAAAACTATTTCAAATGTTCTATCAAACATGTATGATTTTTCCATGATGTCCGAGGGCATCAGGAAAGTAATTGAGGGCAAATATTGAAGTCCATAGCGGGAATCTAATTTGGGAACTGTTGAATTGAAGACCAAAGTGCTAATGATTCGATTCAGATAATTGTACATATTTCATTCTAGTATTTCAATTTTAAAATAATTTAAATGAATTATAAATAAAATCACATACTGCATTTTCTTGGTAATACCCCTGTGCCCTTTGGCAACAAGTTGGTCGTTCCATTGGTTTTGTAGCTTCATTCTGTATGCAGTTATTCTGGCAGTGCTGCAACTGAAGACTTCTAAGGGAGTCAGATCCAACATAACTTCCAATGCTCTGGTTGGTGCGGTGGACATTGCTCCTGTGATGCAGAGACAGGCCAGTCTTTGTAGACCTCCTAGTC